>JASDDO010000010.1:166037697-166366236 GCA_030015575.1 Agapanthus africanus
CAAGGACAAATGAAACCAGGAAACCACCCGAAATATCACGACATGACTCCACTAGATGGCCGCGGATGCGCGGCCAATAGGGGGTATTGGCCGCGCATCCGCGGCCTTACAGGCACCTCTTTCTGCAATCTTTTGGGGGCTACTTGGTAATTTTGTCTATGGTCAGATGGTTGCCCTAGGTTTCCCATTCCCCTCCTATAAATACCCCGGAACTGAGCTAAGCCAAGGGTCATTCTTTTGCATTCTTTTGTTCTTCTTTCTTTTGTAGTTTTAGTTCTTTTTTTTCTTCTTCTTCATTCTTGTTCCATGAAAATTGTAGTGAGAGCTTTTTGAGTGGGAGATTAATGAAGATGAGGGTTTTGTATCATTCTATTTTGTTTCTTCTTCCCCTTGAGATTCTTGCTTTCCCTTGATCATTCAACCTCTTCATTGAGCTTGAATGGTTAAGGGTTAGTTATTAATCTCAAGGGTCGTATTTGTTTACTCCTTAGTACTTCAATTCACATGCGTTCTCTACCCTTCCCTTGATCTTGCAACCTCTTGATTGAGCTTGCAAGTTTAAGGGTTGGCTATTGATCCCATGGTTGTTTTGAGTTCGACGGTTCTTGTAATTACTTTCTTGCATTTTTCATTCTTGTCTTTAATTACTTGCAATTTATTTCCATGCACTTTTATTACTTGCAATTTATATTCATGCACTTAATTACTTGTAATCTTTTCTTTTCTTTGTTCTTTTCTTTTTGTTCTCTTTTGTTCATTTTGTGAATGTTGTATTTATTGTTGTTGTTAAGAATCATATGATATTGTAAGTTAACAATTCTTTGCCTAATTCCTTTTCCCGTTATTTTCCATTGAACTCCACCCAAACCATACGCAAGCGCTCCGTTAAGCACCGTACCCTGACAAGGTAACGGTGATTCCAAACCGCGACCGGTTGCGTTCGGTTGGGCCGGAGGCGAAAGCAAGAGACAAGAACGGAAGGACAAGGGTAAATAAGCCGTATTCTACGAATATCGCGCTTAAATCCCCTAATCCACGTTGTTGCCGATTGCTCTAGCTTCAATTGGTCAAGATTCGGCTCAAAGGTTTTGAGTACGGAATTCTTTAGCTTACAATTTCGTATCTTTTCTTAACAAATTTATACTTGCAAATAAACACATAGGTTAGAATCAAACTCATACAAATTCTTTATTGACTCGTCTAAGACAAGAAAGGACATAACAACCATCTCCCTGTGGACCGACCCGTGCTCAACCGGCTAGCTGCATAGCGACACCGTCTTGATTGCGGTTAACTTTAATTCTTTCAATCAAATGGCGCCGTTGCCGGGGAGACGGTAGCGTATTTTCTTTCTTATTATTCGGGTTAATATTCTTTTTGTATATATTTATAAAAAAAATATTCTTTTTGTTTTTTTGATCATTTTTTGTGGGCAAGAGTGCAGCTTTTTGCAAGTTTGCAAACTGCGATTGTGGGGAGCAAAGTGTGCATTCAAGACAAGGGTGATTTACGAAGTACAGTGCCAAAGATCCGGGTAGTTTGACCCGCGCAAGCGAACATTTCAAGCTTACCGGATTTGATTCAACGGGGGTTTCCTAACCCAAAACTTAACGGTACGTACTTTACTAACACCTTCTTCTCAAATCCGACGCATCCATTATACTATTCTTTGCAGGATTCTTTGCAAGTTCGCTAGCAAACGCTAAAAATTGACTAACCCGTATTTGTTGCAGCGCCGCGCTTAAACTAAAAAACGATTGTTTGATTCTTTATAAGAATTTTTTGAATTGCGCATTGCATCAATTAATACGGACTTAAGGGCAAGCGAACTCCACAACATAAGGTAAAGGATTTCATCACCTTTTCCGTGGCCCACAAATCACGAACTTGAGCATAAAGTTTACCCGCACAAATTTAAAAGAAACTAGACTTTAAGCCTTAAGGACTTCGCGCTCACTAGGAGAAGTTAACTGTGTTTAGAACCTTGCTTAACGGTATATTGTTTACGGGGTGTCTAGGAAAGTGTTAACGGCGAAACCGCCAAAAGAGAAAGGGTTATTTAATTAAGGAATTTCGCGAAAGCGTTGGAAAACCTCCCCTTATCTCTGCACTTACCTGGCCTAGTGATCAGTGTATCTTGAGCCTGTTTCTCGACACGGTTCTACTTCGACAATTAAGTTCTGGAGCAGGTCTAGTTGACCTAGGTGAACCCTAGAACGATTAGGTGTGTGGTATTTTTGTGTCGTGATTGTTTTTTGTCCATATTCTTTTTTGTGTATACTTCATTCTTTTGTTAATATCTAAAAAAAAAAATTATCACATTCTTTTCCCCTCCTTTTCTCTGCCTTTCTCTCTTTCTCTCTTCATATCATGGGTACCCCACCTCGCAAAACTCTTGCCGAACTTTGGTACCCACAACCAGACATTACATCTTACGGTTCTTGCTTTGGCCGAACTTCGAACGATCCATCCATGCCAAAAATTTCTTTGAAAGATCGGATAGACGCGTCTAGGACGAACAACTGGACCCCGCAATCCACTTCGTATCAACCGTTTCAAACATTCACACCTTCTTGCGTTGATACCCCTTTTGAAAATCCAGTTGTAACCCCGAGACCTATGTCTATTGCTGAACGTATTGAACAATCTCGTAGCCGATCTTTCACTCCTTTCACCACTGCAAATTCTTGGGATCAACAATTCCATTCACCTTCTTATCCCAATGTTGATCTCACTCCTGTCCAGCCATTCAATTCCTACCAATCCTACCTTACTTTTGCACCTTCCCTAGACATTGCTTCAGAACAGCCTTTTGGGAGTTTTCAGTATCTAAACAACTTTGAATCTTTTACTGAAACCCCTTCACAACCAATGTCTAGTCTAGAACAGTCGTTGGAAGACTTTAGGGTAGCATCAAGCCAACAGATGATGGATTTGAATGCGTCCTTGGCCGCCCTCATGCAACCTACTGACCCGGTAGCTAGTTTTCATCTAGCTCCAACTTTTTCAATGTATGATGAGGCGGCAGGACAGGATGTGAATTTGAGTGGAGAGAGTGAGATGTACCCCCTTCCAAATCAAACCTACCGTCCCAAATTGAATCCCACAACTCCTGTTTTGAAAGTCTATCAAGTATCCCACATGATTTATCAATTGAAGATAGAATGATGAATGAGTTGTGCGACTTCGTAGTATTTGATTTGCCCGATTGTGAAGGGTCCCTTCCAAGTGAAACCATACCTAATCCTTTTGACCTCTACACCTATATCTTAGAACCAGAATCGATTAATATCCATGCTTTTGATGAGGTGTCAGAGAATTTTGATTTTCACTTGATTGAGGATATTGACGCTGGGGATATTTTGGTTGATGAACCCGTAGATGTGGCTGAGTTTGTCTCTTCAAATCATCATCCTGAGTCATTAAATGTTTTTTCCGAACCCCATATGCGTCTGGATTTTGAGGAGAAGTGCATGGATGTGCTAAATTTTGAGGAGAATATTGAGGATAGTTTTGAGTATGAACCAGTTTTGCTTGATGAGTCGGATTTTTCAATTCATCCTGTTCCTTCCACTGACTGTGTCCACCCTCCTGAACCTTTAACCGATAACCTTCCTCAACCACTTCCCTCCATCCTTTCCATCGTTCCGACCTTGCAAGAACCCGTATCATTTTCACTTCATATGTCTGGTTTACCAAGTTCGGCGTACCCATGGTTTCTTACGAATCTTAAGGGATTTGACCCAATCTCTCGACGGGTTAATAGATTAGCACAATCGCTTTTCACACATCGGTCATCACAAATTGTGCTAATCTATTCACTCCATTTTCACCCTCAAGTTCGTATTCCACTTCTTTTTCCCTTCCGCCATTCTTCTTCCTCTCATATACCGAGACCGTATCCCGCTTCTCTTTGCATACGGTCTCGCGTATTATCCATCTCTTTTCTCTACGCCTTCTTTCCCCAACCAGTACATTATAGAGACAAAATCTTTGAATGGTTGGTGTTAACTTTTGGCCTGTGTAAGGCCATGTATAGCTTGATACTGTTTTCTTTCCCCCCTAATCCTGAAATTCAACGCTTAACAGTGGAAACACTGTTTTACTTAAGTTTGGGGGGGACACCTTTTTTGTATATATTTTTTTTTTGTTTTCCTTTTTTGTTTTGTATATAATTTGTTTTTAGGGGGAGCGCCGACAATTTTGACCCTCTTGGTATAGCCTGACAGTGAGGGCACTGTCAAGTTTAAGTTTGGGGGTGTGCTCGGTAAGCTTTCTTCCTTCGCATTCATTTGTATATTTTGCATTTGCAAACCATATTTAAAAACCCATAAAAATCTGAAAATTTTCTAAAAATTTAAAAACTTTTTTCAAGTTAGCTTGTGGAAGAACTCTGATTCAACATTCGACGGTTTTTGTTTGAAAAAATAGGAATAACTAAATCTTATGTTTAGATTTTGAAAACCTGAAAGATAACTCTCCTTTGAAGTTAACTATAGATGATATACGTCTTTACATCACACTACACGTGTCGTGAATTTTGGGAATTAGATGACAAGTCTTTCATGTTTAAACTTTTAAACAGATAAATGATTTTCTGAGGATCAAATAGGTTTGTTCTGAAATAAGTAATGTCAAGAATAGTTTATGAAGTAAAGCGAATATGAAGCAATGTTATGGATGCCGTAATTGGAGCTAAGTCTGAAAAATAACCCATCGGAAACTTGATTGGAATGATTACACACCAAACCCACTAAACTCGTCTTTTATCCAAAAAAAATAATTGAACTACAGGTTATATCTCCGTTCGTATTGAATCATCTGATTTTTACGTCAAACTGTCTTTTGTTTTTGGACCTAGGTAACTTGAGTAATTAAGTCCGCTGGGGTGTTTCTACACCTAATGCTCTAAAACCAACTGGTTTGGGTGCATTGGCTCAAAGCTCGCTAAGAAGCCTAGAAAGTCCAATTTAAAACAAAGTCAAGCAAGTGTTCTCTCCGAGTTAAAATTCCTAACGGTTCTTTGTGTGAGAATAATCTTGATAAAAAACAGGCTTTTATAAAAAAAAAATTTAACGGAGATATGAAGGTTTTATTCTATGATAAAGACTATTGCACGTTCACAGAGGTGTGTATGAAATGAAAACAAGAAAAAGGTGGAGTGAAAAATACGACTTAGTTTCCTGTTAAGGAAGATAGAAATTCTGAAGTTGAAACCTTACTGGAAAACGAAACTTGAAAAATGCTTAACTCTTTATAAAACTTATGTGATCCTTTTAAAAATGTTATTTGGGCTTTATTGTGCGACATGATGACTTTAATCGATCCTTCTGGAACTTAACGACACTAATTGCACTGCACGTAAAGACATATAAAATCTGTAGTTAAATAAGAAGCGAGGTGTGAAAAATAAAGGTTCGATAGTCTAGACTTAGGATTATAGAATTGTTATTTTCTGAAACAAAAACTTTAGGGTTTGAATCTTAGTTATTGTACAAAACCAACTTGACCGGATTTTGTGGGTAGTATCCGCTGAAAACCCTCAGGAGACAACACTCCTCCTACTAGGGACACCTAGAGGTTTAACGGCTTGTTGCACGCGCTCAGTGCAATCGCGTTCCCTGCGAAAGTGCGGTTATCATTTTATTTTTATGAATAATTGGTTTTGCTCGGGATGAGCAAAAGTTAAGTTTGGGGGTATTTGTTCATCACAAAATACTGCATTTTATACCGCCCATTCTTACGCTCGGTTGTTTATAGGTAGGTACTTTTAATCCGTGTTTGTTACATATTTACAGAATACAGGTTTCCAGTACAAATATTGCAAATCAAGATAAAATCTCCACAGTTACGCCAAAAGCAGAACATCTGTTGACAGCAGATAAAAGCCGGGTTCCGGTCATCCATATCCGTCCAGTGCCGAGTACCGGTTCCAGATAAAAGACATGTGACAGTGGTCATTCGTGTCTGGGACAAGCACAAAGCACGAGGGGGGCTGCACAAGAATCAATGGGTGCGCGGAGCTCGAGAGAGATAAAGTCAAAAGTAAAGAAAAGTGTGCAATCTTGGTCTTGGAAATCTGCTGATATTCTGGTAGACTTTTGTGCAGTATGATGTTTTCAAACACAAGGACAAATGAAACCAGGAAACCACCCGAAATATCACGACATGACTCCACTAGATGGCCGCGGATGCGCGGCCAATAGGGGGTATTGGCCGCGCATCCGCGGCCTTACAGGCGCCTCTCTCTGCAATCTTTTGGGGGCTGCTTGGTAATTTTGTCTATGGTCAGATGGTTGCCCTAGGTTTCCCATTCCCCTCCTATAAATACCCCAGAACTGAGCTAAGCCAAAGGTCATTCTTTTGCATTCTTTTGTTCTTCTTTCTTTTGTAGTTTTAGTTCTTTTTCTTCTTCTTCTTCATTCTTGTTCCATGAAAATTGTAGTGAGAGCTTTTTGAGTGGGAGATTAATGAAGATGAGGATTTTGTATCATTCTATTTTGTTTCTTCTTCCTCTTGAGATTCTTGCTTTCCCTTGATCATTCAACCTATTCATTGAGCTTGAATGGTTAAGGGTTAGTTATTAATCTCAAGGGTCGTATTTGTTCACTCCTTAGTACTTCAATTCACATGCGTTCTCTACCCTTCCCTTGATCTTGCAACCTCTCGATTGAGCTTGCAAGTTTAAGGGTTGGCTATTGATCCCATGCTTGTTTTGAGTTCTACGGTTCTTGTAATTACTTTCTTGCATTTTTCATTCTTGTCTTTAATTACTTGGAATTTATTTCCATGCACTTTTGTTACATGCAATTTATATTCATGCACTTAATTACTTGTAATCTTTTCTTTTCTTTGTTCTTTTCTTTTTGTTCTCTTTTGTTCATTTTGTGAATGTTGTATTTATTGTTGTTGTTAAGAATCATATGATATTGTAAGTTAACAATTCTTTGCCTAATTCCTTTTCCCGTTATTTTCCATTGAACTCCGTCCAAACCATAAGCAAGCGCTCCGTTAGGCACCGTACCCTGACAAGGTAACGGTGATTCCAAACCGCGACCGGTTGCGTTCGGTTGGGCCGGAGGCGAAAGCAAGAGACAAGAACGGAAGGACAAGGGTAAATAAGCCGTATTCTACGAATACCGCGCTTAAATCCCCTAATCCACGTTGTTGCCGATTGCTCTAGCTTCAATTGGTCAAGATTCGGCTCAAAGGTTTTGAGTACGGAATTCTTTAGCTTACAATTTCGTATCTTTTCTTAACAACTTTATACTTGCAAATAAACACATAGGTTAGAATCAAACTCATACAAATTCTTTATTGACTCGTCTAAGACAAGAAAGGACATAACAACCATCTCCCTGTGGACCGACCCGTGCTCAACCGGCTAGCTGCATAGCGACACCGTCTTGATTGCGGTTAACTTTAATTCTTTCAATCACGCGTACTAAAAATCCCGGATCGGGACATTAACCTAACTCTAGCAAACAAGAAAAGGAATAGAGAAGTTATACCAAGCGATCCGTGTCCTTCGGTCTTCGCCTCCACTCTGATCTCCTCGTGGAATCTCCGGTCGTCACCTCCTCGTCGAAACGGGCACCACATCGCCGGGTTCTTTTACGGGCTCCCACTTTTGGACCGAGGCAACTCGGGCGCGAAGTTGGCTAGCCGACGTGCCCAAGGAGTGCTGTAGATGATGTGTAGAAACCATTGTCTTAATGGGGTGAAGTTGCCTTTGATGATGAAGGAGAGAAAAGAACTATGGAGTGAACTAGTATTTTTGTAGCAAGAAGAATGAGAGATCAATGATTTTTCTTCTACCAAAAATGAAACCCCCACCACCTCCTAGTAGTGGCCGGCCCCCTCTCCTCTCATGGTCAAGGAAAAAAAGAATGGAATAATCAAGAGAAGAAAAGGTAAGCAAATGAGAAGAAAAAAAAATGGTCACACCATTTCTCCTCTCATCAAATCAAAGTTCCATCTCATTTAATGCAAAGGATAAGAAGGAAAAAGAATCTCATGATGAAAGAACCATCATGATGCCACCATTTCTCAAATAACCCCTCCACAAATGCTAATTTGCAAAACTGCAAATAACCCCCTCCATCGAAAAGTCCGGCCGTGAAGGAACAAAGGAAAACTGGCCGGAACGGATTGCAAACTTGCAACTTCAGAAAACTTTTCCCGTAATAAATTACAGGAAAACCCCGCGACTGTATATACATTCCCGCATTTGTATTCCGACCGAATACAAATGCAAAGAGACAAAATCTACACTGTCTCATACTAGGATCCGGGTTAAACCAAAGCCCGCTAGAAAAATCCGTCCGATCACGATCCGTGCAATACCGCACGTATCTGATCGAACCGTACCATATCGCCATACGGCCTCTACAACGTTTCGCCCGAAACTTGAGAAACTGGTCTGTGGGGGACTCTAAAGACTCGTCAATACCTTGGTTGTGGATTTAACCACTAGCACGTCAGAGGTATTAGCCTATACGTAACGGGCTACCAGGTATTGACCAAAAGGGGCGTCTGTGAGCGAACTCATGCTGACACCCTTACTGAGCCTGTCAGTGAAAATATCCATACAGTCCGGTCCGTTCGTCTATGAGCATCGCATGGCGGGCCTAGGGGGTTGGTAAAAGTCAGACCCCCAAAAGCAGTACAAGTCGTGTCGGAGAGTAGCCCAGAACACTCTGAGATACTACTGGAATACCTACCAGTAAATCTCCTGCCTTGGCCATGTACTTTCATGTACTGGCTCTCCTAGACACAGCGCGACCTCACCCCCAATACCGGGAGAGACGAACCCCTGCAGATCCGCTCACTGCCTCTATGTGACTCGGTACTGTACCCAACTAAAACCTGTTTGCACGTCTCCTTTGAGCGTGGTAGGGTAGTAATCAAAGCACAGTGGGAACTCACACGAGACAAATGACGATCTCAGGTCGATGAACTAACCTGTACACATGTCATCATGGAACTGCTATCTAATGTCAGGTATAATACCAACTAGCAGGTACCCGGCGAGTCCTGTCCGGTGTACTCATAACCCAATGAATACCTGTATACATCTTAGGTGAACCAACTAACACCAGTGGCTTGTGATACCGGCCACCGCCCCTCGGAAGGGTCTCGACTGTATACACTAGTCTACTCTGGAGTATCGATGCCCTGTCTCGAAACTCCCACGACTAGGGACCTTTTAAGGATATGCTTATAGACCCCAGCTCCCACGTATATGATCGCCCTCATACTGCTGGCAGTCAAGCAAGAATCCTAGGGGCTCAATCAACGTGTAATAGCGACTCGTAAGGTCACCTAAGCAGTACACGATGATAAAGATAAACCAGATAGCATACTATCATCTTGAGTAAGACTGTGCCACCGGCATAGGTCCTCCCTCAATCATTGCAATCACGTGCCTGTGATCCAATAATTGACTCTGAGGGCACTATATCCAACAATCTCCCACTTGCACTCAAGGCTAATTATTGCGATGTCGCATACTCACAGCCCGTGTGATACCGAACACCCAACTCCTCTACTAGTCAGTCTCACAAAGCTCGTTTGCGAATCTACTGCGTTCGAGAAATAGCCTCAGTGAGTGGATCCGCTGTGATGTTTCTTTCTATGTCTCTGTTTATCTCAAGTTCGCGGAGAAAGCCATCTCCCGAAATGAGTAATACCTGTCTTAGAATATGTCTGGATATCTGATGGGACCTAGCTCATAAATGAACTCCAAATCTAAATTTTTTAGACTGTATCGTCAACTGAACTTAATCAGTATCATGCGTCATGCCTCCCTCAGTATCCCTTTGGACCACCGGTCCAAAATACTGTCCCTCATCAGAAGGAAAACTATAACTCTGACAGCCACTCTGCCATCCAGGTCACCTTGGAAGCCTGGAATGATAACCGTCTCCTAAAGGAGGTTGCCGTTATCATATCCCTAGAACATTCACTTATGTTCTAAAACTGCTTCCGAATGTTTCTCCACGATTGGATTAATATCAACTCATTGCACCTACTGCAAAAACAACATCTGGTGTGGTACTTGACATCTCATGATTGACTCAATTGCCTAAGCAAGTGATTTGCCAATCATGCACATCCCTCTCCCTTTAGTCTGTAAGACACCTTTAGAGAGGGCGACTCCATTACCTGCGGTACATCACCATGCCAGGAGCCGTCCATTCTAAATACTCTTAGAATGCTGTCTAAGTACCCTGATTGGGAAACCACCCAAATCTAGATCTAAAACCATAGATCTAGTAACTAGAATGTACGATATAAGATCCAATTCCTATGTGGAGAATCTACTGTGTGAAAAGCAAAGTATAACCGATCGTAGTATAGGAATATCACTTCCTACTCTGTGTATGTCATCAAATACCAGGACATCACACCCTACTACCATCTTAACAGATCCATCCCCTATTCTGATGAAGTCAAACCTATGACTGTCACATCAAAAATAGATGATCTATCTCCGCTATATCTGCTTTAGTCTATAAATAGACATAAGCTACTTGTCCACTATGCTTCCGCTGCTTCCACTGACTACGACAACCCTCTGGCAGAGTCATATACACGTACACTTCTGAAGCCAGTTCAGAACGACGTTATACTCATCCTCCTGCCGGGTCTCATAGTCTGGAACAACAGTAGTGTCAAGTCAGGGTAAACAAGAACCTCCCTGTCACCGTCTTTGAGTATACCGAAGTACCTCTCGAGTGCCTGAGGTTACCCACCATATCTACGGAGTGGCCAATGGAATGTCAAACCAGATTGAATCTTTAGGTTCTTATCAAATCTTCAGTAATCGTTTACGGAACTGGAATCACTTCCTGTTCTACCATACTCCCACTACTGTTTTCTGAAAAAATCCATTTTTATTAAAACTGTGGTGAGTCAAGAACAATATCACTATTGATCTTCCAGATGGTAGAATATCAACCCTCGTCATAGCCCGGGTCAACCCACAAACAGCCATTACAGAAACGTGCCTTGTGTTATCCGGAGTCTGGTTTTAAGCATAAGCCGGACAACTCCCCATATCTTAAAAATGTCAAGATATGAACTGTTCTATATCCAATACAGAAACAGAGGCACTGATTTAATTGAACCAGATTCAAATCATGCAGCTGTCTCCAGTGCATGTCAACTAAATGGAAAGAGGCCGATCAACGTTACTCAACTTAGGAATGCTTCCAATTATGAGTAACCTGAAAGAGAAACAAGTTCTCATAACCATTATTATCAACTGAATACCATACACAAGTATCTACATCTTCGATCACCTTGAAGAATCCCGATACTTGCAATACCTGGTTCTCTACTTTACTCTTATACCTATAACTTCTCAAAACTTGGACCCTGTGTTTCTACGAAACACTTGTCTAAAAACTAGAGAAGTTATAAGTAAACCGAATACAGTACGAGGACCATCCCCTCTGTCCTAATGGACACTGGACAATATACAATACTTTGTATAAGTCCCCTGAGTCTAGTGACTCATTCACTGTGTGTCGTAAGTTGAAAACTGTACTTATGGTTAAGAAGAATTACACCGCTGTTTAATGCTCCTTACCTAACCATCCACTGATATAGGTAAATGTCATAAACATAATTTCAAAAAGGTATATCTCACTCTATAAAAATAGACGTACAGATATATCAATTTGAAATTGGTGCACAACGGCGGATATTCAAAACCAAATATTTACCGTCCGGCAAACAACCCAGGTGACTTCCTCAAATATCACCAATTAAAATGAATCCCGACATAATGAGGATGATCACCTAATTCCCAATAACTTACTCCCACTCATCATCTGTAAAACCATACAGATGTGAGAATCAAACCTGGTAAATACATACCCTGGAGCAAGTGTCTAATTGGGAAATCAGTTTTCTTTTAACAGTACACAGTGAAACTGAAACATTGAAATGTTTCGATGGGTTATCCCGGTATTCCTAGTAATGCCTCTTCCATTATATAGATTCACAACTGCAATCGTATATCTCTTTGCCATCTCTCCAAATTCCTTTATATGTCTTTAGTCATTATCTTCTGTACACCCTCTTAGGCTAAATGGTTTTCTTCCTTCCGTACCGTTCCGCACCAGCCTATGGTTTGGAAGAAGACAATCCAATGAGCATAATGGGTGTGTTGTCCTAATCCTAGGAGCACTCGCAATGCGAGAGAAGGTGAAGATAAAAGACAACCGAATAAACCTTATTCCTATTTCTCCTGAACCAGAATCCATCCCCGAACTGGAACAAGTTCCTTTCGAGTTCTTATATAACCATACGATGGAGCATCCAAATAACTGTGGATCTTCGTAGTGATACGGAGTGTCCTGGAGAAATACAAAGGTGATTTAGGATTGGCGAAGAAATACTTGGTTTGGTCGTGAATAGCAGTCGCAATTTACTTTGCCCTCTTACTAATCCCTTTCTTTGTCTTAACTTAATACCTTCTGCACACCATCGTTATGCTAATTGGTTTTCTTCATTCCCCACCGTTCGGCACCAGTCTAAGGTTTGGAAGAAGACTATCCAATTTGCGTAATAGGTGTACTATCTCCTAAACCAAGGAGTACTCGCAACCTGAGAGAAGGTAAAAGGAAAAGACAACTGAATAGTCCTATTCGTTTTCTCCAGAACCGGAAACCATCCTCGAATAAATACCTTCGAGTTCATATATAACCATACGATGGTTTTGTCCAATGGAAGTGGACGTTCGTAGTAATATGGGGTGCCCTGGAGAAAAGGGTAAAAGTAGGAGTGGCAATGAGGTTTGCAACTCTGACAATCCAAAAGCCTGTGTTTAAGAAGGTTCGGTTAATATTGGTCACTGAGTCATAGTCTAGCGTCGGGTCATGGTCGCTGCCAAAGAGAGAGAGAAAAGAAACACTCAGCGTGCACTCTAACCTAGATCAGAATGGTTATCACTTTATCTAATCAGGAAACCTCCCACTGTAACGTCAAATTCTCCCCCAAACCTGAAAGAAGAATTAGTCGGGATCACCCGAGGAGTAAACCAACTCATCAGTGGGAATCGGGATCCAAATATCATCGCATGATAACGTGACAGAATCCTCTCACGCTATCACACTCTAGAAGGTATGCGCATATCTGGCAAGTTTCAGTTTCTTTAGAAACTCCCGATGTGATTTTTGCCCCATGTTCTTATGACCTTGATGAAGGTCAACAAATCATAAGTCACATGTCAAGTTCTACCCGTCATTGTCCAGGTTAATTTGAATCCACCCGTATAAGCCCTTGACGAAGGTCAACAAGGCTATACGACTGTCCCAAACCAACGCATCTATCTATGCAGCAGAAAGGTAACAAGAAGCTACCATACACTATGCCTTGACGAAGGTCAACAAACATAGCATGAATACTACGTGCTACCCGTTTGAAATGACGGAGGGCTACGAATGGTTTCTGGCGAAAACCATTAACGTAATGAACTTGATATCGTTAAAGGAACCAGATAGCTTTGTAAAAATATTGTGACGAAAACCTTTGCTAAAGAGATCACTCCCGGTGAAGGGATCTCGGCTCTTTCCCCGTAGAATGAGGTGCAGGATATTCCAACTGAATACCACGATGCAAAGCAAAAGCAAATGACTATAGTGAAGTTATTGCCCTGACACAAACTTCTGTCCAAGGGGTCACTCCCGGTGAAGGGATCTCGGCCCTTGCCTCGTCGACTGAGGAGCTGGATATTCATAACCGAATACCACTGTGCAAAACAAAAGAGAACGCCCTTGCGATAACAGCTTTTTGAAAAGTGTTCCAACAATATCAGAATAGGTTTGTTTAGCTTGCGTTGATCCGAATCAACGAAGTCCCATCAATTGATCACACCACAAAAGAACGAAAATAATGATGTACGTATATGCCATCCGCATTCGCTACTGGGTCCCGTCATCACCCGTTAGGTTACTTAACTAACGACAGAGCATGGACTGGACTAGCGCGGATGCAAAACATATACAACATCTACTAGTATATATATCAATATATAATACTCGCTCAAGGCGTGATAAAATGCAACATCACAGAAATGTAATAAGCATCACAGAACAATACAGATATCTAGGATCCCCGGGTTTCACAGAGCCACTGCTGAAACCCGACGTTCTCCTGGTCGTGTGGATAGCCTGTGCAATGAAATCCTAGACCCTTACGGGTGCAGCAAGTTACCCGCCAAAAACTGAAATGAGGCAGCCCCCTTCAGCAACGTGAATGGACCACCCAACACTTCACGGAATTCGGTAACTTGGGCACCCCTCCTTGGGTCAACCTGTGCCCCCTATGAGTGCGGCGAATAGCCCGCCAATTCTAGAGTAAAACCCCTTCCGTCTCAACGCCATGAGATGCGGGCTCATTTCCCTATAGAACCCGGCTACCCGTGCACCCCTCCACGGGGTAATCCTAGTACAGAAAGTAAAATATACATACAACAGGTACATCGACCTCAGCCCGGTCGTGCCCCAAAAGAATAATAAACAAACAGGCAGTAACGGTAGTCCACATGTCGGACGCTCGCCCTGCAATATCAAATGTACATATAAAAACAAACTGTACTACCATTGCATCCAGGCTATCCCCCACAACCAATCCGCAACATCACAGCACAACACAGAACATCAACGTGAATGTCACGTTCGCAAATCCGTCTAACCGGGCTATAGCAGTTAGACAGCATTTACCGATCAAATGACATTCACGGTCGCAGATATAATGTAAATACTGTGAACTAACATGTTTAAAATTCTCGATCGATCAAATTTATCGAAGTGGGCCCCAAGCACTACTGTAGCACTCACAGGAAATCTGGGCTCAAAAAGAATATTCTAAAAACCCATTTCACAGTCTAAGACCCACTGAAAAAAATTGGTGCAACAAGGATTTATTATGGCCGCGGAACCGCGGCCAATGCATGCATTTGGCCGCGGTTCCGCGGTGGAACAGTAGATTCATGTCACCAAATTTTTGCAGAATTCTTAGAATTCTCTGCATGTTATTCTGCAACAACCTGAAAAATTTTTAGAGCCCAAAAAATTTTCGACAGAAACTCATGCAATGGAAATCGGGTTTTCGGAAATTTGTTCGATCGAACTTGTAAACACATTAGAGCAAGCTTGACTAGGTTAATGGCATGGCTCTGATACCAATGTAAGTGCACGGCGGTGCCCCGGCCGTCAATCCGACGCAGGAATGCGGAAACGAAACTTTTCTTGAACTTAGAAACCGGCACCACCGCGCACTAAAAATCCCGGATCGGGCCATTAACCTAAATCAAGCAAACAAGAAAAGGAGTAGAGAAGCTATACCAAGTGATCTGTGTCCTTCGGTCTTCGCCTCCACTCCGATCTCCTCGCGGAATCTCCGGTCGTCACCTCCTCGTCGAAACGGGCACCACATCGCCGGGTTCTTTTACGGGCTCCCACCTCTGGACCGAAGCAACTCGGGCGAAAATTTGGCTAGCCGACGTGCCCAAGGAGTGATGTAGATGATGTGTAGAAACCATTGTCTCAATGGGTGATGTTGCCTTTGATGATGAAGGAGAGTAAAGAACTATGGAGTGAACTAGTATTTTTGTAGCTAGAAGAATGAGAGATCAATGATTTTTCTTCTACCAAAAATGAAACCCCCACCACCTCCTAGTAGTGGCCGGCCCCCTCTCCTCTCATGGTCAAGGAAAAAAAGAATGGAATAATAAAGAGAAGAAAAGGTAAGCAAATGAGAAGAAAAAAATGGTCACACCATTTCTCCTCTCATCAAATCAAAGTTCCATCTCATTTAATGCAAAGGATAAGAAGGAAAAAGAATCTCATGATGAAAGAACTATCATGATGCCACCATTTCTCAAATAACCCCTCCACAAATGCTAATTTGCAAAACTGCAAATAACCCCCTCCATCGAAAAGTCCGGCCGTGAAGGAACAAAGGAAAACTGGCCAGAACGGAATGCAAACTGGCAACTTCAGAAAACTGTTCCCGTAATAAATTACAGGAAAACCCCGTGACTGTATATACATACCCGCATTTGTATTCTGACCGAATACAAATGCAAAGAGACAAAATCTACACTGTCTAATACTAGGATCCGGCTTAAACCAAAGCCCGCTAGTAAAATCCGTTCGATCACGATCCGTGCAATACCGCACGTATCTGATCGAACCCTGCCATATCTCCATACGGCCTCTACAGTGTTCGCCCGAAACTTGAGAAACTAGTCTGTGGGGGACTCTAAAGATTCGTCAATACCCTGGTTGTGGATTTAACCACTAGCACGTCAGAGGTATTAGCCTATACGTAACGGGCTACCAGATATTGACCAAAAGGGACGTCTGTGAGTGAACTCATGCTGACACCCTAGTGAGCCTGTCAGTGACAATATCCGTACAGTCCGGTCCGTTCGTCTATGAGCATCGCATGGCGGGCCTAGGGGGTTGGTAAAAGTCAGACCCCCAAAAGTGGTACAAGTCGTGTCGGAGAGTAGCCCAGAACACCCTGAGATACTACTGGAATACCTACCAGTAAATCTCCTTCCTTGGCCAAGGACTTTCATGTACTGGCTCTCCTAGACACAGCGCGACCTCACCCCCAATACCGGGAGAGACGAACCCCTGCAGATCCGCTCACTGCCTCCATATGGCTCGGGATTGTACCCAACTAAAACCTGTTTGCACGTCTCCTTTGAGCGTGGTAGGGTTGTAATCAAAGCACAGTGGGAACTCACATGAGACAAATGACGATCTCAGGTCGATGAACTAACTTGTACACATGTCACTAGGGAACTGCTATCTGACGTCAGGTATAATACTAACTAGCAGGTTCCTGTCCGGTGTACTCATAACCCAATGAGCACCTGTATACATCTTAGGTGAACCAACTGACACCAGTGGCTTGTGAGACCGGCCACCGCCCCTCGTCGGGGTCTCGACTGTATACACTAGTCTACTCTGGAGTATCGATGCCCTGTCTCGAATCTCCCACGACTAGGGACCTTTTAAGGATGTGCTTATAGACCCCAGCTCCCACGTATATGATCGCCATCATACTGCTGGCAGTTAAGCAAGAATCCTAGGGGCTCTATCAACGTGTAATAGTGACTCGTAAGGTCACCTAAAGCAGTACACGATGATAAAGATAAACCAGATAGCATACTATCATCTTGAGTATGACTGTCCCACCGGCATAGGTCCTCCCTCAATCATTGCAATCAAGTGCTTGTGATCCAATAATTGACTATGAGGGCACTATATCCAACAGATCCACGTCGAGGATTAGTAATACGGGCTCCCGCTTCAAAACCGAAGCAACTCGGGCATCCAGTTTGCTAGCCGAGATACCCAAGGTGAAGTAGAGATAGTGTGTGGATATTTTGTCTCAAAGCACCCAAGGATTTGGGTGGAGGTGAATGAAGTTGCCAAGAGGTGAATATGTGAGCATAGAATTTGGCTTGGAGGAAAAATGAGCTTTCTGGAAAATTGGGCTCGGCCAAAACCAAAATGGTTCTTTGTGGATTTTTGGTGGGTGTGTTGAATTAATGAATAGCAACTAAAGAAATATATTTTCCATCAAGAATCCACAGCCACACACTCCACCAAAATATCTAACTAAATATCCTAAGCTTGACAAAACCCATTAATGCCAAAGGATGAGTCACGAAATTGGCAGCCACAAATTTTCCCTCACAAAAATCAAATACACACACACATGCTCACGAAATATGCCCAACACAAAAATTCCATAACTCACACTTTAACCAATTAAACATTAAACTAAATGTTTAATCTAATAAAAAGAAATGGAAACTTCAAAAGTAAACTCGTAACGAATTACAAGAATACCCCTCATCCATATATACATACTCGCATCCGTATTCCGACTGAATACAAATACAATGAGACGAAAATATTCCAACAATATAATACTAAGATCCGGCTTAAACCAAATCCCGCTAGTATTATCCTTCCGATCATGATCCTTGCACTAGTGCACGAATATGATCGAACCCTACCACAAAACCATACGGCCTCTACAACGTTTCTCCCGAACTAGGGAAACCCTCTGTGTGGGACTCTAAAGACTCGTTAATACGCTGGCAGCGGGTTTAACCACAAGCACGTCAGTGGCACTAGCTGTTCGTGTTAGTGTATATGCCCTAGGGGCCATTATTGTATCATACTAGCTTGTATATTACTTAATGGAAGCTTGGGATATTCACAGTTATATTAACAGTCTTTCTCAACATAGTAGTATGCTACTTGGTTTATATCTATCTTAATATGTGTATCTGTTTCTTTAGCATATCGCGAATACATATTGAAAGAGCCCATAGGATCTTTCTTGACTACCAGCATTGTGATGGCAGTCACACTAGTGGGGGCTTGGTAGTCTACAAGCACATCCTATTTCAGGTCCCTAGTCGTAGGATTATCGAGACTGGGCATCGATACTCCGAAGTAGACTAGTGTGTATGCTTCTCATCCCAGCAGGGGAAATGGTCTGTCCCATAGCCATTAGTACGTTGTACTGGAGATAGTATGCAGGTGCTCGTTGGGTTACGGGTACACCGGACAGGACTCGTAGGGAACTGTTGGTTGGTATTATACCCGTCGTCAGTTAACAGTTCCCAGGTGACTTGAGTACAGCATAGTCCGTAGACTTGACACTGCCGTTTCGCCTCGAATGTGTTCCCACTGTTCTTAGATTGCTACCCTACCACGGCTCGACTGAGTCGTGCAAACAGGTAGCAGTTGGGTGCAGTCCTGAAGCACTTGGAGGCAGTGGCAGTTAGATAGGATTCGTCTCTCCTGGTGTTAGGGGTTGATATCGCGCTGTCTTTGGAGAGCCATTACGCAAGGTCCCTGGCCAGACCCAGCGAGATTTACTTGTAGGTTTTCCAGTAACTTCTCAAAGTGTAATGGGCTTCACTCCAACACGACTTATACCGCCTTTAGGGGACTGACGCGTGCCGCCCCCTAGGCCCGATAAGCGATAGTCTTAGACGAACAGACCGGACTGTACGGAGATTGTCACATCAGGCTCAGTAGGAGTTCGGATGGGTTTCCTCATCGACCTTCTTATCGACATCTACCTGGGGACCGTTACGTACAGCTGTAGGGTGTTTTTCGTCACCCCATTGAGATGGGAATACGCGCGCGCTTGTCAGGCGTACTACAGATTCCCCCTGCCTAGGGTAATCGGGGGTTTAATGATTGTGGGGATCCGAATCTCCGGCAGCCGCGAACTAAGCTGCCGTTAATTACCCCACGCCTTTGGAGCGAGTGAACCTCCGATTAATGGGTTAAACTGGTCATGCGAACTCAATGTGCAGTGTACGTGTGTTGTGTTTTGAAAGGGGGGTTTTGGATATATCGGGAGCCATGCAGAGTTTTTTTCTAACATGGACAGTGTCGTGGTGTATGTGTGTGTGCACATATGTATGCATATGTGTACATATGTATATATATATATGTATATATATATATATGTATGTATATACATAAGAAAAAAAAGAGGGGAAAAGGCATCCAAAGGATGCGTGGGGGCAGCACCTTGGACGCTGTGTGCCTAGGTGCTGTGCGCTCAGGAGCTAGAGTGCCACGTGTCGGCACGTGGGCGACTTGCGCTTGAGTGCCTGCACTTGAGCGCAAGCGCGCCACGTGTCGGCATGGGGGAGACTTGCGCTCGAGCGCCTGCGCTTGAGCGCAAGCGCGCCACGTGTCGGCACGGGGGAGACTTGCGCCTGAGCGCTTGCGCTTGAGCGCAAGCGCGCCACGTGTCGGCACGGGGGAGACTTGCGCCTGAGCGCTTGCGCTTGAGCGCAAGCGCACCACGTGTCGGCACGAGGGAGACTTGCGCTCGAGCGCTTGCGCTTGGGCGCAAGCACGCCACGTGTCGGCACCGGGGCGACTTGCGCTCGAGCGCTTGCGCTTGGGCGCAAGCGCGCCACGTGTCGGCACTGGGGCTAGTTGCGCTCGGGCGCTTGGCTTTAGCGCAAGCGCGCCACGTGTCGGCACCGAGGCGACTTGCGCTCGGGCGCTTGCGCGTGAGTGCAAGCGCGCCACGTGTCGGCACGTGGGCGACTTGCGCTCGGGCGCTTGTGCTTGAGCGCAAGCACGCCACGTGTCGGCACGCGGGCGCGCTGCGCTTGAGCGCCGGCGAGGAAAAGAGGCTTTTAGCCTAAGAAACAGAAGCTATGCTTCAGAAAGGAAATATTTGTTGTATATATATATATATGTTATGGAGTTAAAACTCCTAATGTTTTGAAGCTGATGAAGGGGGTTCTTCTTCTTCCTCCTGTTGTTTGCCCATATCTTGAAGATCATGATGTAGGAGGTTTTAAAAATCACTCTTTTTTTAGATCTGATGGGAGATCTGAGTTCCCCTTTGTGGGTTTTGTGGTGGAAAACTACTTAGTTTTTGAAAAGGAAGAGTAAAACTCTTGATTTAATTCAAGAGAAAGAAGAAGTTTTTGGAACCTTGAGGAAGAAGAAAAGATCTTAGATCTAATTTTTTTTGGAGAGAATGAAAAGTTCTTTTTTTTATTCATCATGTTGCCTTTTATAGGCTTACATATTTACATATAGCCCCTTGGGCTTTACAAAAATGGCATTTTAGCCATCCCATGGCTCATGTGCCATTTCATTTTTGCACATAAGCCATGGGCTTACAAAATATTGTTTTTATGCCGATTTTGTTTACATTCATGCATAAACAATTACATAAAAAATTATTCATTACATGATTTTGTTGTTGGCATGGGGAGGCTGGCTGCGGGCTCCACTTGGGCATGGGCCCGCTTGACCTGGGCTTGGGCCCACCTAGCTTTGGGGTTGACCTTGACTTTGACTCGGTCAACCGGGGTGTAAATTTTTATCCCAACAACAGCTAGTACCTCTTGCGGCCTGTGGTTAAACCCACTGCCAGCATAGTGTCGAGTCTTTAGAGTCCCATACAGAGGGTTTCCTTGCTTCAGGCGAAACGATATAGTGGTCGTATGGTTTTACGACAGGGTTCGATCATACACGTGTACTTGTGCACGTATGATGTTCGGACAGATTATACTAGTGGGCTTTGGTTTAAGCCAGATTCTAATATTGGATTATTGGATTTATGCAGTCTCTGTATATCCGTGTTTTTCGTAAATACGGATGGGAGGGGCATTCTCATAATTTGTCAAGAATCTTCTAGAAAATAGGTGACTCATTTAGTTTTAATTCATTTGTGAATTAAACTAAATGAGGTGGATAGGTGATGTGTAATTTTCATTAATTACACCATGAGTCATGAGGTGATTCACCTCAAGGTAGTTAATGAAACATGGTTGTTGATTATATTTATTATTGTTTAGATATTTTTCGTGCTTCATAATTATCAAAGAGACTCAAGTTTAATTCATTATTACATACACATTCTCTCTCCTCAAGCTCTCATCTTCTTCATCCTAACCCTAATCCTCTCATTAGTTGAGATCCATAGGGTTAGCAAGACTAATAGATCCTTAATCTATCTCTATATCTTCTAGGTCACTTGGATTAGCAGTCCTAGCCACTTAGTTATCTCAAGTTGGAGGTTAAAGCTTGAAGAAGGAACTCTCGGGTGAATCTTCTATTACATCGAGGAGGTGAACAACAAGAACAAGAAGGACTAGTATCTTGAGGTATAATCATCTATCATAGTAGTTTAGCACTTCTAGATAGTTTGTTAGTTAGGATTTAGTAAAGATCCGTTTGATAGTCAATGTTACTTTGAACAAAATGATTGTTTTTCCTATTCCGCCTCCCCGCATCTTATGGGGAATGTAACGTTGACTTACAGTGGTATCAAAGCCTACCTAAACCATAACTAACATGTTAGCAAAGTCTTTAGAAATTTGATCGCAATTTAATCCCGAAAAAACAACATTTTCACCAAGTTTCTGCTGTTTTTAAATTGGGGTCTAAAATTTTTTCATGGACCTTTAAAAATACAAGCAGGGTTTTTAAAGAATTGTGAAGAAATTTGGGATCGTGACTCGGCCAAACCGCCGTGGAACCGCGGCCGATCCAAGCGATCTGCCGCGTATCCGCGGCCGAGTTGACACCGAGTCAACCCAAATTTTCTCAGTTATTCTTCTGTGTTGATTTTGTGTTTTCTGGGATGTTTTGTTTCTGCTCAGGTTTTATGTGTACAGAGAATAATTTGGAGTAGATTCATATGTAGTGCTTGATCGAAATTCTAAGAACTTTGGCTAATTGGTTTATATCTGTGTTGTGTTTAATGTGTTCGTAAACCTCCCTTAATTGCTAGTATGTCGGTTAACAAGGGGTTACACATTTCTGTAATGGTTACATTATGTTTGTGAATATGAACTTTTTGGATTGTCGTGAATGGATAGCCGTGGATGTGAGATGAGAGTTTCTTTCATTCATTTGTAAATTGTAAATTGTTGTAATATTCTTTTGCGGGGCACATCCGGGCTGAGATTGTAGCCACCGTTGTATTATTTCATTTACTGTTTTTTGCTCCTAGGATAGACCCAAGGTGGGGTGCACAAACTACCGGGTACTTTGAAGTGCTTAGTGGCCTACTCACGTCGTTGAGGGAGACCGCTTCACTTCGGATACTTGGCGGGTAGTTTGCCGTACCCATAGGGGTCTAGGGTGGGGTTGGCTATTCATCACGACTATATAATCCGTCTTTCATTACAGGCTCAAAGGAAATGCGGATTCCTAGAATATCCAATATGTTCATCTGTGATCTGGAATGCCTATTATTGTGTCTGACGAATGTACAATATCTATATATGAAATATAGTAAACGTTACTTATGTTTTGCACCCGCGCTAGCCCAGCCCCCGCTCTGTCGTTAGTTAAGTAACCTAACGGGTGAATGACGAGGCCCAGTGGCGAATGCGGATGGCATAAGAGGACGTTGTATTTTCGTTATTTTCTGCAATGATAGGTTAATTGATGGGACGCATTATATTAATGCAAAGAAAATAAACCAAAGTTGAATCGTTGGAACAATTTAAAAGAAACAACTCGGTTAATTTTAAAACAGCAGATTTTTAATTGCGGAGCTTAAACCACCCCCTTTAAAAAATCTATCAGGTTCCTTCGATCATATCAAGTTCACTACGTTCTCGGTTTCGGCAAAACCATTCGTAGCCCTCCATCATTTCATTTGGGTATTCGGTAGTATTCAAGCTATGTATTTTGACCAACGCCAAGGTATAGTGTTTGGTAGCTGCTGGGTATTCATCTGTTGCATAGATAGATGAGTTGGTTTAGGACAGTCGTACTGCCATTTGGCCAACATCAAGGGTATGTACGGGTGGGTTCAAATTAACGAGATAATGATGGGTAGAACTTGACATGTGACTTATGACATTTTGGCCAACGTCAAGGTCATAAGAGCATGGGGCAAAAATACACATCGGGAGTTTCTAAAGAAACTGAAACTTGCTAATGTTGCATAACATTTGGAGTGTGATAATTTTGGTAGGATTCCTTCAGCTTTATCACACGATGATATTTGGATCCCGATTCTACTGTGATTATATGCTACTCATCGGGAGATTCTTTCACTTAACAATCATTGCTATAACCAAGTAGGTGTCGAGAAAGGTGTCAGCAGGGCTACGCTCTCAGGGAAAAGAGGTTATTTAATTAAGGAACTTCGCGAAAGCGTCATAAAAACCTCCCTCGATGTACCGACACCGGCCTGGCTGAACGGTTAAGCAAGTATTGTATGGTAAGAATAGTCCTGACTAGTTCTTCTTTTTTGGTTTGAGGAAGGATTCGAGACACAGTGGGAGCCATCCTGTTTAGATAAACTAAAAACCACTCTAAACATGCAAGAGAATCATGCTAAAGTGTTTTCTTCTCTCTCTCCTAATTGCAGCGACCCAGAACATGACAGGCCTTAAGTTATTATTAGATAAAAATATTTTGACAGGCCCAAACTATAAAAATTGGTTCAGTAATGTCAAGATGGCAATCACCTATGACAAATTGGGGTATGTCCTTACTATTGAGGCCCCTGTCGTCCCAGGTCCAGAATCCAGTGTCGCGGATAAGGAAATTCGCAAGACCTGGGAGTTAGACTGCGCGAAGGACAAATGCATCGTGCTTGCCTCTATGGATAATGAACATCAGAGGAGGCACGAGAATATGGATCTTGAAGCCATATTTCTCCACATCAAGGAACTGTATGGAGAGCAATCTCGTATAGCTAGATACGAGACCTCGAAGAACTTGTTTCAGTCGAGGCTGGCCGTCGGATCATCTGTAGGGGAACATGTCCTTAAGATGATTGGCTATATTGAGGAGCTCACGGACATCAGAACAACAATAGAGAACGAGCTGTATACAGACTTGGTTCTTCAGTCCCTTCCTTCCACCTACGCCCAGTTTATCTTGAATTTCAATATTCAAAGTAAATAAGTTGAACTTCCAGAACTCCTTAACATGTTGAGGAGTGCAGAGGGCACCTTGCAGAAAGCAATGGAAACACCCGCTATGTTTGTTCGTGGTGCTTCCTCTTCCAGGTCCAAGGCAAGGACCAAAGGAAGGAAGAAGAAGGCCGCTACCAAACCAAGAGGTGGTGTTGGTAAGGTGGGAGTCAAGGGAAAGGCAAAGGTTGCGGTGCTGGTAGTAGCAAAGGACGAGTGCTTCCACTGTCGTAGGAAAGGCCATTGGAAGAAGGATTGCAAAGCTTGGATTGCCAAGAACCAGGACCCGAGGCAAGTTGTGGCCTCGGCTTCAGGTGTGTTTGTAATTGAAAATTGTCTGTCAATCAACTCTATTTCCTAGGTATTGGATACCGGATCAGGATCTCATATATGCAATTTATTATAGGCACTGAGAAGCCGTAGAGTACTGAAGGCTGGTGATATGACCCTCCAGGTTGCTAACGGAGCGAGCGTGGATGCTGTGTCCGTAGAGGATTATCACCTTGGATTGAAGAGTGGACATATTTTCATTTTGCGCAACTGTTTTTGTGTACCTAGTTTAACGTGTAATATCATATCAGTATCGTTGTTATCAAAAGAAGGTTATGATTTCACGTTTGTAAGCGATATTGTTAACATCCACCTTAATCATGGTTTGATTGGGTCCGGTGCACTAGATAACGGTATATACGTGTTAAACCAATTACAGATTTTCAATGTTCAGAACACACTAAAAAGAAAGTCTCCAGATATAAATCAGGCTTTCTTATGGCATTGTAGATTAGGTCACATCAATGAGACAAGGTTAACTAAGTTACATAAAGAAGGATATTTGGATCCGTTCGAATATCAATCTTATGCCACTTGTCAATCATGTCTCAAAGGAAAGATGACGAAGACTCCGTTCACTGGACACAGAGTAAGAGCGAGCGAGCTCTTGGGACTCATACACAGCGATGTATGTGGTCCAATGTCTACACGTGCAAGAAGCGGTTTTTCATATTTCATTACTTTTACGGATGATTACTCTAGGCATGGATTCATTTTCTTGATGAAACATAAATCCGAGGCCTTTGAGAAATTCCGAGAATATAAGAATGAAGTAGAAAACCAAACCGGCAAAAGTATCAAGACACTGAGATCTGATCGAAGTGGTGAATACTTAAGTGCCGAGTTCCTGGGTTACCTAAAAGAGAATGGAATTCTCTCTCAGCTTACTCCTCCATACACTCCACAACATAACGGTGTATCGAAAAGGCGGAACCGAACCCTATTGGATATGGTACGTTCCATGATGAGTAATGCTGAGTTACCGCGATCTTTCTGGGGTTATGCACTAGAATCAGCTGCATATCTTTTGAACAGAGTTCCTACCAAGACTGTGCCTACCACACCATATCAGATGTTCAGTGGGAAGAAACCCTATCTTCAGTATCTCAAGATGTCGGGATGTCCAGCTTTTGTTAAAAAGCAGCATGCGGACAAACTCGAGGCATGCTCATTTGTGGGATATCCAAAGAACTCCTTGGGGTATTTTTTCTATTACGCAGAGGAACAAAAGGTTTTTGTTTCTCGTAATACCCATTTTCTAGAACAGCAGTTTTTAGAAAAGGAAACAAGTGGGAGCGCAATAGAATTGGAAGAAACTCTAGAACCATAAGCTACTACTGAAAGCTTGGTAGAACCAGAAGTTCCAGAAGAACAGGATATTCCTGCACCCCTCCGCAGGAGTAGTAGTCCATCTCATCCACCTGAGAGATATTATGGCTTTCTCATAGACGGGGATAGAGAGGATTGCGTCATTGATAATGATGAACCTACTAGCTTCAAACAGGCCATCCAGAGCGGCGACTCAGTAAGATGGCTGGATGCAATGCGGACCGAGATGAAGTCCATGTACACCAACAAAGTATGGACTTTGGACTTTGCTCTAGATGGGGTAAAACCCATAGATGGAAGTGGATCTTCAGAAAGAAGATTGGTGCAGATGGACAGGTGGAAACCTATAAGGCTAGACTTGTTGCAAAAGGGTTTTCGTCAAAGGCCTGGCTTGGACTATGACGAAACTTTTTCTCCAGTGGCTATGCTCAAATCCATTCGGATCCTTCTTGCCATTGCTGCCTTCCACGATTATGAGATCTAGAAGATGTACGTAAAGACAGATTTTCTAAATGGAAATTTGGACGAGTGCGTCGATATGGATCAGCCAGAAGGTTTCAATCAGAGTGGGAGCAGCGGGAGAGTGTGCAAGTTGCTTAATTCCATTTATGGACTAATGTAGGCATCGCGGAGTTGGAACATCTGTTTTGATGAAACGGTCAAAGAATATGACTTTATCAAAAATCTAGATGAACCGTGCATATATAGTAAGATTGTAACATGAACTGTCGTATTCCTCGTCTTGTACGTGGATGACATTCTCTTGATAGAAAATGACATTCCTATGCTACAATATGTCAAAGGATTCTTGTCACACAAGTTCTCCATGAAAGACCTGGGTGATGCCTCTTATATTCTGGGGATCCAGATCTATCGTGATAGATCTAAGAGGATGTTGGGACTTTCACGGTCAAGGTATATCAACACTATACTGAAAAGATTCAGTATGGAAGATTCAAAGCACGGTAATTTACCGGCTTGTCACAGAATCACCCTATCCAAAGAGATGTCTCCCAAGACAGATTTGGAAAGGGATCGCATGTCAGTTATACCCTATACTTCTGTGGTAGGCTCTATAATGTATGCGATGTTGTGTACCAGACCAGATGTAGCTTCGCACTAAGTGTGCTAAGCCGGTATCAGTCAGACCCAGTGGAGAAGCACTGAATAGCAGTATAGAACATTCTCCAGTACCTGAGAAGGACTAAGGATATGTTCTTGTTTTATGGCAGAAAAGACCCCCAGATCGAGGCTTTTACTGACTCCAGCTTCAAAAGTGACAAGGATGACTCCAAGTCCATGTCAGGTTATGTCTTTACCCTCAATGGAGGGGCGGTGTGCTGGAAGAGTTCCAAGAAGGACATCGTTGCTGACTCGACGATGGAAGCGGAGTATATCGCAGCTTCTAATGCCGCAAAAGAAGCAGTCTGGGTAAAGAAGTTCTTAACAGAACTTCAGGTGGTTCCATCCATTGTTGATCCAATACCTCTGTATTATGACAAAAACGGGACTATAGCTTTAGCGAAGGAACCCAGGTCCCATCAAAAGTCCAGACACATCTTGAGGAGGTATCACCTGATCAGGGAGATCATAGATCGCCGGGAGATCGAGGTCCGGAGAGTTGCTACAGAGGAAAACACTGCAGATCCATTCACAAAGGCCTTACCTCAGACACAGTTCGAGAGGCTATTCGAGATGATAGGTCTTCGATAAGACAGTATATGGCCCTAGTGCAAGTGGGAGATTGTTAGTGTATATGCCCTAGGGGCCATTATTGTATCATACTAGCTTGTATATTACTTAATGGAAGCTTGGGATATTCACAGTTGTATTAACAGTCTTGCTCAACATAGTAGTATGCTACTTGGTTTATATCTATCTTAATATGTGTATATGTTTCTTTTAGTATATCGCGAATACATATTGATAGAGCCCATAGGATCTTGCTTGACTACCAGCGTTGTGATGGCAGTCACACTAGTGGAGGCTGGGTAGTCTACAAGCACATCCTTTTTCAGGTCCCTAGTCGTAGGATTATCGAGACTGGGCATCGATACTCCGGAGTACACTAGTGTGTACGCTTCTCGTCCCAGCAGGGGAAATGGTCTGTCCCACAGCCATTAGTACGTTGTACTGGAGATAGTATGCAGGTGCTCGTTGGGTTACGGGTACACCGGACAGGACTCGCAGGGAACTGTTGGTTGGTATTATACCCGTCTTCAGTTAACAGTTCCCAGGTGACATGAGTACAGCATAGTCCGTAGACATGACACTGCCGCTTCGCCTCGAATGTGTTCCCACTGTTCTTAGATTGCTACCCTACCACGGCTCGACTGAGTTGTGCAAACAGGTAGAAGTTGGATGCAGTCTCGAAGCACTTGGAGGCAGTGGAGGTTAGATAGGATTCGTTTCTCCCGGTGTTGGGGGTTGATATCGCGCTGTGTTTGGAGAGCCGTTACGCAAGGTCCCTGGCCAGGGCAAGTGAGATTTACTGGTAGGTTTTCCAGTAACTTCTCAAGGTGTAATGGGCTTCACTCTAATACAACTTATACCGCTTTTAGGGGACTGACGCGTGCCGCCCTCTAGGCCCGATATGCGATAGTCTTAGACGAACAGACCGGACTGTACGGAGATTGTCACATCAGGCTCAGTAGGAGTTCGGATGGGTTTCCTCATCGACCTTCCTGGGGACCGTTACGTACAGCTAGTACCGCTTGCGGCCTGTGGTTAAACCCACTGCCAGCGTAGTGTCGAGTCTTTAGAGTCCCACACAGAGGGTTTCCCTGCTTTAGGTGAAACGATATAGAGGTCGTATGGTTTTAGGACAGGGTTCGGACATACACGTGTACTTGTGGACGTATGATGTTCGGACAGATTATACTAGCGGGCTTTGGTTTAAGCAAGATTCTAGTAATGGATTATTGGATTTATGTAGTCTCTGTATATCCGTGTTTTTCGTAAATACGGATGGGAGGGGCATTCTCGTAATTTGTCGAGAAGCTTCTAGAAAAAAGGCGACTCATTTAGTTTTAATTCATTTGTGAATTAAACTAAATGAGGTGGAGACGTGATGTGTAATTTTCATTAATTACACCATGAGTCATGAGGTGATTCACCTCAAGGTAATTATTGAAGCATGGTTGTTGATTATATTTATTATTGTTTAGATATTTTTCATGCTTCATAATTATCTAAGAGACTCAAGTTTAATTCATTATTACATACACATTCTCTCTCCTCAAGCTCTCATCTTCTTCATCCTAACTCTAATCCTCTCATGAGTTGAGATCCATAGGGTTAGCAAGACTAATAGATCCTTAATCTATCTCTATATCTTCTAGGTCACTTGGATTAGCAGTCCTAGCCACTTAGTTACCTCAAGTTGGAGGTTAAAGCTTGAAGAAGGAACTCTCGGTTGAATCTTCTATTACATCGAGGAGGTGAACAACAAGAACAAGAAGGACTAGTATCTTGAGGTATAATCATCTATCATAGTAGTTTAGCACTTCTAGATAGTTTGTTAGTTAGGGTTTAGCAAAGAACCGTTTGATAGTCAATGTTACTTTGAACAAAATGATTGTTTTTCCTATTCCTCCTCCCCGCATCTTATGGGGTGTGTAACGTTGACTTACCGTACGTAACGGCTGCCCAGGTATTGAGCGAAAGGGAGGCCGACGAGCGAACTCATCCTGAAACCCTACTGGGCCTGACAGTGACAATATCCGTACAGTCCGTTCCGTTCGTCTATGAGTATCGCATAACGAGTCTAGGGGGTGGATAAAGTCAGACCCCTAATAACGCGACATTTAGTGTCGGCATGAAACCTATCACCAACTGAGAAACTACTGATCCGAATCAGTAATTCTCGTCTACCCCGGCCGAGGATTTCTGGTGATGGCCACCCATGCACTCCGCGACCTCAACCCCCAATACTGGGAGAGACAAATCCCTTGACGATTTACTCACTGTCTCCATGTAGCTCAGGACTGTACCCAACTAAAACTTGTTTGCACGACTCCTTTGAGCCGTGATAGGATAGTAATCAAAGCACAGTGGGAACTCACACGAGACAAATGACGATCTCAGGTCGATAGACTAACCTGTACACATGTCACCAGGGAATTGCTATCTGACAATAGGTATAATACCAACTAGCATGTTCCCGGCGAGTCCGTCCGGTGTACTCATAACCCAATGAGCACCTTTATACATCTTAGGTGATCCAACTGACACCAATGGCTTGTGAGACCGGCCACCGCCCCTTTTCGGGGTCTTGATCCGTATACACTAGTCTACTCATGGAGTATCGATGCCCAGTCTCGAAACTCCCATGACTAGAGACACTTTAAGGATGTGCTTATAGACCACCCAACTCTTACGTATATGATCGCCATCATACTGCTGGTAGTCAAGTAAGGATCCTATGGTCTCTATCAACATGTAATAGTGATCTGTAATGTCATCTAAAGTATGTATACGATGATAAAGACAAACCAGATAGCATACTATCATCTCGAGTAAGACTGTCCTACCGGTACAGGTCCTCCCTCAATCATTGCAATCACGTGCCTGTGATCCAATAATTGACTTGAGAGTACTATAGCCAACAATCTCCCACATGCACTTAAAGCTAATTATTGCGGTGTCGCATACTCACAGCCCGTGTGATACCGAACACCCAATTTCTCTACTAGTCAGTTTCACAAAGCTCGTTTGTAAAACTATTGCGTTCGAGAAATAGCCTCAGTGAGTAGATCCGCTCTGATGTTTCTTTCTATATCTCTTTTTATCTCAAGTTCGAGGAGAAAGCCATCTTCCGAAATGAGCAATACCTGTCATAGAATATACCTGGATATCTGATGAGACCAAGTTCACAAATGAACTCCAAATCCAGTTAACTTCTTAGACTATATCATCAACTGAATTTAATCAGTATCCTCCGCCATGCCTCCCTCAGTATTTGCTTGGACCACCTGTCCAAACTACTGCCCTCAAAAGAGGGAAAACTATAACTCTGACAGTCACTATGTCATCCAGGTCACCTTGGAAGCATGGAATGATAACCATCTCCTGAAGGAGGCTGCTGTTACCAAATCTCTAGAACATCCACTTATGTTCAAAAACTGCTTCCGAACGTTTCTCCAAGATTGGATTAATATATCAACTTACTGCATCTAGTGCAAAAACAACATCTGGTGTGGTATTTGACATCTCATGATTGACTTAATTTCCTAAGCAAGTGATATGTCCATCATACACATCCCTCTCCCCTTTAGTTTGTAAGACACCTTTAGAGAGGGTGACTCCATCACCAGCAGGTACACCACTATGCCAGGAGTCGTCCATTCTAAAATACCTTTAGAATACTGTCTAAGTACCCATATTGGGAAACTATCCAAATCTAGATCGAAAACCATAGATCCAGTTACCAGAATGCCTGATATAATATCCATATCCTATGTGGAGAAACCACTGTGTGACAACCACAGTGTAACCGATTGTAGTATAGGAATTTCACTTCCTACAATGTGCATGTCATCCAAATACCAGGACATACCACCCTACTGCCTCCTTAACAGATCCATCTCCTATTCTGATGAAGTCAAAGCCTATGACCGTCACATCAAAAATAGATGATCTATCTCCGCTATATATTCTTTAATCTATAAATAGACACAAGCCACTTGTCCACTATTATTCCGCTGCTCCCACTGACCACAACAACTCTCTGGCAGAGTCATATACACGTGCACTTCTAAAGCTAGTTTAGAACGACTCTATACTCATCCTCCTGCCGGGTCTCGTAGTCTGGAACAACAGTAGTGTCAAGTCTGGGTAAACAAGAACCTCCCTGTCACCGTCTTTGAGGATACCGAAGTACCTCTCGGGTGCCTGAGGTTACCCACCATATCTGCGGAGTGGCGAATGGAATGTCAAATCCGATTGAATCTTTAGGTTCTATTAAATTTTCAATAATCGTCTATGGTTCTGAAATCACTTCCAGTTCTACCATACTCCCACTACTATTTTCTGAAAAAGTCCATTTTACTAAAACTGTAGCGAGCCAAGAACAATATCACTATTGATCTTCCAGATGGTAGAAAGCTAACCCTCGTCATAGCCCGGGTTAACCCACAAACTGCCATTATAGAAACGTTCCTTGAGTATGTCCAGAGTCTGGTTTTAAGCATAAGACACACAACTCCATATACATTAACATCGTTAAGATATGAACCATTCTATATACAATATAGAAACAGAAGCACTGATTTAATTAGAACCAGATTCAAATCATGCAGTTGTCTCCAGTGCATGTCAACTAAATGGAGAGAGGCCGATCAGCACTACTCAAATTAGGAGTGCATCCAGATATGAGTAACCTAAAAGAGAAGCAAGTTCTCAAAACCATTACTATCAACTGAATACCAAATACAAGTATCTACATCTTCGATCACCTTGAGGAATCCTGATACTTGCAACACATGGTTCTCTACTTTATTCTTGTACCTATAACTTCTCAAAATTTGGACCTTGTATTTCTATGAAATACTTGTCTAAAACTAGAGAAGTCACAAGTAAACAGAATATAGTACGAGTACCAACCCCTCTGTCCTAATGGAAACCGGACAACATACAATACTTTGTATAAGTCCCCTGAGTTGAATAATTCATAACCCGTGTGTCGTAGGTTGAAAACTCTACTATGGTTAAGAAGAATTACACCGCTGTTTAATACTCCTTACCCAATCATCAACTGATACATGTAAATGTCATGAACATAATTTCAAAAAGTTATATCTCACTTTATAAAATAAACGTACAGATATATAAGTTTGAAATTGGTGCATAACAACAGATATTCAAAACCAAATATCTGCCGTCAGGCAAAACCCCAGGTGATTTTCTCAAATATCACCAATTACAACTAATTCCGATATAATGAGGATATGATCACCTAATTCCCAATAACTTACTCCCACTCATCATCTGTAAAACCATATAGATGTGAGAATCAAAAACTGGTAAATACATACCCTGAAGTAAGGATCTAATTGGAAATCGATTTTCAATTAACAACGTATAGTGAAACTGAAACATGAAGATATTTCGAAGGGGTATCCGGGTATTCCTAATAATGCCTCTTCCATTATCCAGATTCATGGCTGTAACCGTATATTTCTTTTCCATCTCTCCAAATCCATTTATTTGTCTTTACTCATTACCTTCTGTACACCATCCTTAGGCTAAACGGTTTCCTTCCTTCCCTACCGTTCGACACCAGCCTATGTTTTGGAAGAAGACTATCAAATAAGCGTAATAGGTGTACTCTCCTAATCCTAGGAGTACTCGCAACCTGAGAGAAGGTAAAGATAAAAGACAACTGAATAAACCTTATTCTATTTCTCCTGAACCCGAATCCATCCTCGAACTGGAACAAGTTCCTTCGAGTTCGTATGTAACTATACTATGGATTATCCAATAACTGTGGATCTTCGTAGTGATACGGGGTGTTATGGAGAAATGCAAAGGTGAAGTAGGAGTGGCGATAAGATACGCGGTTTGGTCGTGAATGATAGCAGTCGCAATTTACTTTGCCCTCTTTCTAATCCCTTTATTTGTCTTTACTTATTATCTTCTGTACACCACACTTAGGCTAATTGGTTTTCTTCCCTCCCCACCTTTCGGCACCTGCCTAAGGTTTGGAAGAAGACTATCCAATAAGCGGAATAGGTGTACCCTCTCCTAATCCTAGGAGCCCTCACAACCTGAGAGAAGGTAAAAGGAAAGGAAAACTGAATAGTCCTATTCAATTTCTCCAGAACCGGAAACCATCCTCGAATCTGAAACAAGTTTCTTCGAGTTCGTATGTAACTATACGATGGTTATATCCAATAAATGTGGATCTTCGTAGTGATACGGAATGTTCTAGAGAAAAGCAAAGGGTAAAAGTAGGAGTGGCAATGAAGTATGCAACTCTGACAATCCAAAAGTCAATATGTTTTAAGAAGGTCCGATTATCTTGGTTATTGAGTTATAGTCTAGGGTTTGGCCATGGTCGCTGTCAAAGAGAGAGAGAAAAGAAACACTCAGCGTGCACTCTAACCTAGATCAGAATGTTTAATCACTTTATCTAATCAGGATGTCTCCCACTGTATCCTCAAATTGTCCTCCAAACCTGAAAGAAGAATTAGTCGAGATTATCTAAAATCACCCGAGGAGTAAACCAACTCATCAGTGGGTATCGGGATCCAACTATCATCGTATGATAACCTGATGGAATCCACTCAAGTTATCACACTCCAGAAGGTATGCGCATGCCTGACAAGTTCCTGTATTTTTGAAACTCCCGATGTGATTTTTACCCCATGCTCTTATGACCTTGACTAAGGCCAACAAATCGTAAGTCACATGTCAAGTTCTTCCCGTCATCGTCCAGGTTAATTTGAACCCACCCGTACTCACCCTTGACTAAAGCCAACAAGGCTGTACGCCTGTCCTAAACTAACTGTCACATCCCGAATGTACGGAACATGACCGGCACTTAAACTACGAAACGTCTCGAGGCGTACGTAATCTAAGTCAGTAAAAAACCCATAAATCCAAACCAAGAATAGTGGTAGAGTGAAGGAAAAACCATTTTCAAATCAAATAGTTTGCAACAAAAGCCGAAATATGCATTTTAAAATCACAAGTCTTTTCTCAAAATTTCGGCAGAGTTTCCTTTGTAAAACCAGACCCCAAACTGGTACAAAACCTGATAAGCATATATAATGAAAAAATGCATCCCCAAGCGGAAGCTAGCTCTTCGTCAATCGACGGTCACAACTATAAGTCCAAGGTAGCGCCCAGGCCGTCTAACAGACGCCAATATGCGGAACAAAACTTTTGTACTGGCGCTATCGTGTACTATAACCCGGATCTGCCATTAAAGCTAAACTAACAAACTGCAAAGTGGGTAGAAATGTTATACCGAACGATCCGAGTCCTTCGGTCTTCAACCATCATCCCACGCTATGTTGCGGCGGCTTCGTTCTTCTGAAACTCCATTCTCGTCGTCCAGGTAGCACCACGTCGACGGATCTTTAAACGGGCTCCCGCCTCTGAACCGAGGCAACTCGATCGTCAAGTTTGCTAAAAGAGACGACCAAGATTGATGTAGATAATGAGTAGAATACTTTGTCTCGTTACGTCCACGGCTATGGACGAACGGTTAATGAAGTTGCTATTGGGATCGGGTGAAAATGAGAAAATGAACTTATGAAATTTCCATGAAGCAAATTTCGTATACTTTTATCAAATGAGCAACCATGTCATTTCCTTCAAGGGGCCGGCCACATATGAAGAGCGGGGAGGTGAGTGTAGGAGAGAAGTGGTGACCATAACAATGAATGAGTGAGAATGATTCATCATCCACCTTGCATTAACATTTAATGAAAACTATGAATCATCTAACTAGTCATTATCCTTCGTTAAAAGCACTATTAATGAACTAATGACTCACATGCCTTGTCACCATCTAGAACCATCTAGAAACATGACTCACCCACAAGACGAAAAGATAAATCCGTATTTAACCGAATGTTAAATACGGCTGATAGAAAACTGGAAACTGGCAACTTCCAAAAGTGATCCTGAAACGAATTTCAGGATAACCCCGTATCAGTGTAAAACATACCCGTATTTGTATTACGACCGAATACAAATGCAACTGAGACAAAGATATTATATCTACACAGTATAATACTTGGATCCGGCTTAAACCAAAGCCCACCAGTATTATCTGCCCGAAAAATGACACGTGCGAAAACGCACGTGTATTTTCCAAACCTTGCCATAATACCATACGGCATCTACAACGTTTCTCCCGAACTTGGGAAAGTATCTGTGGGGGACTCTAATGACTCATCAATACACTGGTACTGGATATAACCTCTAGAACGTCAGAGGTACTAGCTGTACGTAACGGTTGCCTATGTATTGATTGGAAGGGAGGCTAACGAGCGAACTCATCCAGAAACCCTACTGAGCCTGACAGTGATAATATCCTTACAGTCCGGAACATTCGTCTATGAGTATCGCATATACGGCCTAGGGGGCCGGTAAACGTCAGACCCACAATAGCAGTATAAGTCGTGTCAAAGAGCAGCCCAGAACACCTTGAGATACTACTGGTATACCTAACAGTATATCTCGATTACCCTGGCCAGGGATTGTTAGTGTATATGCCCTAGAGGCCATTACTGTATCATACTAGTTTGTATATTACTTAATGGATGCTTGGGATATTCACCTTGTATATACAATCTTGCTCAAAATAGTAGTATGCTACTTGGTTTGTCTCTACTTCAATGTGTACTTGTGTTTATTTTACTATATCACTTATACGCATTAGTGGAGCCCTTAGGATCTTTGCTTGATTACCAACGTTGTGATGGCAGTCACACTAGTGGGGGCTGGGTAATCTATAAGCACATCCTTATACAGGTCCCTGGTCGCAGGACTATCGAGACAGGGCATCGATACTCCGGAGTAGACTAGCGTATGCGCTTCTCATCCCAGTGTGGGAGATGGTCTGTCCCATAGCCATCAGTATGTCGTACTGGAGATAGTATACGGGTGCTCGTTGGGTTACGAGTACACTGGACAGGACTCGTCGGGAACTGACAGGTTGGTATTATACCTATCGTCAGTCATCAGTTCCCAGGTGACATGAGTACAGCTTAGTCCGCTGACTTGACACTGGCACTTCGCCTCGAGTGTGTTCCCACTGCACTTTGATCACTACCCTACCACGGCTCAAAGGAGTCGTGCAAACAGGTGGTGGTTGGGTGCAGTCCCGAAGCACTTGGAGGCAGTGACGGTTAGACAGGATTCGTCTCTCCCGGTATTGGGGGTTGACATCGCGCTGTGTCTAGGAGAGCCATTACACGAGTAGTCCCTGGCCAGGGCAAACGAGATATACTGGTAGGTTTCCAGTGTTATCTCAGGGTGTTTTGGGCTTCGCTCCGGCACGACTTGTACCGCTATTGGGGGACTGACGTTTACCGCCCCCTAGGCCCGCCATGCGATGTATCAGACGAACAGACCGGACTGTACGGAGACTGTCACATTCAGACTCAGTAGGAGTACAGATGGGGTTTCACCTCGTCAGCCTTCTTGTCGACATCTACCTGGGGACCGTTACGCACAGCTAGTGCCGCTTGCGGTCTGTGGTTAAACCCACTGCCAGCGTAGTGTCGAGTCTTTAGAGTCCCACACAGAGGGTATTCGCCTATGGGCAAAACAGAGTAGAGGTCGCATGGTTTTGCGACAGGGTTCGTTCTCATCCGCGCACTTGTGCACGTTTGGAGTCCGGACGGATATTGCCAGCGGGCTCTGGATTGAGCCGGATACTGGTATATGATTTGGGGTTGCTTTTATCTCTCAGTATTCATGTTCCTCGGAACAAGAATGCAGGTGTGTATGCACAGTTATTTGAGGAGGAGGAAGATGACTTTCATTAGGGTTTCGGAACGGGTGCGTATGCACAGTTGACAGTCGTCTTTTTCCAAACCCTAATGGATTTGTATTATATCATTTAATAATATATAATAAAATGAAATTGTGTCATGGTTAGTTTTTGTTGACTTGTTGACCATGGTTGACTTGTTGACCATGGTTGAACTTTTGACCATTATCATTACAAGAGAAAGATGCTCTTGATTCTTGCATTTTCATTTAATGCTTGTAATGATATTAGTCATTCTAAAACTTTCCATCAACCATTTCATATTGATTATTATTATTTGATAATTCATTTCTTTTTGCATTATGGTTGCAAGAAAGGAAATGAGAGCTCATTCTATCATATTCACTCTCTCTCTTCACTTCATCTTCTTCTTCCTCTAGCCAAGAGAAACCTTCTCATGAGTTGAGAATCCTTCTCTTGAAAAACAAAAGAAACCCTTAGACACTCTCTACTCACTCTAGGATCAAGGGTCTAGCAAGCCGGCGATTCTAGTTCACTCCAAGTACAAGAAAGAGCCCAAAGGTCGAGCTTTCGAGGTGGATCCATCTTCGACGGGAGAAGGCGACAAAGGAGAACCATCAACCTCTACAACAAAGTTTGAAGAAGAAGGAGTTCAAGTTTAGGTATAATCATCTTCATCCGAGTAGCTAAATCTTTTTAGCATGTTTACTAGTTTTAGTTTAGACAACGATCCCGACCTTATTTAGTCCATGTTGCCTCTTGCACTAAAAATTTGATTTTTATACCGTTTCCGCCTCCCCGTAAGAACCGGGGGTCGCAACGTGGACTTACAGTGGTATCAGAGCCTAACTAAACTTAAACTAGCTTGGTAGTGAAGTGTAACGAAGTTCGGAACCGTAAAAAACCCAAAAACCATATTTTTCAAAACCTGAGTTTCTGTTGAAATTTTTTTGGCTCAAAATGAAAAACTTTATACTTGTAAAATCGTCTCAGGGTTTTCTAAGAACACCCATGAAAAACGATCCACTGTTGAGCTCAAAGCGCCGCCCTTCCGCCGCGCGAGGTAGGCTCGTGCCGCGCAACCGCCGCGCTTTGTCGTCTTCTCTATATCGTTTTTCGTGCAGTGTGTTTGTGTGTTGGTTTTGGGATTTTTGAAATATATTATATGTGCCCAGATTTTCCAGAAAAGAAATTTCCTTTTGGGGTCCTATAATTCCGTATTTTTCCGAACTTCACTGCACTTTGACTATGATGGTTATATCTGTGATGCTTGCATGTATTGAACGTCGGCTAATCGCTATAAGACGATTAGTCGGGGTTATACATGATCTGTAATGTGCTAGAATGTGTATATGAATGTGTTGGACTGTCGCGGGTGAATAGCCGGGGTGGATGTGAGATGAGCTTTTGTTTTTCTTTCATTCATTGTAAATGTAAATTGATGAAATAATATTATTTGTTTGGCCGCACAACCGGGTCGGGGTTGTAGCCGTCATTGTATAATTCTTTTTACTGTTTTTGCTCCTAGGATAGACCCATGGAGGGGTGCACAAACTACCGGGTATGCCGAAGTGTCGAGTGGCCTACTCATGGAGATGAGGGAGGTTGCTACGCTTCGGGTACTTGGCGGGTAGTTTGCCGCACCCGTAGGGGTCTTGGGTGGGGTATTTGGCTATTCACCGCGACCGTGTTATCCGTTTTTCGTTTCAGGCTCGAAAGGATTGCGGATTGCTAGTATATCCAATGCATTCATCTGTGATCTGTAATGTCTACTATTGCTATATCTATAACTATTTAGGCGTTGCTTATGTTTTACAGACGCGCTAGCCCAGCCCCCGCTCTGTCGTTAGTTAAGTAACCTAACGGGTAATGACGGGGCCCAGTGGAGAATGCGAATGGCATAAGCGTACGTCATATTTTGGTTGTTTTCTGCAATGGTAGGATTAAATGATGGGACGCATTAAAAGTACTAATGCAAGAATATCACGCATTAAAAGAACTAATGCAAGATAATAAACCAAGTTAAAGTCGTTGGAACACTTTCGAAAAACCACTCGGTTCTTTTCAAAACCAACTTTTAAAATACGGAGTTTGAGCCACTCCATTTAAAAGCTATCTCGTTCCATCGACCAAATCAAGTTCACTACGTTCACAGTTTTGCCAAAACCATTCGTAGCCCTCCGTCGTTTCATATGAATATTCAACGGTATTCAAGCTGTGTTTGTTGGCCTTAGTCAAGGCACAGTGTTTGGTAGCTGGTGGGTATTCATATGTTGCATAGATAGAATGCGTTGGTTTGGGACAGTCGTATTGCCTTGTTGGCCATAGTCAAGGGTAGATACGGGTGGATTCAAATTAACCTGGATAACGACGGGTAGAACTTGACATGTGACTTATGATTTGTTGGCCTTAGTCAAGGTCATAAGAGCATGGGGCAAAAATCCACATCGGGAGTTTCATAAGAACTGAAACTTGCTAGATTTGCATACCATTTGGAGTGTGGTGATTCTGGTAGGATTCCTTCAGTTTCGTCACACGATGATATTTGGATCCCGATCCTACTGTGAGTATATGCTACTCCTCGGGAAATTTCTCACTTAACGATCAATGCTATAAACCTAGTAGGTGCCTAGAAAGGTGTTAGCGGGGCTACGCCCCCAGGGAAAAGAGGTTCTTTAATTAAGGAACTTCGCGAAAGCGTTGGAAAACCTCCCTCGAAGTACCGACACCAGCCTGGCCGAACGGTTAAGCAAGTATTGTACGGTGGGATTGATCCTGACTAATTCTTCCTTTATGGTTTGAGGAGGGATTCGAGAAACAGTGGGAGCCATCCTGTTTAGACAAATTAAAAACCATTCTAAACTTGCAAGAGCATCATGCTGAGTGTTTCTTCTTCTCTCTCCTAATTGCAGCGACCAATCAACATGACTGGACTTAAGTTACTCCTAGATAAAAACAAGCTGACAGGGCCAAACTACAAAGATTGGCTCAGGAATGTCAAGATAGCAATCACTTATGACAAGCTGGGGTATCTTCTTACCACCAAAGCTCCCCCTGTCCCTGGTCCAACTTCCAGCATCGCGGATAAGGAAATCCGCAAGACTTGGGAGATTGATAGCGCGAAGGCCAAGTGCCTCCTGCTTGCCACGATGGACAACGAACATCAGAGGAGGCATGAGAATATGGACATGGAGTCCATATTGCTTCATACAAAAGAACTGTATGGAGAGCAATCACGTATCGCAAGATACGAAGCGTCGAAAAAGTTGTTTTCGACAAGAATGGCCGTCGGATCATCAGTAGCCGAGCACGTGCTAAAGATGATCGGCTACATTGAGGAGCTCGCTGACCTAGGTATCACATTGGAGAGTGAGCTATATACGGATATAGTTCTCCAGTCCCTTCCTTCCACTTACGCCCAGTTTATAATGAACTTCAACCTACAAGAAAAGGAGGTTGAACTTTCAGAGCTCCTCAACCTGCTGAGGAGCGCAGAGGGCACCCTACAGAAAGGTAGGGAACATCCACTTTGTTTGTAGGAGGATCATCTTCTTCTAGGTCCAAGGCGAAAGCCAAGGGAAAGAAGAAGAAAGCCCCCGCCAAACCAAGGGGCGGTGTTAGTAAAGTGGATACGAAGGGAAAAGGTAAAGCAACAAAGATAGCGGGGAAACTTGTGGATAAGGAAGAGTGCTTCTTTTGTCATAAGAAAGGACACTGGAAAAATGATTGCAGGGCCTGGAAGGCCAGAACACAGGAATTGAAGCAGGTTGCAGCTTCAGCTTCAGGTGTGTATGTTATTGAAAACTGTCTTTCAATAAACTCTACTTCCTGGGTATTGGATACCGGATCAGGATCTCATATCTGTAATTCTTTGCAGGCGTTGAGAAACCGTAGGGTTTTGAAGGCAGGTGACATGACCCTCAAAGTTGCGAACGGAGCTAGCATGGATGCTAAAGCCGTGGGGGACTATCACCTGGGAATGTCAGATGGACATGTTTTGGTTTTGCGTAATTGCTTTTTTGTACCCAACGCAACTTGTAATATCATTTCTGTATCTTTAGTTTCTAAAGAAGGTTATGAATTTGCGTTTGTAAGTAATGTTGTGAACATTCACCTTAATCAAGTTTTGATTGGGTCAGGTACTTTGAGTAATGGTATATACGTGTTAAACCAACCACAGATTTTTAATGTCCAGAATACACACAAAAGAAAGTCTCCAGATATTAATCGGGCTTTCTTATGGCATTGTAGACTGCGTCACATCAATGAGACACGGTTGACTAAGTTACATAAAGAAGGATACTTGGATCCGTTCGAGTATCAGTCTTATGCCACTTGTGAATCTTGTCTCATGGGAAAGATGACAAAGACTCCGTTCACTGGACACGGAGAAAGAGCGAGCGAGCTCTTGGGACTCATACACAGTGACGTGTGTGGTCCAATGTCTACACATGCGCGAAGCGGTTATTCATACTTCATTACTTTCACAGACGATTTCTCTAGGTATGGACATGTCTTCTTAATGAAGCACAAATCCGAGGCCTTTGAGAAATTTCAGGATTACAAGAATGAAGTTGAAAAACAAACAGGCAAAAGTATTAAGATTCTAAGATCGGATCGAGGTGGAGAATACTTGAGTGCCGAGTTCCTGGACTATTTAAAAGAGAATGGAATTCTCTTTCAACGTACTCCTCCATACACTCCGCAACATAACGGTGTATCGGAAAGGAGGAATCGAACCCTATTGGATATGGTTCGTTCCATGATGAGTAAGGCTGAGTTACCGCGATCTTTCTGGGGTTATGCACTGGAAACAGCTGCACATCTCTTGAACCAAGTTCCTACTAAGACGGTGCCTACCACACCATATCAGATGTGGAGTGGGAAGAAACCCTGTCTTAAATCCTTTAAGACATGGGGATGTCCGGCTTTTGTAAAAAAGCAGCATGCGGACAAGCTCGAGGCACGCTCAATACAGTGCAAGTTTGTGGGATACCCAAAGACCTCCAAGGGGTATCTTTTCTACTACGAAGAGGAACAAAAAGTTCTTGTTTCTCGTCATGCCTACTTCTTGGAAACTGAGTTTTTGGAAAACCAGATAAGTGGGAGCGCAGTAGAACTGGAAGAAATTCCAGAACCACAAAACATTACTGAAAGCTTAGAGGAACCAGAGGTTCGAAAGAACAGGACATTCCTACGCCGCTCCGCAGGAGTAGTAGGCAGTCTCATCCGCCCGAGAGATACTGCGGTTTTCTCATAGACGGGGATAGAGAGGATTGCATCATAGATTATGATGAGCCTACTAGCTTCCAGCAGGCCGTTCAGAGCGTTGACTCAGTGAAATGGCTGGATGCAATGCGGACCGAAATGGAGTCCATGTACACCAACAAGGTATAGACGTTGGACATTGCTCCAGACGGGGTAAAACCCGTAGGATGCAAGTGGATCTTCAAAAGGAAGATTGGTGTAGATGGACAGGTTGAGACCTATAAAGCTAGGCTGGTAGCAAAGGGTTTTCGTCAAAGACCTGGCTTGGACTATGACGAAACCTTCTCTCCAGTAGCCATGCTGAAATCCATTCGGATCCTTCTTGCCATTGCTGCCTTCCACGATTATGAGATTTGGCAAATGGACGTAAAGACAGCTTTTCTAAATGGAAATTTAGAGGAGTGTGTCTATATGGACCAGCCAGAGGGTTTCATTCAGAGTGGGAGCAGCGGAAAGGTGTGCAAGTTGCTTAAGTCCATCTATGGACTGAAGCAGGCATCGCGGAGTTGGAACATCTGTTTTGATGAGACGGTCAAGGAATTTGGCTTTATCAAAAATCCAGATGAACCATGCATCTACAGTAGATTTGTAGCGAGAACTGTAGTATTCCTCGTTTTATACGTGGATGACATTCTCTTAATAGGAAATGACATTCCTATGCTACAATCTGTCAAGGGGTTCTTGTCACACAGGTTCTCCATGAAAGACCTGGGTGATGCCTCATACATCCTGGGGATCCGGATCCATCGTGATAGATCCAAGAGGATATTAGGACTTCACAGTCCAGGTACATCGACACCATAGTGAAGAGATTCAGTATGGAAGATTCCAAGCGCGGTAACCTACCGGCTTGTCACGGGATCAACCTCTCTAAAGAGATGTCTCCCAAGACTGATTTGGAGAGGGATCGCATGTCTATTATACCCTACGCTTCTGCGGTAGGCTCTACAATGTATGCGATGTTGTGTACCAGACCGGATATAGCTTATGCACTGAGTGTGGTAAGCCGGTATCAGTCAAACCCTGGGGAGAAACACTGGATAGCGGTAAAGAACATTCTCAAGTACCTGAGAAGGACTAAGGAGATGTTCTTGGTGTATGGCGGAAAAGACCTCCAGATCGAGGCCTTTGCTGACTCCAGCTTCCAGAGTGACAAGGATGATTCCAAGTCCATGTCGGGCTTTGTCTTTACCCTCAATGGAGGGGCGGTGTGTTGGAAGAGTTCCAAACAGGAAACCGTTGCAGACTCGACGATGGAAGCGGAATACATCGCTGCATCTGATGCCGCAAAAGAAGCTGTCTGGATGAGGAAGTTCTTGAAAGAACTTCAGGTGGTTCCGTCCATTGTTGACCCAATACCTCTGTATTGCGACAACAATGGGGCTATAGCTTTAGCGAAGGAACCCAGGTCCCATCAGAGATCCAGGCACATCTTGAGGCGGTATCACCTGATCAGGGAGATCGTGGATCGCAAGGAGATCGAGGTTCGGAGAGTTGCTTCAGAAGACAACACTGCAGATCCATTCACCAAGGCCCTGCCCCAGACTCAGTTCGAGCGGCTGATCGAGATGATAGGTCTTCGATACGCCAGTACATGGCCTTAGTGCAAGTGGGAGATTGTTAGTGTATATGCCCTAGAGGCCATTACTGTATCATACTAGTTTGTATATTACTTAATGGATGCTTGGGATATTCACCTTGTATATACAATCTTGCTCAAAATAGTAGTATTCTACTTGGTTTGTCTCTACTTCAATGTGTACTTGTGTTTATTTTACTATATCACTTATACGCATTAGTGGAGCCCTTAAGATCTTTGCTTGATTACCAGCGTTGTGATGGCAGTCACACTAGTGGGGGCTGGGTAATCTATAAGCACATCCTTATACAGGTCCCTGGTTGCAGGACTATCGAGACAGGGCATCGATACTCTGGAGTAGACTAGCGTATGCGCTTCTCATCCCAGTGTGGGAGATGGTCTGTCCCATAGCCATCAGTACGTCGTACTGGAGATAGTATACGGGTGCTCGTTGGGTTACGAGTACACTGGACAGGACTCGTCGGGAACTGACAGGTTGGTATTATACCTATCGTCAGTCAACAGTTCCCAGGTGACATGAGTACAGCTTAGTCCGCTGACTTGACACTGGCACTTCGCCTCGAGTGTGTTCCCACTGCACTTTGATCACTACCCTACCACGGCTCAAAGGAGTCGTGCAAACAGGTGGTGGTTGGGTGCAGTCCCGAAGCACTTGGAGGCAGTGACGGTTAGACAGGATTCGTCTCTCCCGGTATTGGGGGTTGACATCGCGCTGTGTCTAGGAGAGCCATTACACGAGTAGTCCCTGGCCAGGGCAAACGAGATATACTGGTAGGTTTCCAGTGTTATCTCAGGGTGTTTTGGGCTTCGCTCCGGCACGACTTGTACCGCTATTGGGGGACTGACGTTTACCGCCCCCTAGGCCCGCCATGCGATGTATCAGACGAACAGACCGGGCTGTACGGAGACTGTCACATTCAGACTCAGTAGGAGTACAGATGGGGTTTCACCTCGTCAGCCTTCTTGTCGACATCTACCTGGGGACCGTTACGCACAGCTAGTGCCGCTTGCGGTCTGTGGTTAAACCCACTGCCAGCATAGTGTCGAGTCTTTAGAGTCCCACACAGAGGGTATTCGCCTATGGGCAAAACAGAGTAGAGGTCGCATGGTTTTGCGACAGGGTTCGTTCTCATCCGCGCACTTGTGCACGTTTGGAGTCCGGACGGATATTGCCAGCGGGCTCTGGTTTGAGCCGGATACTGGTATATGATTTGGGGTTGCTTTTATCTCTCAGTATTCATGTTCCTCGGAACAAGAATGCAGGTGTGTATGCACAGTTATTTGAGGAGGAGGAAGATGACTTTCATTAGGGTTTCGGAACGGGTGCGTATGCACAGTTGACAGTCGTCTTTTTCCAAACCCTAATGGATTTGTATTATATCATTTAATAATATATAATAAAATGAAATTGTGTCATTGTTAGTTTTTGTTGACTTGTTGACCATGGTTGACTTGTTGACCATGGTTGAACTTTTGACCATTATCATTACAAGAGAAAGATGCTCTTGATTCTTGCATTTTCATTTAATGCTTGTAATGATATTAGTCATTCTAAAACTTTCCATCAACCATTTCATTTTGATTATTATTATTTGATAATTCATTTCTTTTTGCATTATGGTTGCAAGAAAGGAAATGAGAGCTCATTCTATCATATTCACTCTCTCTCTTCACTTCATCTTCTTCTTCCTCTAGCCAAGAGAAACCTTCTCATGAGTTGAGAATCCTTCTCTTGAAAAACAAAAGCAACCCTTAGACACTCTCTACTCACTCTAGGATCAAGGGTCTAGCAAGCCGGCGATTCTAGTTCACTCCAAGTACGAGAAAGAGCCCAAAGGTCGAGCCTTCGAGGTGGATCCATCTTCGACGGGAGAAGGCGACAAAGGAGAACCATTAACCTCTACAACAAAGTTTGAAGAAGAAGGAGTTCAAGTTTAGGTATAATCATCTTCATCCGAGTAGCTAAATCTTTTTAGCATGTTTACTAGTTTTAGTTTAGACAACGATCCCGACCTTGTTTAGTCCATGTTGCCTCTTGCACTAAAAATTTGATTTTTATACCGTTTCCGCCTCCCCGTAAGAACCGGGGGTCGCAACGTGGACTTACAGGGATTTCGTGTAATGGCTCTCTTAAACACAGCGCGATCTCACCCCCAATACCGGGAGAGACGAATCCCCAAAGATCTGCTCACTGCCTCCATGTGGCTCGGGACTGTACCCAAAATATACCTGTTTGCACGACTCCTTTGACCCGTGGTAGGGTATAAATCAAAGCACAGTGGGAACTCCCACGAGACAAATGACGACCTCAGGTCGATGAACTAACCTATACACATGTCACCAGGGAACTGCTATCTGACGCTAGATATAATACCAACCAGCAAGTTCCCGGCGAGTCCTGTCCGGTGTACTCATAACCCAATGAGCACCTGTATACATCTTAGGTGATCCAACTAACACCAATGTCTTCTGAGACCGGCCACCACCCCTCGTCGGGGTCTCGAATGTATACACTAGTCTACTCTGGAGTATCGATACCCTGTCTCGAAACTCCCACGACTAGTGACACTTTAAGGATGTGCTCATAGACCCCAGCTCCCACATATATGATCGCCATCATACTGCTGGTAGTCAAGCAAGAATCCTATGGGCTTTATCAACATATATATGATGATAAAGACAAACCAGATAGCATAATATCATCTTGAGTAAGACTGTTCTATCGGTATAGGTCCTCCCTCAATCATTGCAATCCCGTACCTACGATCCAATAATTGACTTAGAGGGCACTATATCCAACAATCCCCCACTTGCACTTAAGGCTAATTATTGCGATGTCGCGTACTCACAGCTCGTGTGATACCGAACATCCAACTCCTCTACTAATCAGTTTCACAAAGCCCGTTTGTAAAACTATTATGTTCGAGAAATAGCCTCAGTGAATGGATCCGCCCTGATGTTTCTTTCTATGTCTCTCTTAATCTCAAGTTCGCGGAGAAAGCTATCTCCCAAATCGAGTAATACCTGTCTTAGAATATGTCTGGATATCTGATGGGACCTAGTTCATAAATGAACTCCAAATCCAAACTTCTTAGACTGTATTGATAACTAAACCTAATCAGTATCGCACACTATGCCTCCCACAGTATCCTCTTGGACCACCTGTCCATAATACTGTCCCTCGTCAGAGGGAAAGCTATAACTCTGACAATCACTCTGTCATCCAGGTCACCTTGGAAGCCTGGAATAATAACTGTCTCCCGAAGGAGGCTGCCGTCATCAAATCCGTAGAACATGTACTTATGTTCTACAACTGCTTCCGTATGTTTCTTCAGGATTGGATTAATATATAATCTTATCGCATCTAGTGCAAAAAACGACATCTGGTGTGGTACTTGACATCTCACGATTGACTCAATTGCCTAAGCAAGTGATCTGCCAATCATGCATATCCTCCTCCCCTTTAGTCTGTCAGACACCTTTAGAGATGGTGACTCCATCACCTGCAGGTACACCACCATGCCAGGTGTCATTTATTCTAAAATACTATTAGAATACTGTCAAAGTACCCACATTGGAAACTACCCAAATCTAGATCTAAAACCATAGATCTAGTAACCAGAATGTCAGATATTATATACATATCCTTTGGGGAGAAACAACTGTGTGACGACCACAGTACAACCGACCGTAATATAGGAATTTTACTTCCTACTCTGTGTATGTCATCCAAATACTAGGACATCACACCCTACTACCTTCTTTAACAGATCCATCCCCTATTCTGATGAAGTCAAACCTATGACTATCATATTAAAATTAGATGATCTATCTCCGCTATAATTGCTCAAGTCTATAAATAGACATAAGCTACTTGCCCACTATGCTTCCGCTGCTCCCACTTACTACGACAACCCTCTGGCAGAATAATATATACGTACACTTCTAAAGCTAGTTTAGAACGACTCTATACTTATCCTCCTGCCGGGTCTCATAGTCTGGAACAACAGTAGTGTCAAGTCTGGGTAAACAAGAACCTCCCTGTCACCTTCCTTGAGGCTACCGGAGTACCTCTCGGGTGTCTGAGGTTACCCACCATATCTGCGGAGTGGCTAATGGAATGTCAAACCTGATTGAATATATAGGTCCTATTAAATTTTCCGTAATCGTTTGCGGTTCTGGAATCACTTCCAGTTCTACCATACTCCCACTACTGTTTTCTGAAAAAATCCATTTTATTAAAACTGTGGCGAGTCAAGAACAATATCACTATTGATCTTCCAGATGGTAAAAAATCAACCCTCGTCAATGCTAGGGTCAACCCACAAACTGCCATTACAGAAACGCGCCTTGAGTTATCCAGTGTCTGGTTTTAAGCATGAGCTGGACAACTCCCCATACCTTAACAACGTTAAGATATGATCCATTCTATATCAAATATAGAAACTTTGGCACTTATTTAATTGGAACCAGATTCAAATCATGCAGCTGTCTCCAGTGCATATCAACTTAATGGAGAGAGGCTAATCAGTATTACTCAACTTAGGAATCCATCCAATTATGAGTAACCTGAAAGAGAAACAAGTTTCTCAAAACCATTACTAACAACTGAATACCAATCACAAGAATCTACATCTTCGATTTCTTTGAAGAATCCCGATACTTGCGATACATGGTTCTCTACTTTATTCCTATACCCACAACTTCTCAATACTTAGACATTGTATTTCTACAAAACACTTGTCTAAAAACTAGATAAGTTACAAGTAAACAGAATATAGTACGAGGACCAGCCCTTTTGTCCTGATGGACACTGGACAACATACAATACTCGGTATAAGTCCACTGGGTTGAATAACTCATAACCTGTATGTCGTAGGTTGAAAACTGTACCCAGGCAATTTCCTCAAATATCACCAATTACAACGAATTCCGATATAATGAGGATGACCACCTAATTCCCAATAACTTACTCCCACTCAACATCTGTAAAACCATACAGATGTGAGAATCATACCTGGTAAATACATACCCAGGAGTAAGTATCTAATTGGGAAATCAGTTTTCCATTAACATTGCACTGAAATAATAAAATGTTTCGCAGGGGTATCCTGGTATTCTTTAGTAATGCCTCTTTCATAATCCAAATCATGACTTTAACCGTATATTTCCCTGCCATCTTTCCAATTCCCTTTATTTGTCTTTAGTCGTTACCTTCTGTACACCATCATTAGGCTAAATGGTTTTCTTCCTTCCCTACCGTTCGGCACCAGCCTATGGTTTGGAAGAAGACTATCCAGTAAGCATAATAGGTGTACTCTCCTAATCCTAGGAGTACTCGCAACTTGAGAGAAGGTGATGATAAAAGACAACTGAATAATCCTTATTCCTATTTCTCCTGAACCAGAATCCATCCTCGAAAAAATATCCTTCGAGTTCGTATATAACCATACGATGGATTTATCCAATGGAATTGGATGTTCATAGTGATACGGGTTGTTCTGGAGAAATGAAAGGTGAAGTAGGAGTGGCGATGAAATACGTGGTTTGGTCGTGAATGTTAATAGTTGCAATTTACTTTCCCCTCTTTCTAATCCCTTTATTTTGTCTTTACATATTACCTTCTGCACACCCTACTTAGGCTAATTGGTTTTCTTCATTCCCTACCTTTCGGCACCTGCCTATGGTTTGGAAGAAAACTATCCAATAGGCGTAATAGGTGTACTCTCCTAAAGCAGGGAGCCCTCGCAACCTGAGAGAAGGTGATAATAAAAGACAACTGAATAAACCAATTCAATTTCTCCTGAACCTGGATCCATCCTCGAAGAAGTCCTTTCGAGTTCGTACATAACCATACGATGGATCTATCCAATGGAAGTGGATGTCCGTAATAATACGGAGTGTTCTGAGAAATACAAAGGGTAAAAGAAAGAGCGGCAATGACTTATGCAACTATAGACAATCAAAAAGCCAATATAATAAGAAGGTTCGGTCAACTTGGTCACTGAGTTATAGTCTAGGGTCGGTCAAAAGTCGCTGCCAAAGAGAGAGAGAAAAGAAACACTCTGCGTGCACTCTAACCTAAATCAGAATGGTTATCACTTTATCTAATAAGGAAACCTCCTACTGTTATCTCAAATTCTCCTCCAAACCTGAAAGAAGAATTAGTCGGGATCACCCGAAGAGTAAACTAACTCATCAGCGGGAATCGGGATCCAACTCTCATCGCATGATAACGTGACGGTATCCACTCACGTTAGCACACTCTAGACGGTATGCTCAAGTTTTTCAAGTTTCCTATATGTTTGAAACTCCCGATATAATTTTTATCCCATGCTCTTATGACCTTGACGTAAGCCAACAAATCATAAGCCACATGTCAAGTTCTGCCCGTCGTTGTCCTGCTTAATTTAGGTCATCGTACATGCCCTTGACGTAGGCCAACAAGGCTGTACGTCTGTCCTAAACTAATGCATCTATCTATGCAACAAATGAATACCCAGCAGCTACCAAACACTACGCCTTGACGTAGGCCAACAAACATAGCTTGAATACTACTGACCATCCATAAGAAATGACGGAGGATTACGGCTGGTTTTTGGCGAAAAACCTTTAACGTAATGAACTTGATCTCGTTGAAGGAACCTGATAGCTTTTTATAAAAATATAGTGGCGAAAACCTTTTGCTAAAGAAGTTACTCCCGGTGAAGGGATCTCGGCTCTTTCCTCGTGGAATGAGGTGCAGGATATTCTAACTGAATACCGCGATCCAAAACAACTTGTAATCGACTATATTTAAGTTATTACCCTGACGTAATATTCTGCCCAAGGGGTCACTCCCGGTGAAGGGATCTCGGCCCTTGCCTCGTTGAATGAGGTGCAGGATATTCTAACTGAATACCGCTATGCAAAACAAAAGGAAAAGTTTTTGTAATAACTCCTTTTTTAAAATTTGTTCCAACAACATCAAATATAGGTTTGTTTTATCCTTGCATTGATAAGAATCAACGCAGTCCCATTAATCAATCACACCAGAAAAGAACGAAAATAAAATGTACGTATATGCCATCCGTATTCGTCACTGGTCCCGTCATCACCCGTTAGGTTACTTAACTAACGACAGAGCGGGGGCTGGACCAGTGTTCATACTATAATATTGCATTATTGTATTCCCCATTTTATTCGTTTTATAAATAAACAGGTGCTTTTGACGCATGTTTGTTACATATTACAGGTTACAGGCTCTTGGAGCGAAAACAGTGAAAAAGTTAAAAGATAATGCAAAAGTGAGACTTTGACCAATAATCAGAGGATCTTGATCAAGCCTACACAGCGATCATTACAAAACAACGCAAGGTTCAGGGTTTCGTCACGAAGCAACGATAAAAGTCCGCTATAATGTTCACTAGTGACCTGGAGAATGCCTAGAAGCCCAATTGAAAAAGAATATATATAAACAGGAACCAAGTGTAGGGTTCCTAGGCACACACAAGAGGTTCCACAAGGCATCAACCATGCCAAATTCAAAAATTTAGGTGCCGAGAAACCCTAATGAAGATCGTTAACTAGAGATTAGGCGAAACTACAAGGAAGCAAACTACTTTGCTACTAAGTGAAAGGGATTACAACCTTTGTAGATCCGGTCTTCCACTTCTAAAGCTCCGAGTTGACGTCCCTCCGCTGCGATCATCGGAATCCTGGACTCTAGCATTGGTTTCATCGGAGAAATAAGCGGGCTAGGTCATTGACTTCGATGCCGAAGATGATCTACGTCAGGGAGACTCAAACTCAAGCTATTCTTCTTCTTCATCAAGCTCCACAAAAACTTGCTAGCTCCAATGGTGCCATGGGAAAAAGAGTGAGAAATCCAATTCTAAAGTGAACCCACTTCCTATTTCTTCATCCTCTACTACTTGCCATGTAGTATAGGGTGTTCTCTTCACAAAGTTTTTGACCAAGTGAAGGAATAGCTTGAGTTTGAGTCTCCCTGACGTAGATCATCTTCGGCATCGAAGTCAATGACCTAGCCCGCTTATTTCTCCGATGAAACCAATGCTAGAGTCCAGGATTCCGATGATCGCAGCGGAGGGACGTCAACTCGGAGCTTTAGAAGTGGAAGACCGGATCTACAAAGGTTGTAATCCCTTTCACTTAGTAGAAAAGTAGTTTGCTTCCTTGTAGTTTCGCCTAATCTCTAGTTAACGATCTTCATTAGGGTTTCTCGGCACCTAAATTTTTGAATTTGGCATGGTTGATGCCTTGTGGAACCTCTTGTGTGTGCCTAGGAACCCTACACTTGGTTCCTGTTTATATATGTTCTTTTTCAATTGGGCTTCTAGGCATTCTCCAGGTCTCTAGTGAACATTATAGCGGACTTTTATCGTTGCTTCATGACGAAGAAGAAAAAGAATTAAAAGAATAATATGAAACTTATCCTTTTAATCATGGCACCATGGTTGAGTTAAGCTCTCATGCTTAACTCATGTAGAGAATTAACCAAAGCATTAAATTAAGGGTTGGGCTAACTAATATCTTGAACAAATGACAAAAGAGTTGACTTTGTCAATGTTTATCAAGCTTCATGAAGCTTGATAACTTTAACCAAAGTCTTACTTTTTTGTTATTTGTTAGGAAAGTAGTAAACCCTAATTTAACCTTGATTTGGTTCAAGTCTCATACACTCAACTTGTTTGTATAATCAAGCATGATACAAACATGTACACTTGCATATATCACATGTAAACAATGTGCACAATCAAGTGAGAAAATCAATCTTAAGTGAACCAATACTAGTTAATGTAAAGTAATATATCAAATATATAATTATACATTAAATCATTAAATCAACACTTGATTTAACGATCCGGTCATATTGTATATAACCGACTAATATCATATAGTAACAACTTATCGAATCAACACTTGATCCGATAACCCGGCTATATCGCATACAACCGATCAATGTCACAAATCGCGAGAATAGAATACAGTATCACATACTGGTATTATACTCGGTCCCGCACATATCTCATATGCGCTCCTATTTCGTTTCGCTTGAGCCAGGAAACCCCTGTGTAGGACTCTAAAGACTCGTCAATACGCCGACAGTAGGTGATGATCATATCAAACACCCACATGCCGCAAGCGGTCCGCTAAACGTAACGTCCACCCGGGTATTGAGCGATCAGAAGATCAACGAGCAAGCCCGCTCACACTCCTGTGAATCCAACCAGTAACACTACCGTATAGTCCGGTCTTTTCGTCTGATATGTCGCATATCTCGTCTAGGGGTGGTAAACGTCAGACCCCAATAACTCGATAAGTCATGTCGATATAAGGCTCATAAAGGGTCGAGAAACTACTGGTAACACTTACCAGTAAATCCCTAAAGCAGCCTTGGCCAAGGACTTCCTGTTATAGCCAATCGAGCACTGCGCAACATCAACTCCCTATACCGGGAGAGACGAAACCCCTCCTATCGCTCTTTGCCTCCATGTGATTTAGGAATGTACCCAAAAACCACCATTTTGCATGCCCTCTTGGACGTGGTAAGGTGGAAATCAAAGCACAGTGGGAATCACACAAGACTCTATGACGATCTCGGGTCTACAGACAAACCTGTACCAGTGTCACCAGAGAACTGCCATCTGACGTAAGGTATAATACCATCTGGGAGTTCTCGGTGAGTCCGTCCAGTGTACCCAGTCTACACTGAGCACACGTATATCATCTCTGATGTCAAACACCAATGGATATGGGATCATCCATCGCCCATCTATATGGGTCGAGAAGCTACACGCTAGTCTACTCTGGTATATCGATGCCCTGTCTCGATACACCCACGACTAGGGACCTTGAAGGATGTAGTTATAGACTACCATGTCCCCACTAGTATGATCCGCATCATAGTCCAGGTAGTCAAGTACACATCCTAAGGGCTTTACAAACATGTAACAGAGAGACAATCAGTGTACATGTTATGGTAAAGAGTAACCAGATAGCATACTATCATATCGAGCAAGAAATTCATCCTTATATATGTCCAAGCATCCATTACAATATACATCCTATGTATAGTAATGGCCTCTAGGGCATACATATAACTAACAATCTCCCACTTGCACTAGGGCCATCTGATAGCAGTGGTTGTAGTATCTCATACTCAACCATCCCATGAAAGTCTCTCTCTGGGAAAAGGCCTTTGTGAGTGGATCCGCCGTGTTGTCCTCTGAGTCTACTCTCCGAACCTCGATCCCCTGGAGATCAACCATCTCCACGATCAGGTGACACTGCCTTAGAATATGTCTGGATCACTGATGGGACGGGCGTTCCTTGGCCTAAGCCACAACTCCATTGTCACACAATGGGAGGAACGAAGTTCATCTCATGAACTAATATACACCCAGACTTCCTCTTTGGTAGCATCTTTGGTAGCGATGTGTCCAGCCTTTATCGTCTAGTATGCCACGGTATCTAGCTTGGAACTCTTCCAACATACCGTCCCTTTACTGAGGGTAAAGACAATGCCCGTGACTGACATTCAGTCATCCTTATCACTCTGGAACCTTTCCTGTGATTCTCCCCAGGATCAATTGATACCTTCTCACTACAGCTAGTGAGGATCCTAAGGTCCACTTAGATCTATCTCATAGATCCAAACTAAGGATTTAGGAGGTATCACTTTGATCCTATATGGAGAACCCTTATGATAAGCGGAGATTGACCGAGCGTAGCATAGGAAACTCCTTCCCTATCAAGAGTATGTCATCCATGTACTCTACGAGGATCATTACCATACTCCCTACTACCTTCTTGTATATACAAGGTTCATCTACCATTTTGATGATGTCAAACTCTTTGACTAACTCATCAAAACAGATGTTCCATCTCCGCGATGCCTGCTTTATCATATAAAACATCTTACACACGTATCCGCTGCTCCCACTGTCTATGAAGCCCTCTGACTGTGTACTTATAGACGCTTTCTTCCAAATCATCATTTAGAAAAGCAGTCAAGACACCCAACCGCCAGATATCGTAGTCATGGTATGTAGCCGTGCCAAGTAGGATCTGGATGGACCTAAACATAGCTACTTAGAAAGGGTTTCATCATAATCCATACCTGGTTAATGATGCAAACATTTAACAAGTCTAGCTTTGAAAGTCTTAACTTTTCCATGTACACCAAGTAATCTTCTCAAGATATACTTGCTCCTAATGGGGATTTAACCCTTCAGATAAAGCAACCAAAGTCCATACTTTGTTGGTGTATAAGGATTCCATCTCAGATCGCTAAGCATCCAGCCATTCTTGCAGAGTCCCACTCCTGATGGCCAGCTCGAAACTAGTTCGGTCATCATCTCATGATGCAATCTTCGCTCCCACTATCATAGAGAAACCAAGGTATCTCTCAGGCGGGTGAGGAACCCCACTAGATCGGCGGAGAGGCTAGGGTTCGTTGGTTGCTATTGAATCCTTTGGTTCTACCAAATCAGCTGCTGCAGTTTGTATAGCTGGAACTCTTTCCAGTTCTACCTCATGTCCACTTATTTCTTCACAAGAAATTCCCTTTCATAAAGGTGGCATGCTGAGAAACAAAACATTTTTGTTCCTCGGTTAGGTAGAAGATATTCCCTTGCGAATGCTTGGGATATCCAACAAACTGTCACAGAACTGACTTTGCCTCGAGCTTGTCCGGATTATGCTTTTTAGACATAGGCCGGACAACCCCAAATCTTAACAAACTTAAGATATGGGCTCTTCCCTTTCCATATCTCATATGAAGTGGTAGGCAACTGATTTGATCGGAACCCTATTCAATAGGTATGCAACTTCATAAGTGCATAACTCGCTAAAAGGAAATAGGAAACTCAGTTGTACTCATCATAAAGCGCACCATATCATATAGGGTGTGATTGCTCCGCCCTGATACACCGACGTGCTGTGGTGTATACGGAGGAGTAATGCTGAGAGAGAATCTCATTCTTAGAATAGTCCAGGAATCCCGTGCTCAAGTATTCTCCTCCTTGATCACATCAAAGGACATAATACTTATACCCGTTTTTGGTTCTCTACTTCTAAATTATATTCTGTGAATATCTCAAAAGCTTCGGACTTGTGTTTCAACAGGAACATATGTCTGAATCTTGAGAGATCATCAGAGAATTTAATGAAGTACAAAGAACCGGTCTTGGCATGTGTAGACAGGGGACCTTCATACATCAATATGTATCATCCTAAGAGTTTACTAACTCTTTCTCTGTTTCCAATAAACGGAGCTATGGTCATCTTATTTTTGTGACATGACTGGCAATTTTCACAAGATGTAAATTCAAACTGATTTAAATATGCCTCTTAATGTAACTTAGCTAGTCGGGTCGCATTGATATAACCTAGTCTACAATACCTTAAGAAGGATTCGTTCATATCTGAACTCTTCCTCTTGTGTGTGTTCTGTATACAAAGAACTGTAGTTTGATTTAGAACGTCAATGCTTTTAGATAACGTGCCTGAACCGATCAACTCTTGATATAGGAAATGTTCAAAACATTATCCAACAATACAAAATTATATCCTTTCTTTACTAATAAAGAGACTGATATGATGTTGTATATCAGGTTTGGTATCTAATGACATTTGTTCAGAATCAATGTATTCAGGTAATACAGGGTGACAGTGACCAACAGACTTGGCTGCAACACTTGCACCGTTTTCTATCTCATGAAACTTATCACCCGTTCTCAGTTCTTTACCTTTCTGAAGCCCATGTAATATATTATATATGTGGGATCCTGATCCGGTATCATATACCCAGGACGTAAAGGACATTGAGAAACAGTTCTCTGTAATGAACACACCCGAAGATGATGCATCGGTATGCACTTTCTTCGTTTGGGCGGCATGGGAATTCTGGTAATCCCCAATTTCCTGCTCTGTCTTATAACAATTATAAGTTGGAGCGGGACCAACGTTCCCCAGCTCAGTATAACAAGCGGGTTTGGTCAATATATCCGTTTTATTATCTTGATTAAGGCGTGACATGGTCGCTACCTGGCGAGAGAGAAGAAAACACTCTGCGTGCGCGCTTGCAAGATCAGATTGGTTATTATTTTATCTAATCAGGATGGCTCTCACTGTTTTTATCAAATCTTCCTTAAAACCCTAAAAGGAAAGACTAGCCGGGATTAATTACACGCAACAAGTTCGCCAATCTTTCAGCCAGACTATTGTCGGTACTTTGAGGGAGGTTCCCTGTGCTTTCGCACTGACCTAATTAAAGTAAACCTCGTTTTCCCAGAGGCGTAACCCCGTTGACACCTTTCTAGACACCTACTTGATCGGCTAATTGTAATGTGTAAAACTCTCCCAGGAGTAACAATTACTCGCAGTGGGTATCGGGATCCAACTATCTCATAGAAGGTATGCAATCTCATTGCAAATTTCAACACTTGAAATTCCCGATAATTTTGCCCCGAACGATCTATGACCTTGACAAGGTCAACAAACCATAGACCGCAAGTCAAGTTCAACCCGTCATTTCTTGATTGAATCAAATCCACCCGCACGACCCTTGACAAGGTCAACAAGGCCATACGACTACCCTATAACAATCTGCATCATATGCATAAGCAGATAAATACTGGTCAGCTACCGCACACTGCGCCTTGACAAGGTCAACAAACGCAGCACGAATACTAAGCAGGACTTATCTGAAATGACGGAGGGCTACGACAGGTTTTTCTGAAAACCTATTGCGTAATGAACTTGATATCGTTGTAGAATCAAATGATTTTAAAATGGAGTGTTTTTTAGGCTTTTCTAGTTTTGCTAAAGGGGTCACTCCCGGTGAAGGGATCGTCGACCCTTTCCTCATCGAATAAGGTGCAGGATATATCACATATACCGCTGTACAAAGCAAGAACTATAGGAGCAATCAAAAGACAAACCGAGGGTTGCAGCATCTGCCAGTCATTGCTAAAGGGGTCACTCCCGGTGAAGGGATCTCGGCCCTTTCCTTATCGAATAAGGCGCAGGATGGTCTACAAGGAACACCGTGATGCAAAGCAAGAACTGTAGCTACCTATTTTTGAAAATTCGATTCCACAACATCTTTTAGGTTTCTTTTCTTTTATTAATCATATTAATGAAGTCCCATCATTTAAGTCACTTAAACATCACAGATAAATACGACATACACTTATGCTATCCGCATTCGCCTCGATGTCCCTTCGTGCATCGTTAGGTTAGGTAACTAACGGCAGAGCGGGGCAGGGCTACCGCGGGTGTAAAACATAAGTAACGTCTATATAATATATCATATATATAATATCTATCTGAACATATCACATGATCACATCACAGATAACGCAGCAGAAAATATCATATGAAATATTGGATATACTAGGACGTCCGTGTTTTATTTTGAGCCTGTATAAAACACGGATGCCACGGTCGCGATGAATAGCCAAACCCACACCCCTAGACCCCTACGAAAGTGGCAAGCAACCCTACCAATTCTAGAGTTAGGAGACCCGGACTCGACTCCTCGAGTTGGTCTCCCACTGGACTCCAGAACCCGGTTACTTGTGCCCTCCTCCTTGGGTCTATCCTAGTGCGGAAAAGTAAATAATATACAATAGTGACATCTTCCGCAACCTGGAAGTGCCCCAATAAAAGAATATTACATACAAGTTTTTACATGAATGAAAATGAAAAACACTCATCTCACATAAAAAAAACCCCGGCTATTCAAACACGACGATCCAATATAACATATCCAGCAACACATAACATCACATGTCATCAATGTAAGTAAATATGCGCATCCCAATTGTCGTTGACAAATAACAACAAAACCGGCAATATCAAATATCACACTTACGGTCGCAGAAAAGAAAGTGTAAAACTACAACAGTTGGAATCCGCAACCTCTTTAGACATCGCATGCCTAATCAAATGAATTCCTTAGACATCGCATGCCTAACAATTATAAACCCCACATTTTAGTCTCATTATCGAAAAAACTTTTCAATATCAAGTCGGGTAATTCAACAAGATTCTCGACATACTGATTGAATGCTCGTCGCAAATTTCAGTAGATGGCCGCACCCCTAGATGCCGTCGACGAAATGCACTAAGGCGGAACACCGCTGCCGCGAGCACCCGAACGGATGCTTTTGGCGACGGGGTTCTCCTACAGTCACTTGGTCGGGGCTATGGGGTGTGGCTGTCACTTGCACTACTTAGAACATTCCTAAAACTACGGAAAAATCCAACAATTGGAAATTTCCCGTCAGGGGAAAAAGTGGGTTATTGATATCCGTCCGAACTTTTTAACAGTTTCTAAATATCCGGAAAGCCCAACGAAATTAAATATTCCGATCGAATCGACGAATACAAAATAAACCCCAAAATACTCAACACTTGAGCCAGAATAAAATAATACCCAGAAAATATATAAGAAGAAACTAGAATTACTGTGCAAAAACCCGTCCCTAATTCCCCTTTCTTACTGTGGAACCGCCGCAAAAAGTGGCTTAGTGCCGCGGTTCCGCGGCCACGTGGAGGCCTTAGGGGCTCATTTTTCAGGACAATTCTTAAAAATCCCTGCTGAATTTTTCGGGCATTTTTAATTCAGAAAAATCCCAGATTTTAAAAAATTTACAGAGAGGGGTTTAGTTTTGCATTTACGGGTTCGATCGGGGATTTAACTTCGTTATCACATGCCTAATGCTCTAGCTAGGCTCTGATACCACTGTAGGGTTCCTAGGCATACACAAGAGGTTCCACAAGGCATCAACCATGCCAAATTCAAAAATTTAGGTGCCGAGAAACCCTAATGAAGATCGTTAACTAAAGATTAGGCTAAACTACAAGGAAGCAAACTACTTTGCTACTAAGTGAAAGGGATTACAACCTTTGTAGATCCGGTCTTCCATTTCTAAAGCTCCGTGTTGACGTCCCTCCCCTGCGATCATCGGAATCCCGGACTCTAGCATTGGTTTCGTCGGAGAAATAAGCGGGCTAGGTCGTTGACTTCGATGCCGAAGATGATCTATGTCGAGGAGACTCAAACTCAAGTTATTCTTTCACATGGTCAAAAACTTTGTGAAGAGAACACCCTATACTACATGGCAAGTAGTAGAGGATGAAGAAATAGGAAGTGGGTTCACTTTAGAATTGGATTTCTCACTCTTTTTCCCATGGCACCATTGGAGCTAGCAAGTTTTTGTGGAGCTTGATGAAGAAGAAGAAGAAAAAGAATTAAAAGAATAATATGAAACTTATCCTTTTAATCATGGCACCATGGTTGAGTTAAGCTCTCATGCTTAATTCATGTAGAGAATTAACAAAAGCATTAGGTTAAGGGTTGGGTTAACTAATATCTTGAACAAATGACAAAAGAGTTGACTTTGTCAATGTTAATCAAGCTTCATGAAGATTGATAACTTTGACCAAAGTCTTACTCTTTTGTTATTTGTTAAGAAAATAGTAAACCCTAATTTAACCTTGATTTGGTTCAAGTCTCATACACTCATCTTGTTTGTATCATCAAGCATGATACAAACATGTACACTTGCATATATCACATATAAACAATGTGCACATTCAAGTGAGAAAATCAATCTTAAGTGAACCAATACTAGTTAATGTAAAGTAATATATCAAATATATAATTATACATTAAATCATTAAATCAACACTTGATTTAACGATCCGGTCATATTGTATATAACCGACTAATATCATATAGTAACAACTTATCGAATCAACACTTGATCCGATAACCCGGCTATATCGCATACAACCGATCAATGTCACAAATCGCGAGAATAGAATATAGTATCACATACTGGTATTATTCTCGGTCCCGTACATATCTCATATGCGCTCCTATTTCGTTTCGCTTGAGCCAGGAAACCCCTGTATAGGACTCTAAAGACTCGTCAATACGCCGGCAGTATGTGATGATCATATCAAACACCCACATACCGCAAGCGGTCCGCTAAACATAACGGCCACCCGGGTATTGAGCGATCAGAAGATCAAGGAGAAAGCCCGGTCACACTCCTGTGAATCCAACCAGTAACACTACCGTACAGTCCGGTCTCTTCGTCTGATATGTCGCATATCTCGTCTAGGGGTGGTAAACGTCAGACCCCAATAACTCGATATGTCATGTCGATATGAGGCTCATAAAGGGTCGAGCAACTACTGGTAACACTTACCAGTAAATCCCTAAAGCAGCCTTGGCCAAGGACTTCCTGTTATAGCCAATCGAGCACTGCGCAACATCAACTCCCTATACCGGGAGAGACGAAACCCCTCCTATCGCTCATTGCCTCCATGTGATTTGGGATTGTACCCAAAAAACCACCATTTTGCACGCCCTCTTGGACGAGGTAAGGTGGAAATCAAAGCACAGTGGGAATCACACAAGACTCTATGACGATCTCGGGTCTACAGACTAACCTGTACCAGTGTCACCAGTGAACTGCCATCTGACGTAAGGTATAATACCATCTGGGAGTTCTCGGCGAGTCCGTCCAGCTTACCCAGTCTACACTGAGCACCTGTATATCATCTCTGATGTCAGACACCAATGGATATGGGATCATCCATCGCCCATCTATATGAGTCGAGAAGCTACACGCTAGTCTACTCTGGTATATCGATGCCCCATCTCGATACACCCACGACTAGGGACCTTGAAGGATGTACTTATAGACTACCATGTCCCCACTAGTATGATCCGCATCATAGTCCAGGTAGTCAAGTACACATCCTAAGGGCTTTACCAACATGTAACAGAGAGACAATCAGTGTACACGTTAAGGTAAAGAGTAACCAGATAGCATACTATCATATTGAGCAAGAAAGTCATCCCTATATATGTCCAAGCATCCACTACAATATACATCCTATGTATAGTAATGGCCTCTAGGGCATACATATAACTAACACCAAGAGTCAACAGAAGACAGCACCAGAAGAACCAGAGCACAATTCCCTAGTTTGGCCGCGAAACCGCGGCCAAACCCAGGCTGGGACCGCGCTTCCGCGGCCGTACATTGCGCACGTCGGTGCAGAAAAAAGGTGGCGGTGCGTCGGTGCATTGGTTGGGATTTTTCAGGGGTATATCTGTAATATCATATCTGCGAGCAATTGAGTTTTCCTATTTCCTTATAAATATGTAATAAAAATATTGTAATAAGGATACCTCTTTTCAATAAATAAAAATTCAGATTCTTTGAAGATTGAAGAGCATCATTTCTTGTAAAGTTCATTTTATTTTTCTGCCTTAGTTTATTAAATACTTGCCCTAGCTTTATAATTGTTTCTTGCCCTAGATTAATTAATCCTTTGCCTTAGTTTAATCTAGTGTAAAATCTTTTAACCTGCGGTAGGTAACTAAGTTATTAGATTAAAAAAATACATACAAACAAAATGATGTTTTTAATAATTCCCCTAAAGAGGGAGTAATTTTCTCGCTTGTTAGGGTTAGGAATAAGGGAGGGAATGAGAGATGAAGATCTCTCATCTCTTTCATGCCCAATTATTTTTAATAACTAGAACTTCATGCATGTATGCATGATCCGCTCCCTACGGCACCCTACCTATGAGATAATGGTGAAACCGTAGTATAAAGGACCGGACATGCATGTCTTCCATGAAGGTTAGAGCAAATATTAGGAAAGGACGGACAAGGATCTAGAGGAAGAAACTCCGTTTCTTCCCAATCATCCTAATCCCTTTTTCTAATAGTTGCTATAACTTCTAAAAGATTTCATTTAGGTCAATGAAAGAGGTGTGACATTCAATCTTATCAAACTCCACCTTAGACCTAATCCTAGCAAGTTTCTTAATCGTACAACTTAGTTTTAAGATTCGATTAAAAAAAACTAAACAACCATTGGAATCAGCTCGTAAGAACACTTAGGAAAATTACACATCCCTGTGGACCGACCCGTATTCACCGGCTAGCTTCATGCGACGCCGTTCTTGATTGCGGTAAATATTTTTGATCGTTAAAATCCCACACAAATCAAATGGCGCCGTTGCCGGGGATGGCGTAAAAATTTCCTTTTTTTAAATTTCGGGTTGATATAAATTTTAAAAATCAAAAAACTCTGAAAATAGAAAAAGTACAAAAATATTTTGTCATTTTTTTTATCTGTTTGAAGGGTTTATTGTTTGAATCTTGTAGGAACAGCGAAGAATCTCGGATCTGGAAATTTACAGAGGGAGAAACAGAAAATGGTACATCAGAACAGAGGGTAAATTCGACAGCAGAACTGTGAACTTTTTCCAGAGGCGGGATCACTCCACACAACCGCGGAACCGCGGCTCAGGAGCGCCTCAAACCGCGGAACCGCGGCTCAGGAGCACCTCAACTTTTGTCGGTTTGTTTTCTTTACCCCCCTCTGCCAACCTCCATATATCTTTTTGCGACATTTTCTGTAGGATTTCTTTGCGCTAAAAATCTTTTTTCCCCTTCTAAATAACAGATTTTCTACAGGTTTCTTTGCGCCGCGCTGAAAATAATTAAGTGCAAGTGAATTTAATGTTTTGCATATTTTAATTGGACGTTAAGGGGCTATTGACCAAACTCAGATTGGGTGGGGATTTCATCACCCTTCCCAGGACCCCAGAAAGCACTTAAAGCATTTGCATTGACCACAATTAATTAAAAAATACTAGACTCGGCCCTAAGGACTTCGAGCTCAATAGGAAAAAGGATTAGTTATAGGCATCAACCGTTTATCCTAACCTGACTTTGCGGTGTCTAGGAAAGTATGTCAAAGGCTAGTGGTTATTAATTAGGCCCACTACTGTGGTTCCTTCCCACTTACCTGGCACTTACCTGGCCGCAATTGGTGGTGAAGAGGCGGTCTGAGGTCCTATTTCTAACTCTAGTTAGGAGCTGTCTAGCTGACCTAGGTGACCCTAGATCTAGGCCTGATTGTGCATTTGTGGTTGATCGCATTTGTGTCACAAGTCTCTTTTCAAAAATCTCTTTGCAATACTCTCACATAAATAAAAAAAAATAAAAATCTTTTCAAAACTTGCAACTTGTCACTAAAGAAATCTTGCACCTCACTTACACCACTTCCTCTCATTGACGTTATCTTACCCCCACATTCTGTCTTTCATTTTTTTTTGACTACACTACCCCTTTAGTGTATGTCACTTTGGACTAGGGACACTAACGCCCGATTAGTCCGTGTTTCGTTGGTACCGACCGACGAACCCTTCGACACCGAAGTCGAAATTCCGTCCACTTTCTTACATCCACCTTCAAATTCTTTTTCCGAAGGTATGTCGGGATATAACCCTAATAATACCTTACCGACGGGAATGATTCCACCTCCGTTAGGTGCGAATAACTCGAATCAACCGCCTGTTGAAGTGCCCGCACGAGTCGCGCTCCAGGATCTCTTCTATCATGTCCGCACTTCTTTACCTACCTGTCTTTCACCCCTACCGGCAAATGGGGACATTTTTGAAATAAAACCCCATTTCATCAATATGCTGCCAAAATTTCATGGTTTGGAATCTGAAGATGCGTATATTTTTATCAATAAATTCCAAAACGTTTTCTCTATGATGAAAACGACCCAATTAAGTGATGACGTTATAAGGCTAAGGGTCATTCCTTTCACCTTATGTGACCTAGCCGAGAAGTGGCTATACAGCACCGCATCACATTCAATTAGAAATTGGGACGAGTTTGTGAAAGCTTTTCTTAAAAAGTTCTATCCTCATCACAAAACTGCTAGAATCCGTAATGAGATTATACAATTTTCACAGCTTCCTCACGAACCATTTTGGAAATGTTTTGAAAGATTTAAAGACCTACTCGTTCAATGCCCTCATCATGGGATCGAAAGTTGGCAACTCTGCCAAACATTATACGAGGGATTGAACTCGGCAACGAAGCAGTTGCTAGAAACCATCTGTCTGAAGGGCCGGCCTAGCACCTCGTCAAGGGTTCGGTAGCATCACACATGCCATAATCAAAATTTTAGAGGTGCTAAGTTAACCCGACAAGAATCGAAACTAGAAGTTTTAGGGATTCATACAAATAAGCATCACATGCAATTGTAAAACTATCACTAAGAAGAAAGATTACAACCTTTGTAGATCTTCCTCGGTGACTCCTTGGCACTATGAGAGTTTGTAACGGATCGATGGAAGCCTTCCTTGTCCACGATGATCCACCCGAAGCCCCTTTGCCCAAAGCTCCTTACCTTACTTGTTTCGCAAACGAAGTAGAGTAAACACCCTACACAAATCGGCTAGATGTGTGTAGTATGATAATGTGGTTTGTATTCAACAATTCAAATCCTTTCTTTTATCAACTTCACTCAAGAAAGAAATCAAGAGAGGAAGAAGAAGATAATGGTGGCTTGAGCTTTCTATCATATCACATATGATAACTTGTATTCTTCACACCCTTGCACTCAATTGTACACAAGTTTTGCACACCTTGTTTCATATCACATATGAAGCTATTTATAGTGATAAGAAGGGAATAATCACCATTATTCCATTACCACCATAATTGTGAGTGGAAATTCTTTTCCTAAACAATTAAGCATGGGTGGAAATTCTTTTCATTAAGTTAAGTAAAGCTTACCCACTAAGGAATAAAGAAGCATGTGTGGATATTCTTTACATTAACTTAAAATGATAAATACAAATTAAAAGCTTCAATATAAGTCTTATATTGCCATCATTCTTGTATCAACAACCATGATACTATGTATGCATGTATGTGTCCATGCACGTCATCATGTGCATACATGCATGCATACAAAAGGATTTACTTAAAGAATTAATCTAAATGTAATTAGTTAAATCAACACTTGATTTACCAAACCGGTCATATCTCATACGATCCGTCAAATAGAAAATGCCCGATAAATATACGTTATCACATAACCGTATTTAATCGGGTCCCGCGCATATCTCATATGCACACCACATCTTTTTTCCTGAACCAGGAAACTTCATTGTGGGACTCTAAGACTCGTCAATACGCCAGCAGTAGATGATGATCATATCAAACATCTATAAGCCGCAAGAGGTCAGCTAAACATAACGGCCACCCGGGTATTGAAACGATCGGAAGAAAACCAGCGAAGCTGTAAAAACTCCCGTCGAGCCAACTGGCAACACTTACCGTACAGTCCGGTCTCTTCGTCAGATATGCTGCATATCGAGTCTAGGGATGGTATCGTCGACCCTAGTAACTCAATAAGTCATGCTGGTGTATGGCTCATAACAGATCGAGAAACTACTGATAACTCTTATCAGTAAATCTCAGCAGCCCTGGCCAGGGACATCATGTTATAGCCAATCGAGCATAGCACAACATCAACCCCCAATACCGGGAGAGACCAAACCCCTCCTATCGCTCATTGCCTCCATGCGCCTCGGGACTGTACCCAAAGACCACCTGTTTGCACGACTCAGAAGAGCCGTGGTAGGGTGGAGATCAAAGTATAGTGGGAGGACACACAAGACTCTATGACGATCTCGGGTCTATAGACTAACCTGTACCAGTGTTCCTGAGAACTGCTATCCGACGATAGATATAATACCACATAGGAGTTCTCGGTGAGTCCGTTCAGTGTACCCAGTCTCCACTGAGCACCCGCATACAATCTTTGGTGTCTCCTCACCAGATGGATATAGGATCATCCATCGCCCATCATATGGGACAAGAATAGCATACGCTAGTCTACTCTGGAATATCGATGCCCTGTCTCGATACACCCTCGGCTAGGAATAGTTCAAGGATATGCTTATAGACTACATATGCCCCACTAGTATGATCCGCATCATAATCACAGTAGTCAAGCAAATATCCTTTGGGCTTTATCAACATGTGTAAATGATTAAATCTACATGTACAGATAAAGTAAACCAGATAGCGTATTATCATTTTGAGCAAGAAATTCATCTATCTCCATAGATAATATGTCCAAGTTTCCACTATCCATATAATGGCCTTTAGGGCATACATATTACTAACAATCTCCCACTTGCACTAAGGCCAGTTATTGGCGTATCTCATACCCAACATTTCAAACAGTCGCTCATGCTGAGGCTGTGGAAGTGCCTTGGTGAATGGATCCGCTGTGTTATCCTTTGTATCTACTCTCCGAATCTCGATCTCCTGGCGATCTACTATCTCCCGGATCAGATGATATCTCCTTAGGATGTGTCTAGATTTTTGATGGGACCTTGGTTCTTTGGCTAATGCTATAGCTCCATTATTATCGCAATACAATGGTATTGGATCAACAATGGTTGGAACTACTCCTAGTTCCTCAATGAACTTCTTCATCCAAACGGCTTCCTTAGCAGCATCACTTGCAGATACTCAGCTTCCATCGTGGAGTCTGCAACGGTGTCCTGTTTGGAACTCTTCCAACTAACCGCTCCTCCATTTAGGGTAAATACAAACCCTGAGATTGATTTACTGTTATCCTTGTCACTTTGGAAGCTTGAATCGGTAAAGGCCTCCATCTGGAGATCCCCATTACCATACACCAAGAACAATTCTTTAGTCCTTCGTAAGTACTTAAGAATGTTCTTCACTGCTATCCAATGTTTCTCCCCTGGGTTGGATTGATACCTGCTTACTACAGCCAGTGCATAAGCCACATCAGGGCGAGTACACAACATCGCATACATTATAGATCCCACGGCTGAAGCGTAGGGTATAATGCTCATGCGAGCTCTCTCTTCATCAGTATTCGGACAGAAGTCCTTAGAGAGAGTGATTCCATGACTAGCAGGCAAGGCACCACGCTTGGAATCTTCCATACTAAACCTCTTTAGAATGGTGTCTATGTACTTTGATTGGGACAGTCCCAATAACCTCTTGGATCTATCTCTATAGATCCTAATGCCCAAAATGCGCAAGGCATCACCCAGGTCCTTCCTGGAGAACCTTTGTGATAAGAATAGTTTGACCGATTGTACTATAGGAACATCATTTCCTATCAGGAGAATGTCATCTACGTACAATACGAGGAATGTGACAGTACTCCCTACAATCTTCTTATAAATACATGGTTCATTTTCATTTCTGACAAAATCAAACTCTTTGATTGTATCATCAAAGCAGATGTTCCAGCTCCTTGAGGCCTGCTTTAATCCATAAATGGATTTAAGCAATCTACATGCTTTCCCGCTGCTCCCACTATCAATGAAGCCCTCTGGCTGATCCATAAAAACGCATTCTTCTAAATCACCATTTAGAAATGCAGTTTTCACGTCCATCTGCCAAATTTCATAATCATAGTGAGCAGCAATAGCAAGTAGGATCCTAATGGATTTAAGCATTGCTACCAGAGAGAAAGTTTCATCATAGTCCAAGCCTGGTCTTTGACGAAAACCTTTCGCTACAAGCCTTGCTTTATAGGTCTCCACCTGTCTATCTACACCAATCTTTCTCTTAAAGATCCATTTGCACCCAACGGGTTTTATCCCAGGAGGCGCAACGTCCAAAGTCCATACTTTGTTGGTGTACATTGACTCCATTTCGGATCTCATTGCTTCCAGCCATTTCACTGAGTCACCACTCGTGATAGCTTGCTGAAAACTAGTAGGGTCATCATCATCCATGATGCAATCTTCTCTATCACCATCTATGAGAAACCCATAGTATCTTTCTGGTGGGTGAGAAGTTCTACTAGACCTCCTGAGCGGCTGAGGTTCTTGAAGTTCTACTGCAACATCAGTTTCAACCAATTCCTTCTGAGTAATTTGTGTCTCTAGAACCCCTTCTAGTTCTACCACATTGCCATTAGTACTTTCCGTAAAGAACTCATTTTCCAAAAATGTGGCATGCTGAGCAACAAACACCTTTTGTTCCTCTTTATGGTAGAATAGATATCCATACGAATGTTTTGGATACCCCACAAATTTACACATGACTGATCGTGTCTCGAGTTTGTCTGGATTCTGCTTTTTAACAAAAGCCGGACAACCCCAAATCCTAAACCTTTTAAGAGATGGTCTCTTTCCATTCCACATCTCATATGGAGTGGTAGACACAGTCTTGGTTGGAACCCTGTTCAATAGATACATCGCTGTCTCCAATGCATGTCCCCAAAAAGAAAGTGGTAACTCAGCATCACACATCATGGATCGTACCATATCCAATAGGGTACGATTCCTCCGTTCTGACACACCATTGTGCTGCGGTGTGTAAGGAGGAGTGAGCTGAGAGAGAATCCCATTCTCTTTTAAGAAGCCTAGAAACTCTGTACTTAAATACTCTCCACCTCGATCTGATCGAAGTTTCTTGATGCTCAAGCCTGTTTGCTTCTCTACTTCAAGTTTATACTCCTTGAATTTTTCAAAAGCTTCAGATTTGTGCTTTATCAAAAACACGTGTCCGAATCTTGAGAAATCATCAGTAAAAGTGATGAAGTATGAAAAACCACCTCTTGCAAGTGTAGACATTGGTCCGCATACATCACTATGTATGAGGCCTAAGAGTTCACCAGCTCTCTCTCCGTGTCCACTAAATGGAGTTTTGGTCATTTTACCTTTGATACAAGACTGGCAAGTCGCATAAGATTTATATTCAAACGGATTCAAATATCCATCTTTATGTAGCTTGTTTAGTCTTGTTTCGTTAATATGACCAAGTCTACAATGCCAAAGAAAAGCTTCATTTATATCTGAAAACTTTCTTTTACTAGTATGTTGTATATTGAAAACTGTGTGTTGGTTCAGGATGTAAATACCGTTATTTAGTGTACCAAACCCAATCAACTCTTGATTCAGGTTAATGTTCATAACATTATTTTGCAACATAAAATGATATCCTCATTGTCCAACAAAGAAACGGATATTATATTACATAACATACTTGGTACAAAATAACACGGGTTCAAAACCAAAATACTTCCTGAAGGCAACCCTAGATGATACTCTCCCACGGATACAACATGTATATTGGAACCATTTCCAACCCGCAGAGTATGATCTCCTATCTTTAAAACTCTACTATTTATCAATCCCTGCATACAATTGTAGATGTGAGAACCAGAACCGATATCCAATACCCAGGATGCAGAGTTTAAAGAAAAACAGTTTTCAGTTACAAACACACCTGAAGTGGAAGCATCAGCATGCTTCTTCTTCTTGAGATCAGCAAGATATTCAGCACAGTTGCGTTTCCAATGTCCAGACTTTTTACAGTAAAAATATTCTCCTTTTCCACTTCCCATAGCCCCCACTTTGTCTTTCCCCTTCGCCTTTCTAACTCCTCCTTTCTGTGTGATAGACTTCTTCTTCTTCTTTCCCTTGGCCTTAGCTTTTGGGAATGAAGAGGAAGATGGCCCAGCAAGCAGAGCGGGAGTCCTTGCCGTTTTCAATGTGTTCTCTGCACTTCTCAACATATTGAAAAGTTCAGGCAATGATTTCTCCAAACCATTCATATTGAAATTTACTATGAACGGAGCAAAGGCACGGGGGAGAGACTGTAGAACAATATCCGTATACTGCTCATTATCCATAGTCCATCCCAGTCCCTCAAGTTCTTCAATAAGACCAATCATTTTCAAAACATGGTCTCCAACTGATGCACCAGCGGCCATCCGCATCTGAAACAGCTTTCTAGATGCCTCGTATCTCAAAGTACGAGATTGCTCTTCATACAACTCCTTTGTGTGAAGAAAGATGGATTGCACATCCATATTCTCGTGTTGCTTCTGATGGACATTGTCCATAGAAGCGAGCGTGAGGCATTTGGCCGTGTTGCAGTCATTTTCCCAAGTTTTTCGGATCTCCCTATCCGAGACAGATGATTCAGGTCCTGGGACGGGTGGGGCTTCAGTATTGAGGACATATGATACCTTATCATATGAAAGTGCAATGTTCAAGTTCCTCAACCATTCTTTATAATTTGGTCCTGTCAGTTTATTTTTCTCAAGTAGAAGCTTAAGTCCTGACATCTGTACCTGCCATTCGGAGAGAGAAAAGGATACACTTAGCGAAATGCTCCAGCAAACAATTAGATTGGTTATTATTTTATCTAATCGATGTCTCCCACTGCTTTTAATCAAATTTTCTTTCAAAACCTGAAAAGAAAACTAGCCAGGAATAATTTTCCTGGAAGTAACATTTACTCACAGTGAGATCGAGATCCAACTATCACATAGATGGTATGCAATCTCATTGCAAATTTCAACTCTTGAAATTCCCGATATGGTTTTTACCCCTAGTCACTTATGACCTTGGCTATGGTCAACATATCATAAGTACTAGTCAAATTCTACCCGTCATTTCGTGATTAATTAGACCCACCCATATGACCCTTGACTATGATCAACATAATCACATGAATGTCCTAACTAATCGCATCATATGCTTTGTAGGAAGACATCACTTAGCTACCGTACACTACGCCTTGACTATAATCAACATACGCAGCACGAATACTAAGTACTCTGCTTCCTAAAATGACGGAGGGTTGCGGATGGTTTTTAAGAAAACCTTTAACGCTTTGAACTTGATCTCGTTGTAGAATCAAAACGGTTTAAGAAAAGGAGTGGCTTAAGCTCCGCATCTTCTTGAAACTTGCATTTTTCATAAAAAGCCGAATTTGTTTCAAATCTGATTCTGCAACATCATTAGGTTTCTTTTCTTTACATTAATCTCATTAATGTGATCCCATCAGTTAAGTTCCTAAGCCATCACAGAATAGAACGTCTACTTATACCATCCGCATTCGCCACAGTATCCCGTTATGCACCGTTAGGTTACTTAACTAACGGCATAGCGGGGCGGGACTAGCGCGGGTGTAAAATATAAGTAACATTTATTATATATCATATATATAATAATAATCCATTCGTCTCAGATACTAAGTAATCACATTACAGAATATCAACAGCAGAAACATATAAAAGGATATCTAGGATGTCCGTATTTTGTATCGAGCCAACAATAGAAAATACGGATTCCACGGTCGTGATGAATAGCCAAGCCCACACCCTTAGACCCCTACGAGAGCGGCAAGTGATCCCGCCAATTCTAGAGTTTAGGAGACCTGGTCTCGACTCCTCGAGATGGCCTCCCACTGAACCCTAGAACCCGGTCACTTGTGCTCCCCTCCTTGGGTCTATCCTAATTCGGAAAAGTAAATAATATACAATTGATTTATACATGAATGAAAAATAAAACTCTCATCTCACATAAAAACCCCCGGCTATTCAGTCACGACAATCCTACTCATCATATCTCAGCAACACATAATATCTCATATCATCAACGTAAGTAAGTATGCGTATCCCGATTGTCGTTGACGTATAGCAACGAAAACGGCGATACACCATATACTACACTTACGGTCGCAGAAAATAAAATGAAAAACTGCAACATTTGGAATCCACAATTACCTTAGACATCATAAATTCGAAATATCACATACTTCGTATTTCATGCCGAACTATATGAATTCCACATATTGTATCACATTTCAGATAAATAGACAATGTTAAACTTTTCGATCGAATAAACAAACACCCAAGATTTCCCAAACTGCACAACATTTGAGCCGAGTTCAAAAATTTCTAGAACATGCCACAGCCCCTTATGGACCAACCGTAGAAGGGCCAAACCAACGCCTCACATGTGGCAACGCTAAACTACCACAAACCCTAAGGTTCAGTGATAGTTTTAACGGTCACATAATCGAGTTAAGGTTATGTTCTTCTAGAGTGTCCACAAATACGCTTGCATGTTTTTCGGAAGTTTCGAACTAGGGAAAAATCCAACACTTGGAATTTTTCCAATACGGGAAAAACTGTGTTTCTAATATTCGTTCAAACATTTCAACACGTTCTAAAAATCTGAAAATCTGAACGAAGTTAAACTTTTCCAATCGAATCACCAAATCCAATTTATCTCCAGAACACTCAACACTTGAGTGTGTTTAAAATATCTCAGAGGCATTATTGTAATTAATCAGGTCTTCTGTACCAAAAATTTTTCCCTGAGCCCACTGTACGGCCGCGGATGGGCGGCCAAAGCCATGCTTTGGCCGCCCATCCGCGGCGCTTTGAAGTCCTCATCAAAAAATTTTTATATGGTAATTTGTAGAATTGCCTGCTGAATTTTTTAGGACCTTTTAATTTGGAAAAATCCAATTTTCAAAAAATTTCCAGAGAGCGGTCCAAATTGGTGTTTCGTGGTTCGATCGGACGTTTAACATCGCCTTTGCATCGCCTAAATCTCTAGCCTGGCTCTGATACCACTGTAGGGCCGGCCTAGCACCTCGTCAAGGGTTCGGTAGCATCACACATGCCATAATCAAAATTTTAGAGGTGCTAAGTTAACCCGACAAGAATCGAAACTAGAAGTTTTAGGGATTCATACAAATAAGCATCATATGCAATTGTAAAACTATAACTAAGAGGAAAGATTACAACCTTTGTAGATCTTCCTCGGTGACTCCTTGGCACTATGAGAGTTTGTAACGGATCGATGGAAGCCTTCCTTGTCCACGATGATCCACCCGAAGTCCCTTTGCCCAAAGCTCCTTACCTTACTTGTTTCGCAAACGAAGTAGAGTAAACACCCTACACAAATCGGCTAGATGTGTGTAGTATGATAATGTGGTTTGTATTCAACAATTCAAATCCTTTCTTTTATCAACTTCACTCAAGAAAGAAATCAAGAGAGGAAGAAGAAGATAATGGTGGCTTGAGCTTTCTATCATATCACATATGATAACTTGTATTCTTCACACCCTTGCACTCAATTGTACACAAGTTTTGCACACCTTGTTTCATATCACATATGAAGCTATTTATAGTGATAAGAAGGGAATAATCACCATTATTCCATTACCACCATAATTGTGAGTGGAAATTCTTTTCCTAAACAATTAAGCATGGGTGGAAATTCTTTTCATTAAGTTAAGTAAAGCTTACCCACTAAAGAATAAAGGAGCATGTGTGGATATTCTTTACATTAACTTAAAATGATAAATACAAATTAAAAGCTTCAATATAAGTCTTATATTGCCATCATTCTTGTATCAACAACCATGATACTATGTATGCATGTATGTGTCCATGCACATCATCATGTGCATACATGCATGCATACAAAAGGATTTACTTAAAGAATTAATCTAAATGTAATTAGTTAAATCAACACTTGATTTACCAAACCGGTCATATCTCATACGATCCGTCAAATAGAAAATGCCCGATAAATATACGTTATCACATAACCGTATTTAATCGGGTCCCGCGCATATCTCATATGCACACCACATCTTTTTGCCTGAGCCAGGAAACTTCATTGTGGGACTCTAAGACTCGTCAATACGCCAGCAATAGATGATGATCATATCAAACATCTACAAGCCGCAAGAGGTCAGCTAAACATAACGGCCACCCGGGTATTGAAACGATCGGAAGAAAACCAGCGAAGCTGTAAAAACTCCCGTCGAGCCAACTGGCAACACTTACCGTACAGTCCGGTCACTTCGTCAGATATGCTGCATATCGAGTCTAGGGATGGTATCGTCGACCCCAGTAACTCAATAAGTCATGCTGGTGTATGGCTCATAACAGATCGAGAAACTACTGATAACTCTTATCAGTAAATCTCAGCATCCCTAGCCAGGGACTTCATGTTATAGCCAATCGAGCATAGCACAACATCAACCCCCAATACCAGGAGAGACCAAACCCCTCCTATCGCTCATTGCCTCCATGCGTCTCGGGACTGTACCCAAGGACCACCTGTTTGCACGACTCAGTAGAGCCGTGGTAGGGTGGAGATCAAAGTATAGTGGGAGGACACACAAGATTCTATGACGATCTCGGGTCTACAGACTAACCTGTACCAGTGTTCCTGAGAACTGCTATCCGACGATAGATATAATACCACATAGGAGTTCTCGGTGAGTCCGTTCAGTGTACCCAGTCTCCACTGAGCACCCGCATACAATCTTTGGTGTCTCCTCACCAGATGGATATGGGATCATCCATCGCCCATCATATGGGACAAGAATAGCATACGCTAGTCTACTCTGGAATATCGATGCCCTGTCTCGATACACCCTCGACTAGGAACAGTTCAAGGATATGCTTATAGACTACATATGCCCCACTAGTATGATCCGCATCATAATCACAGTAGTCAAGCAAATATCCTTTGGGCTTTATCAACATGTGTAAATGATTAAATCTACATGTACAGATAAAGTAAACCAGATAGCGTACTATCATTTTGAGCAAGAAATTCTTCTATCTCCATAGATAATATGTCCAAGTTTCCACTATCCATATAATGGCCTTTAGGGCATACATATTACTAACAATGTCAAGGTCACTTTCTCTCCAAATCTAGTGAGGAAGCGTGGCAGTTTCTTGAGGATTTTAGTGAACAAACAATTCAGTGGGAAAGCTCCAAGACCACATCATCTTCTTCTAGTGGTCAATCTAGGGCAGGCATACATCAAGTAGAGATGTCGATTGCTATGAAGGCCGAGATGGACACTCTTACGAAAAAGCTAGAAGCGATTGAGACCAAAATCTCGTCGCCTTCTCCTGCCCCTGTTATGCCTCCACGAACTGTGTGTGCTTGTTGTTCGGCTCCATCACACCTAACCGAAGAGTGTCCTTACAATACATCTACTCAAGGACATGATCAAGTCAATGCTGCCTTTCAGCAACGACAAAGAAACAATCCATACTCTTCTACTTATAATCCGGGTTGGAGGAGTCACCCAAATTTCGCTTCGAACCAAAATCAACAATTCCAAGGAAATAACAATTTTCAAGGGCCTCCTCCTCCTCCACAACAACAAGCACCGCCACAAACTCAATTTCAACAGCAACCTTTTCAACGGCAACCTTACCCTAATCAAGTGAACAATTTTGTGCCTAACACTTTTTACCCGCCAAACAATTTTGTTCAACCTAATAATGACAAAGTTAGCGCGCTCGAAAGAAGTCTAGAAGCGTTCCTAAAGCAATCTACACAATCTACAGCAAGATTAGAGACTTCTATTCAATCTTTGGTGCAAAACAGTGCCTTACACGATCAAAGCATCAAATCCATTGAGGCACAAATTGCACAACTCAATGCAGCATTGAGCGAGCGAGAAAAAGGAAAGCTCCCATCTCAACCACTGCCCAATCCCGGTCATGCACATGCTGCAAATCAACAGCAGAATCATAACATAAATGCTGTGACCACGTTGAGATCGGGAAAAGTGTTGCAAAACAATGTGGGTATTAGCCATGACACCCTTGCCGGTGGTCCTTCTTCATCTTCTTCACCTTCTTCTTCTTCGTTAGAGCCTATTATTCATCCTTCACACGGCTCTACCTCTTCAAGCTCGAACGGACCCACTTCTCACAACACGAACACATCTACCCGGGGTTCCGTTCCAACTCAACAATCTGATCCACAAAAATTGGACTCAACAACTCTTCAGAATGTTCCTTTTCCAAATCGGTTGAGATCCAATAAACCAACTCCACAGATGGAGAAGATTGTAGAGTTGTTCAATCAGGTTAGCATAAACATCCCTCTTTTGGATGCGATCCAACAAGTTCATATGCAAAAATCTTAAAGGACTTATGCACCAAAAAGAGGAAGTCACAAGTACCAAAGAAAGTTTTTGTGGCTAGTGCTGTTAGCGATGCTCTTGTCCAATCTTTACCCTAAAAGCACAAAGACTCCGGTTGTCCTACTATTTTGATAATAATTGGGGACAAGAACATCAATAGAGCACTTTTAGATCTTGGGTCTAGTGTTAACCTGCTTCCCTACTCCGTGTACGAACAATTAGTGGTTGGAGAGTTGAAACCCACTCGTTGTACTCTCCAAATGGCTGATCGATCAATCACCCATCCTAGGGGTGAGCTAGAGGATGTGTTGATCAAAGTTGGGGATTTCATATTCCCTATTGATTTTATTGTTATGGACACACAACCTGTTGCTAACCCCCGGAATCAAATTCCGGTGATTCTCGGTCGACCATTTTTGGCCACTTCCAATGCCGTAACAAATTGTCGCAATAGCTCCATGACTCTATCCTTCAGGAAGACGTCTAGTGAGTTCAATATTTACAAGTTAGGAAGTATGCCCCCCGTGCCTAAAACTAGTGCACGTGAAGTTTGCTCTATTCACGAAATCACGCATAAGGACTGCGAGTATAACGTTTTGAAAATCGTTTCGGTGAAATTTCGGAAAAAACGGTAAAATAAAGGGGTTTTCTGTAAAAAGTCAAAATACAAATATCTTTATTATAAAATTAAATATACATATTCTAGCTATGTAATTGCTAGTATTTAGTGTTTATTGAGCCACTGATGAAATTTCAAATTTTCTGAAAAAAATTTTATTTTAATATTATTTTTAAGCCGTCACTAATACATTTAATTAGGGAAAATTACAAATTGGAATGAGTTGAAACAAATATTGTGCATCATAACATATTAAATAAAATTTTAACATGTTGTCTTTGAAATGAAATGGTTTGCCAAAACGATTTAGAAATTATTGAAGAAAAAAGGCTTTTTTGGAGAAATTAGCGAAAACTTGCAATTTGGTAACTTGAGGGGGGACTTTTTGCATAGAATTTTTTTGTTCACTCACTCACAACCTCACCCCTCACTTTTGTCCGGCCCCACCTCTGCTGGACAGTCACTTTGGCCCCCCTCTTTTGGCTTTAATTCATGGGAGGAAATTGTTTTATAAAGAGGTATGGATATTGGGTTGACTTTGACAATTCCACATGCACCCACACCCACTCTCTCTCTCTCCCTTTCCCCATTTCTGCTGTCCAAATTCAGCAGCCCTCCCCTTTGTTTCTCCCCTCATTCTCTTCAAAAAAAAATCCTTACAAATTCATCAAAAATCAAAGTATAACCTCACAAAATCATAATCCAATCTCTACCCATTTCTTTTTGGCCTATTCTAGCATGGATTGTGGTGAAAAGAGAGCAAATTGGAGGCCAAGATTTTCATGCTAGATCTCTAATTAAGTGAGGTATAATGTTTGCATTTTACTTAAGTTATTGTTTAATTACTTGAATCTAGCTATTATGTGTTTAATTAGAGTTCTAAATTTGAAGTTGGAAATTTAAAGAAAAGGGAATTGAGAGTAAGTTAGGGTTTTTATCATGTATAAAGGTTTGCAAGGTGTAGTTTAACAATTTTAGGAATGCTAAAGCTAAGCTACTTGCTATATTGCTAGATTGCTACATTTCAATTGTCCAAATTGCTTAATTTGCAAACTAGATTTTTGTAAACCATGAATTTGATTAAGAGAAAGATGTAATTAGGTTTTTCATGACTTCATTAACATTATAAAATGTAGTTTAATGCTTTAGATCATGTAAATCCAAGCTAGATTGTTGTATGTGCATTTTTGCTGTAAAATTGTTAAAATTGGTTAATTTGTAAACTAGAATTTTTGGGCTAATGAAATTTAATGAGATTAAATTATGGAAATGGTTTTTATGACTTATTTAAGATGTTTAATAAGTATTATGGTCATTAGAATTGTTTAAACATCGAGTTTTGTACTAAAACGGGTAATTTTTGCTTGCTAGATTTTCGGAAAAATGGCTTTTAAGGTGAATTTGGGGTTTTTGTGAATTTTAACCTATTTTATAATATAATTAGTGTTCGTGAATGCGCAAATGAGAGTGTTTGGGTTTTTCTCGATGGTTTGATGTTTGTACATCGACATCGAGGGTTGGTTTGGCTATTCTTGCATGCGTAGGCGATAGGTTTTGACCTATGTGTGATGCGTGTGCCGATTTGATTTTCGTATGCCGTTTCGATTTCGAATTTGGTTTTAATGCGATACGGTGGGTTATGATATGTAGGTACCCCATGTGGACTTCGAGACGACAAGCAAGCGCGTGGCGACATCGATACCGGCGAGCGAGGACCAGGTGAATAGATTTATATCTACGGGGAGAAGTCGGGTGGATGGCGTATAGCACCCCCGCAATTCATGGTGGTGTATAAGAATACGTATACACACATATATTGATTTTATATATTGTTTGATGTTATTGATGATAAAGATGGATATTTGGTGTGATAGGATTGGCTTAGTGTTGCGAAACCCTAGAGTAGCGGTTGCACCACACATACACACACACCCATACTTGCATGCATTCTTCTTTCATATGTGCGTATATGGGGATATGTGTTATGTGTTCACCTGGGTATGGGACTAGGTGTTCATATACTGGATTTGCGGATGATACTTGGGATTGAGCCGAGTCGATGAGATTTGAGTTGAGGCCGTGAGATCGGTGATATGGCAGGATTCATACTTGAGATGCGTCCTGATGTTATAGAGGATCTTTGGATGACGATGCCATGTGAATAGTGATATTAGTAGTGTACTAGACGTAGGTCAGCACCCCAGATGATGATCTTGATAAAGAGGATACCATATGAACGGTGTGATGAGTATGATATTGACCCGTACCCAGATTTGGGGATGTCGAACTATGGATTTTCGTACGAGCTATATATTGATGATTGATCCGCACTCTTGACTTGGGATATCTAATTTTAGATATGGTATCGGATATGATATTATTGAGGCGGGATCACCAACTAATATATATACAGGTATGTATATGTATCGACTCAGATGTTAGACGGTTTCCTTACCTGTAGTTCAGCTTGTTAGTTCAGCCGTATAGTTTAGTGAGTTGTTAGACTAGATTAGACTCCTACCTATTTCAAAACTAATGAATTGTGGGTATTTTAAAAGACAGGTCAAGGGATTCTACGGATATTTCAAAAGACGTATCTTTTCTTAAAAACATCGTAACCCTTATTTTCAAAACACTGTGATTCGTGTTATTTCAAAAGGCACTATTGTAGGACTTATATTAGGGTAATGCAGTTTAGTTATCGTTGTGTCTAGTGTTCAGCTCCCGCATATTATTGTTGTTGCTCCGCATCGCATACTTATTGTAATTCATATTTCGTTATTGATATCATGCTGTTAGGACACCATCACCATTACCGATGATGCGTATGTACCACGTACACTTACTTTCCGGCTCACACACATCTTCATTGGTAATTGCCATGTCACGTACACTTAGAAAATACTATTTCATTGACATAGGTTGTTGGCTAATAGTTTAGACATGATATTAGTGTACTTGCCTTATATGCCAGTTTAGACATTGTAGTTATTACTTGTCACTTCATGCATACTGTTATTCATTGTTATGCCGCATTCATGGATTCTCATGCATATATTCACTATTTTACGTGCTATTGAGGTTTTGGATTCGAATTTCCATGAGATTTTCTGGATTTGGGGGAAAACCGTTAAACTTATACAAACTTCTTCTCTCTTTTTAAATAAAAAGCGCGGTTTTCCCATGATGTATGAGTCGTCCACCATGAGTTTGCTGATGGATTTCGAGACCCGATTCGAGGAGACGGATGATCCGTTTCGGGTACATGGTGGACCCGGTAAGGTAACCCGGGGCAAGAAGGTCTTGTTGCTGACTTTGAGCCTGGCAGGGGAGCACTACCGACCGGTGATATTACCCGACGCGTCGGATATCCGGAGGATACCTTCTTAGTCTTGAGATGGATGGTAGGGGCCGGTCTGGACTGACGGCGTCCTAGATATTGAGATTTGAGACATTGATATTTCGAGATATTGAGGTACTGAGATTTGATGATCCAGGTCAGTCCGGGTAGCCGGAGCCTGAGATATTGAGATATGTGGATTTATGTTTTTGTGTCGATGCTAGACACGGTTTATACTGATTTCCTTATGATACCTCATTTTAAAAAAAACTACAGAAATCTCACTGAGTTATGAAAGCAGTTTCTTGAGTACATGTACTCTGTTTTCACGCATTCATACATCATCCATATGATATATCGATGCCCTATCTCGACAATCCAACGACCAGGGACCTGTATAGGATGTTGCTTACAGACTACCCGCCCCCACTAGTGTGACTGCCATCACGACGCTGGTAATCAAGCAAAGATCCTATGGGCTCTACTAATATGTATAAGTGATACGTTACAAGAAACATATGCACATATTAAAGTAGACTCAAACCAAGTAGCATACTACCATTTTTAGCAAGACTGTATATATATAACTGTGAATATCCCAAGCTTCCATTAAGTAATATACAATCTAGTATGATACAATAATGGCCCCTAGGGCATATACACTAACAATTACAACCTTTGTAGATCCGGTCCTTCACTTCATATGCTCCGTGTTGTGGTCCCTTCGCTGCGATCATCGGGATCCGGACTCTCGAGAGGTTCCACGAAGAGAAAGACGCAAGCTTTGCTTCCGATCTTCGATACTATGATGATCTACCTTGAAGTTTCTTTAACACAAGCTAACACTCATGAAATGATGTGAACACCCTCATCTAAATGGCAAGGGAAGATGAGGATGATGAAGTAGGAATTTTGCTCTATATATTTATCTTTTTCTCATATTTATTCATCACCTTTGAAAAAACAAGCAAGCTTTTCCATGGAAGAATGAAGGAGGAAGAAGATGATAAATCATTTGTGATGAGTAGAAAGAATGTTATCATAATCATTTATGCAACCATGGTTCACTTAACCATTGTAGAGAGTTTACTAGGGTTAGGGTTTGGGTTGGGTTAAGTGTGAGTCATGGATAAAGATCAACACAAATATCTTTATCATGACAAAGTAAAAGCTTCTAGAATCAACTAGAAGGTTTAACCCTAATCCAAACCCTAATCATGTTTAAACTCCTCTAATTATGTTGCATTAATAATTATAATATGTTACAATATTATATATCACATATACAATATTTATTGTAACAAAATAAAATAATACATTTAACATATATCGCATATATATCAATGTATTACCCGAGTGAGAAAAAGAATCTTTTAGTGAGCAAATATTAGTTAATGTAATTTAATATATCAAATATATTATTATACATTAAATTATCGAATCAACACTTGATCCGACAATCCGGCTATATCTCATATAACCGACTAATATTTATCCGTACCGATTCATCGAATCAACACTTGATCCGATGACCCGGCTGATATCAAATATCGCGAGAATATAATACGGTATCACATATCGCATTATCCTCGGTCCCGCACATATCACATATGTGCTCCTATTTCGTTTTGCCTGAGTCAAGAAACCTCTGTGTAGGACTCTAAAGAATCGTCAATACGCCGGCAGTAGGTGATGATCATATCAAACACTCACAAGCTGCAAGCGGTCAGCTAAACGTAACAGCTACCCAGGTATTGAGCGCTCAGAAGATCAACAAGCAAGCCTGTAACTTCTCCTGTGAATCCAAACAGTAACACTCCCGTACAGTCCGGTCTCGTCGTCTGATATGTTGCATATCTCGCCTAGGGGTGGTAAACGTCAGACCCCAGTAGCTCGATAAGTCGTGTCGATTTGAGGTCTATAACAGTTCAAGAAACTACTGATAACACTTACCAGTAAATCTCAGCAACCCTGGCCACGGATTTCCGGTTATAGCCAATCGAACACAGCACAACATCAACTCCCTATACCGGGAGAGACGAATCCCCTCCTATCGCTCATTGCCTCCATATGATTCGGGACTGTACCCAAAAGCCACCTTTTTGCACGTCCTCTTGGACGTGGTACGATGGAAATCAAAGCACAGTGGGAACCACACAAGACTCTATGACGATCTCGGGTCAACAGACTACTCTGTACCAGTGTCACCGGAGAACTGCCATCTGACGTATGGTATAATACCATCTGGGAGTTCTCGGCGAGTCTGTCCAGTGTACCCAGTCTCCACTGAGCACCCGCACACCATCCTTGATGTCAAACACCGATGGATATGGGATCATCCATCGCCCATCATATGGGTCAAGATGCGTATACGCTAGTCTACTCTGGTGTATCGATGCCCTGTCTCGATACACCCTCGACTAGGAACGGTTATAGGATGTACTCGTCGACTACCGTGGCCCCACTAGTATGATCTCATCATAGTCCCAGTAGTCGAGTACATATCCTAAGAGCTTTATCAACATGTAATATAGAGACAATCAGAGTACATGTTAAGATAAAGTACATCCAGATAGCATACTATCATGACGAGCAAGAAAGTCCACCCTATATATGTCCTAGCATCCACTGCAATATACATTGTATGTACAGTAATGGCATCTAGGGCATACATATAACTAACAATCTCCAACTTGCACTAGGGCCATCTGTTATGGTATCGCATACCCAACAATTAGCTGCGGTTGAAGTATCTCATACTCAACCATCCCATAAAAGTCTCTATTGGGAAAAAGGCCTTTGTGAGTGGATTCGCGCTGTTGTCCTCTGTGTCTACTCTCCTAACCTCGATCTTCCTGGAGATCTACCATCTCTATGATCAGGTGATACTGCCTAAGAATTATATCTCGATTCCTGATGGGACGTTAGTTCCTTGGCTGAAGCCACAACTCCATTGTCACACAATGGTAGGAACGAAGTTCATCTTATGAACTTATATACTTATCCAGACTTCCTCTTTGGTAGTATCCTTAGTAACGATGCATCTTGCCTTTAATCGTCTAGTATGTCACAGTATCTAGCTTGGAACTCTTCCAACATACCGTCCCTCCACTGAGGGTAAAGACAATGCCTGCGACTGACATTCAGTCGTCCTTATCACTCTGGAATCTTTCCAATGATTCTCCCCAGGATCGATTGATACCATCTCACTACAACTAGTGAGTATCCTAACATCCAATTAGATCTATCTCATAGATCCAAAAACTAGGATTTAGGAGGTATCACTTTGATCCTATATGGAGAATCCTTGTGATAAGCGGAGATTGACCGAGCGTAGCATAGGAAACTCCTTCCCTATCAAGAGTATGTTATCCACGTACTCTATGAGGATCACCACCATACTCTCTACTACCTTTTTGTATATACAGGGTTCATCTACCATTTTGATGAAGTCAAACTCTTTGACTACCACATCAAAACAGATGTTCCAACTCCGCGATGCCTGTTTTATCGTATAAAACATCTTGCACACGTTTCCGCTGCTCCCACTGTCTACAAAGCCCTCTGGCTGTGTACTTATAGACGCTCTTTTCTAAAACATCATTTAGAAAAGCAGTCATGACACCCAACCACCAGATATCGTAGTCATGGTATGTAGCCGTAGCAAGTAGGATCTGGATGGACTTAAGCATAGATCCTTAGAAAAGGTTTCAACATAATCCATACCTGGTCTATGATGCAAACCTTTAACAAGTCTAGCTTTGAAAATCTCAGCTTTTCCATGTACACCAAGTAATCTTCTCAAGATATACTTGCTCCTGATGGGGATTTAACCCTTCAGATAAAGCAACCAAAGTCCATACTTTGTTGGTGTATAAGGATTCCATCTCAGATCGATAAGCATCCAGCCATTCTTACAGAGTCCCACTCCTGATGGCCAGCTCGAAACTAGTTGGGTCATCATCTCATGATGCAATCCTCGCTCCCACTGTCATAGAGAAACCAAAGTATCTCTCAGGTAGGTGAGGAACCCTACTAGATCGGCGGAGAGGCTGAGGTTTGTTGGTAACTATTGAATCCTTTTGTTTTATCAAATCATCTGCTGTAGTTTGTATAGCTGGAACCTTTCCAGTTGTACATAACAGACCTTGCCTCGAGCTTGTCCGGATTTTGCTTTTAGACATAGGCCGGACAACCCCAATCTTAACCAACTTAAGATATGGGCTCTTCCCTTTCCATATCACATATGAAATGGTAGGCAACTGATTTGATTTGAACCCTATTCAATAGGTATGCAACTTCACATGTGCATAACTCCTAAAAGGAAATAGGAAACTCAGTAGTACTCATCATAGAGCACACCATATCACATATGGTGCTTTTGCTCCACCCCGATACACCGACGTGCTGTGGTGTATACGGAGGAGTAATGCTGAGAGAGAATCTCATTCTCCTTTAGAATAGTCCAGGAATTCCGTGCTCAAGTATTCTCCTCCTTGATCACATCAAAGGACATAATACTTTTACCCTTATTTTGGTTCTCTACTTCTAACTTATATTCTGTGAATATCTCAAAAGGTTCGGACTTGTGTTTCAACAGGAACATATGTCTGAATCTTGAGAGATTATCAGAGAATGTAATGAAGTACAAAGAACCAGTCTTGGCATGTGTAGACAGGAGACTTTCATACATCAGCATGTATCAATCCCAAAATTTCACTAACTCTTTCTCTGTTTCCAACAAACAGAGCCGTGGTCATCTTATCTTTGTGACATGACAGGCAAGTTTCACAAGATGTAAATTCAAACTAATTTAAATATGCATCTAAATGTAACTTCAGCCAGTCGGGTCGCATTGATATGACCTAGTCTACAATGCCTCAAGAAGGATTTGTTCATTTCTGAACTCTTCCTCTTGTGTGTGTTCTATATACTAAGAACTGTAATTTGATTTAGAACGTCAATGCTTTTAGATAACGTGCCTGAACCGATCAACTCTTGATATAGGAAATGTTCAAAAACATTATCCAACAATACAAAATTATATCCTTTCTTTACTAATAAAGAGACTGATATGATTTTGTATATCAGGTTCGGTATCTAATAACATTTGTTCAGAATCAATGTATTCTGGTAATACAGGGTGACAGTGACCAACAGACATGGCTGCAACACTTGCACCGTTTTCTGTCTCATGAAACTTATCACCCGTTCTCAGTTCTTTCTAATGAACACACCCGAAGATGGTGCATCAACATGCACTTTCTTCGTTTGGGCGGCACGGGAAATCTGGTATTCCCCAATTTCCTGCTCTGTCTTATAACAATTATAAGTTGGAGCGGGACCAACGTTCCCCAGCTCAGTATAATAAGCGGGTTCGGTCAATATATCCATTTTATTAACTTGATTAAGGCGTGATATAGTCGCTATCTGGAGAGAGAGAGAAGAAAACACTCAGCGTATGCTCTTGCAAGATTAGATTGGTTATATAATATATCTAATCAGGATGTCTCCCACTGTTTTAGTCAAATCTTCCTTCAAACCCTAAAAGGAAAGACTAGCCGGGATTAATTACACGCTACAAGTTCGCCAATCTTTCAGCCAGGCCAGTGTCGGTACTTTGAGGGAGGTCCCCCGTGCTTTCACACGAACCTAATTAAAGTAAACCTCGTTTTCCCAGAGGCGTAACCCCGTTAACACCTTTCTAGACACCACTTGATCGGCTAATTGTAATGTGTAAAACTCTCCCAGGAGTAACTCTTACTCGCAGCAGGTATCGGGATCCAACTATCTCATAGAAGGTATGCAATCCCATTGCAAATTTCAACACTTGAAATTCCCAATAATATTTCGCCCCAAGCGTCCTATGACCTTGACAAAGGCCAACAAACCATAGGCTGCTAGTCAAGTTCAACCCGTCATTTCTTGATTGTATTAAACCCACCCGCACGGCCCTTGACAAAGGCCAACAAGGTCGCATGACTACCCTAATCCAATCTGCATCATATGCATAAGCAGATAAGTACTATTCAGCTACCGCACACTACGCCTTGACAAAGGCCAAAAAATGCAGCACGAATACTAAACAGTCCTTATCTGAAATGACGGAGGGCTACGACGGGTTTTTCAGAAAACCCTTTGCGTAATGAACTTGATATCGTAGTAGAATCGAGTGATTTTAAATGGAATGCTTTTGAGGCTTTTCTAGTTTTGCTAAAGGGGTCACTCCCGGTGAAGGGATCGTCGGCCCTTTCCTCATCGAATAAGGTGCAGGATATATCATATATACCGCTGTGCAAAGCAGAAACTATAGAAGCAATCAAAAGACAAACCGAGGGTTGTAGCATCTGCCAATTATTGCTAAAGGAGTCACTCCCGGTGAAGGGATCTCGGTCCTTTCCTTATCGAATAAGGTGCTGGATGTTCTACAAGGAACACCGCTATGCAAAGCAAGAACTGTAGCTACCAGTTTTTAAACAAGTTTCTACAACATCTTAGGTTTCTTTTATTTCATTAATCTCATTAATGAAGTCCCATTTTATTATGCTTCACAAGCATCTCTTTTGAAACGAAATCTGCAATATAACATATATCTCATATATATAATATATAAACATTCGTCTCAGGCAGTAATATGATCTCATCACAGAACATTGCAGCAGAAGAACATATATGAAATATTGGATATATTAGGACGTCCGTGTTTTCAATACGAGCCTGTATAAAACACGGATTCCACGGTCGCGATGAATAGCCAAACCCACATCCCTAGACCCCTACGAGAGCGGCAAGCAACACTTCCAATTCTAGGGTTAGGAGACCCGGTCTCGACTCCTCGAGATGGTCTCCCACTGGACCCTAGAACCCGGTTACTTGTGCTCCCCGCCTTGGGTCTACCTAATGCGGAAAAGTAAATAATATACAACGGTGACAACTTCCGCTACCTGGAAGTGCCCCAATAAAAGAATATTACATACAAATGAATTTTACATGAATGAAAAAGAAAAACTCTCATCTCACATAAAACCCCCGGCTATTCAAACGCGACGATCCAAGACAACATATCACAGCAACACATAATATCTCATATCTTCAACGTAAGCAAGTATGCGTATCCCGATTGTCGTTGATGTATAGCAACGAAGCCGGCGATACACCACATACTACGCTTACGGTCACAGAAAAGAAAGTGTAAAACTACAACAGTTGGAATCCGCAACCTACTTAGACATCACATGCCTAACCAAATGAATTCCTTAGACATCACATGCCTAACAATTATAAACTCCGCATTTTAGTCTCATTATCGAAAACTCTTTTCAATATCAAGTCGGGCAATTCAACAAGATTCCCGACGTCCTGATCGAATGCTCGTCTCAAACTTTAGTAGACGGCCGCACCCCAGATGCCGTCGACGAAGTGCGCTAAGGTTGAACACCGCTGCCGCGAGCACCCGAACGGATGCTTTCGGCGACGGGGTTCTCCTACAGTCACTTGGTCGGGGCTATGGGGCGTAGCTGTCTATTAAGTTTACCCGGCGAGTATCCGCGTACGCTACGTGATTGCGACGGACTTTCGATCACATAAAAATTCCGTGGCAACCGATCATTTGAGACTAAACTGCTATGTTTATAATATTCAAATTAGTTATCTCATAACTACCTGTGGATTCCAATTATTGTATCACATTCCAGATAAATAGAAAAAGTTAAACTTTCCGATCGAATCATCAAGCACCCAAGATTTCCCCAATATATCTCAACTCTTGAAATCAGTTTAGAATGTCCATTACATGCCACAGTACCAATGGTCCAGCCGTAGAAGGGTCAAGCCAACGCCTCACATGTGGCACGCCGTACTGCCCCAAACCCTAAGGTTCGAAGAGCAGTTCAAGACGGTCACATAATCGAGTTAAGGTTTGTTGTCTTCTAGAGGGTCCACTGAGTTACTTGCATGACTTATAACATTCTTAAACAGTAGAAAAAATCCAACTTTTGAAAAAATTTCCGACAGGGGAAAAAGTGAGTTATTGATATCCGTTCGAACTTTTTAACAGTTTCTAAAATTATCCGGACAAAACTAAACAAAGTTATAATATCCGATCAAAACTTTAAGTCCCCAATACAACCTGTATAATTCAACAGTTGAATAAAAAAAATAAAAATTTCCAGAAAATACAACACTAACAAATAGGAGTTACTGTGAAAAGCACGTGCGCAGAGTCGATCACGTGGCCGCGGAACCGCCGCACTTGCTGGGGTAGGGCCGCGGTTCCGCGGCTCTTTGAGCGACTTACGCTCACGTGCTTCACAGTAACTCTTATAATTACCTGCTGTAATTTTTGGATATTTTTAATGTGGAAAAATCCCAATTCTTAGAAATTTTCCAGAGAGCATGTTTTATCGGGGTTTCGGGTTTCGATCGGACTTTAAACTTCGTTCAGACTTCGCCTAAAGCTCTAGCTTGGCTCTGATACCACTGTAGGGTTGCTAGGCACGCGCACAAGGGTCTACGAGGTATCAACCATGCCCGAATAAAAATTTAGCCGTGCCGAACAACCCGAATACGGAACTTTAAACTAGAGATTAGGCGATAACTTGTATGCTAAACACTTTAACACTAAGTGAGAGGGATTACTGTAAGTCCATGTCACGCACCCCACTAACTTGCGGGGAGGCGGAATATATGGAAAACGATTATCAAAGCTTCGTAACACGGACTCGAGCGCATGAATCGTAATCTAAACCATTGCTAACGTTATACTAGAGGTTTAACTACTCGGTACCGGAGTTATACCTCACGTTACATGTCCTTCGGGTCTTCATCACTGTCCTCCACTCCTCGTAGGCTCCTTGGAACATCGGCAACTTCACGGCCTCCTTGAATCAAAGACGATCCACCCGAAAGCTTCTATGCCAAGCTTAATCTCAAACTAGAGATAACTAGGTTGCTTAAAGTGCTAATCTAAGCTACCTAGAGGATATAGAGTGAGGTTATGGATGTTTTAGTCTATCTAACCCTTGATCTCAACACATGAGAGGTTAGGGTTAGGGTTTCAAGAGAGAGTGAGCTTGAGGAGAGAGAAGGAGAAGATGTGAAATGAATATATCTCATAACATAAAAACCTTCTCACTTGAATATATGATACATAATGAATTATCAAATAATATCAATTAATTGATTATTCACCATGTTTCATTTAATCAAGGAGAGTGATTCATCATGTGAGTCATTAGATCATTAATGAAGCATTAATGATATGATGAATCATATAAATGAGTCACACAAAGTAATCATGAAAAAGCCATCTCAACCCCTCATGTCACCACTCTTCTAGAACCTTCTCGACAAATTACGAGAACGCCCCTCTAATCCGTGAAAACACGGAAAAACTTTAGACTGTATAAATCCAATAACCTGATACTAGAAACTGGCTTAAACCAAAGCCGACTAGTTTAAACTGTCCGAAAAGTCGTACGTGCGAAAACACACGTACGCATCCGAACGCTTGTCGTAAAACCATACGACCTCTATATCGTTTCGCCTGGAGCAGGGAAACTCTCTGTGTGGGACTCTAAAGACTCGACACTACGCTGGCAGTGGGTTTAACCACAGATCGCAAGCGGTACTAGCTGTACGTAACGGTCCCCAGGTAGATGTCGATAAGAAGGCCGATGAGGTAAATCATCCGAACTCCCACTGAGCCTGATGTGACAATCTCCGTACAGTTCGGTCTGTTCGCCTAAGACTATCGCATATCAAGCCTAGGGGGCGGCAAGCGTCAGTCCCCTAATAGCTGTATAAGTCGTGTCGGAGCGAAGCCCATTACGCCCTGAGAAGCTACTGGAACCTACCAGTATATCTCGCTTGCCCTGGCCAGGGACTTTGCGTAATGGCTCTCTGACATAGCGCGATATCAACTCCCAATACCGGGAGAGACGAATCCTATCTAACCGCCACTGCCTCCAAGTGCTCGGGACTGCACCCAACTGCTACCTGTTTGCACGACTCCTTTGAGCCGTGGTAGGGTAGCAATCTAAGAACAGTGGGACACACTCGAGGCGAAGCAGCAGTGTCAAGTCTGCGGACTATGCTGTACTCATGTCACCTGGGAACTGATAACTGACGATGGGTATAATACCAACCAATCAATTCCTCGGCGAGTCCTGTCCGGTGTAGTCGTAACCTTACGAGCACCTGTATACTATCTCCAGTACGACGTACTGATGGCTGTGGGACAGACCATTTCCCGAACTGGGATGAGAAGCGTATACACTTAGTCTACTCCGGAATATCGATGCCCTATCTCGACAATCCAACGACCAGGGACCTGTATAGGATGTTGCTTACAGACTACCCAGCCCACACTAGTGTGACTGCCATCACGACGCTGGTAATCAAGCAAAGATCCTATGGGCTCTACTAATATGTATAAGTGATACGTTACAAGAAACATATGCACATATTAAAGTAGACTCAAACCAAGTAGCATACTACCATTTTTAGCAAGACTGTATATATATAACTGTGAATATCCCAAGCTTCCATTAAGTAATATACAATCTAGTATGATACAATAATGGACCCTAGGGCATATACACTAACAATCTCCCACTTGCACTAGGGCCATGAGCTGGCATATCGTAGACCTATCATCTCGAATAGCCTCTCGAACTGCGTCTGAGGAATGGCCTTTGTGAATGGATCAGCAATGTTATCCTCTGTCTTTACTCTCTTCACCTCGATCTCCCGGCGATCTATGATCTCCCTGATCAGGTGATACCGCCTTAAGATGTGTCTGGACTTCTGATGGGACCTGGGTTCCTTCGCTAAAGCTATAGCGCCGTTGTTGTCACAATACAGAGGTATTGGATCAATACTGGTAGGAACCACCTGAAGTTCTGTGAGGAACTTCTTCATCCAGACTTCTTCTTTTGCGGCATCGCAAGCAGCTATGTACTCTGCTTCCATCGTTGAGTCTGCAACGGTCTCCTGTTTGGAACTCTTCCAACAGACCGCCCCTCCATTGAGGGTGAAGACAAAACCCGACATGGATTTGGAGTCATCTTTGTCACTCTGGAAGCCGGAGTCGGCAAAGGCCTCCATCTGAAGGTCTCTTCCGCCATATACCAAGAACATCTGCTTAGTCCTTCTCAGGTACTTGAGAATGTTCTTTACTGCTATCCAGTGATTCTCCCCTGGGTTTGCTTGATACCGGCTTACTACGCTCAATGCGTATGCTACATCTGGTCTGGTACATAACATCGCATACATTATAGAGCCTACCGCAGAAGCGTAGGGTATAATCGACATGCGATCCCTTTCCAAATTAGTCTTGGGAGACATATCTTTTGAGAGGGTGATTCCGTGACAAGCCGGTAGGTTACCGCGCTTAGAATCTTCCATACTGAATCTCTTCACTATGGTGTCTATGTACCTGGACTGTGAAAGTCCCAATATCCTTTTTGATCTATCACGATAGATCTGGATCCCCAGAATGTAGGTGGCATCACCCAAGTCTTTCATGGAGAATTTATGTGACAAGAATCTTTTGACTGACTGTAATATAGGAATATCATTTCCTATTAGGAGAATGTCATCCACGTACAAGACGAGGAATACTACAGCTCTCCCTACAATCTTACTGTATATGCATGGTTCATCTGGATTTTTGATAAAGTCAAATTCTTTGACAGCATCATCAAAACAGATGTTTCAACTCCGTGATGCCTGCTTTAGTCCATAAATGGACTTAAGTAACTTGCATACTTTACCGCTGCTCCCACTCTGAATGAATCCTTCTGGCTGATCCATATAGACGCTTTCTTCCAAATTTCCATTTAGAAAGGCCGTCTTTACGTCCATCTGCCAGATTTCATAATCGTGGAAGGCAGCAATAGCAAGAAGGACCCGAATAGATTTAAGCATAGCCACTGGAGAAAAGGTTTCGTCATAGTCCAAACCAGGTCTTTGACGGAAACCCTTTGCAACAAGTCTAGCTTTATAGGTTTCAACCTGTCTATCTACACCAATCTTCTTTTTGAAGATCCATTTGCATCCTACGGGTTTTACCCCATCTGGAGCAATGTCCAAAGTCCATACTTTGTTGGTGTACATGGACTCCATTTCGGTGCGCATTGCATCTAGACATTTTACCGAGTCACCGCTCTGAATGGCTTGCTGGAAGCTAGTAGGCTCATCATATTCAATAGTGCAATCCTCTCTATCCCCATCTATGAGAAAACCGTAGTATCTCTCGGGCGGATGAGATTGCCTACTACTCCTGCGGAGTGGTGTCGGAATGTCCTGTTCTTCTTGAACTTCTGGTTCTATCAAACTTTCAGTAGTAGTTTGTGTTTCTGGAATTTCTTCCAGTTCTATTGCGCTCCCACTCTTCTGATTTTCTAAAAATTCAGTTTCTAAGAAGCAGGCATGACGAGAAACAAAAACCTTTTGTTCCTCTGCGTAATAGAAATAATATCCCTTGGAGTTCTTTGGATATCCTACAAACTTACACTTTACTGAGCGTGCCTCGAGCTTGTCCGCATGCTGCTTTTTTACAAAAGCAGGACATCCCCATGTCTTAAAATGTTTTAGACAGGGTTTCTTCCCACTCCACATCTGATATGGTGTGGTAGGCACAGTTTTGGTAGGAACTTGGTTCAAAAGATATGCAGCCGATTCTAGTGCATATCCCCAGAATGATCGCGGTAACTCAGCTTTACTCATCATGGAACGAACCATATCCAATAGGGTTCGATTCCTTCTTTCTGATACACCATTGTGTTGTGGTGTGTATGGAGGAGTAAGTTGAGAGAGAATTCCATTCTCTTTTAAGTAACCCAGGAACTCGGCGCTTAAGTATTCATCACCTCGATCAGATTTCAGTGTCTTGATACTTTTGCCGGTTTGTTTTTCCACTTCATTCTTGTACTCCTGGAATTTCTCAAAGGCCTCGGATTTGTGCTTCATTAAGAAGACATATCCATACCTAGAAAAATCATCCGTAAAAGTAATGAAGTAGGAATAACCACCTCGCGCATGTGTAGACATTGGACCACACACGTCACTGTGTACGAGTCCCAAGAGCTTGCTAGCTCTTACTCCGTGTCCAGTGAACGGAGTTTTGGTCATCATTCCCATGAGAAAAGATTCACAAGTGGCATAAGACTGATACTCGAACGGATCCAAGTATCCTTCTCTATGTAACTTAGTCAACCTTCTCTCATTGATGTGACCTAGTCTACAATGCCATAAGAAAGCCTGATTTGTTTCCGGAGACTTTCTTTTAAGTGTGTTCTGGACACTGAAAATCTGAGCTTGATTTAATACGTATATTCCGTTCTCTAATGTACCTGACCCAATCAAATCTTGATTTAGGTGGATGTGAACCACATCTCTTGTAAAAGTAAAATCATATCCTTCCTTAGAAAGTAAGGGTACAGATATGATATTACAAGTCGAACCTGGTACATAAAAACAGTTACGCAGAATCAATATCTGCCCAGTTGTCATCCCAAGATGATATTCCCCTACGGATTCAGCGTTCATGATCATTCCGTTAGCAACTGTGAGGGTCATATCTCCTATCCCGATAACCCTATGATTTCTCAGAGCCTGTAATGAATTACAGATGTGAGTTCCTGATCCGGTATCTAATACCCAGGAAGTAGGGTTAACTGACATACAGTTTTCTATCATAAACACACCCGAAGTCGAAGCCACAACATGCTTCGTATCCTGGCTACTGGCTTCTAAAGCCCTGCAATCACTCTGCCAATGCCCAATCCCATAGCAATAGGAATGTCCCTCAATAGGGTGGTCCAGCTTGTCATAGGCAATGGACATCTGGATAGACTTTTGCCAGTCATATAAGTCAGATTTAGTCAAATTATTATCTAGATGTAACCTATGTGTGGTCACAGGGTCGCTGCAATTTAAGAGAGAGAAGAAGATACTATTAGCATGATGCTGTTGCAAGTTTAGAGTGGTTTAATTTATCTAAACAGGATGGCTCCCACTGTTTCTCGAATCCCTCTTCAAACCATAAAAGAAGAATTAGCCAGGACAATTCTCACCGTACAATACTTTCTTAACCGTTCAGCCAGGCCAGTGTCGATACTTCGAGGGAGGTTTTCCAACGCTTTCGCGAAGTTCCTTAATTAAATAACCTCTTTTCTCTGGGGGCGTAACCCCGCTGACACCTTTCTTGACACCTACTTGGTTTATAGCATTGATCGTTAAGTGACGAATCTCCTGATAAGTAGCATATACTCACAGTAGGATCGGGATCCAAAATATCATCGTATGATAATGTTGAAGGAATCCTACCAACATTCATCAAACTCCAAAATGGTATGCACCTCTCTGCAAATTTCAGTTTCTTTAGAAATTCCCGATGTGGCTTTTTGCCCCATGCTCTTATGACCTTGACTAAGGGCCAACAAATCATAAGTCATATGTCAAGTTCTACCCGTCATTGTCCAGGTTAATTTGAACCCACCCGTACATACTCTTGACTAAGGGCCAACAAAGTAATACGACTGTCTCAAACCAACACATCTATCTATGCAACAAATGAATACCCCAGCAGCTACCAAGCACTATGTCTTGACTAAGGGCCAACAAACATATCTTGAATACTACTGACCATCCATAAGAAATGACGGAGGGCTACGAATGGTTTTGGCAAAACCGTGAACGTAGTGAACTTGATATAATCGAAGGAACCTGATACCTTTTTTAAAAGGAGTGGCTAAAGCTCCGCAATTAAAAAATTCTGTTCTTTTAAAATAACCGAGTGGTTTCTTTTAAATTTGTTCCAACGATTAAACTTTGGTTTATTTTCATTGCATTATAATAATGCGTCCCATCATTTAATCTTATCATTGCAGAAAACAAAGAAAATACCACGTCCTCTTATGCCATCCGCATTCGCCACAGGGTCCCGTCATTACCCGTTAGGTTACTTAACTAACGACAGAGCGGGGGCTGGGCTAGCGCGGGTGTAAAACATAAGTGACGTCTAATAGCTATTTATATATAGATATTGTACATTCGTCAGACGCAATAATAAGCATTCCAGATCACAGATAAACTTTATTGGATATGCAAGTAATCCGCGTTTCTTTTGAGCCTGCAAGGAAAGACGGATTACACAGTTGTGATGAATAGCCATTACCCCACCCCAGACCCCTACGGGTACGGCAAACTACCCGCCAAGTACCAGAAGTGAAGCGGTCTACCTCAACACTTCAAAATACCCGGTAGTTTGTGCACCCCACCTTGGGTCTATCCTAGGAGCAAAAACAGTAAAAAGAAATAATACAACGGTGGCTACAACCGCAACCTGGATGTGCCCCGCAAAATAATATTACAACTTATTACAATTACATCGAATGAATTAATACAATAACCTATCACAAAACCCGGCTCTTCACCACAACATTCCAATACAGTTTATATACACAAACAGATAAAATCCATTACAGAAATGTGCAACCCCCTGCAAACCGACATACTAGCAGTTAGGGGAGATTTACGAACACATTAAACATTACAGATAAAGATCCAATTAGCAAATAGTTTAGAACATCGATCGATTACCTATATCCGTGTCTACCCCAAAAGCAAATCATCATAGAGGCAACCTGGGCAGAAACAGTATATACAGGAAAACAAAAAGCCCAAAATCATGAATTACTGTGAAACTCCGAGTCAACTCGGCGTTGACTCGGCGGCGGTTCCGTGGCAAAAGCTCTCTGTTGCCGCGGAAACGCGGCCGTTTAGACGAGTTGCCTTCTCGAATTTTCCCAGATTTCTTATAATTCCCTGCTGTGAATTTTAAGGTATGTCAAAAAAATTTTGCGACACATTTAAAATTTACAGAAACTGTTATGGAATAGGTTTTTGTTTTCCGTGTTTTTTGTCGATCGAACTTCTAATCAATTGCTAACAAGCTAGTAATGGTTTAGTTGGCTCTGATACCACTGTAAGTCCATGTCACGCACCCCACAAACTTGCGGGGAGGCGGAATATATGAAAAACGATTATCAAAGCTTCGTAACACGGACTCGAGCGCATGAATCGTAATCTAAACCATTGCTAACGTTATACTAGAGGTTTAACTACTCGGTACCGGAGTTATACCTCACGTTACATGTCCTTCGGGTCTTCATCGCTGTCCTCCACTCCTCGTAGGCTCCTTGGAACATCGGCAACTTCACGGCCTCCTTGAATCAAAGACGATCCACCCGAAAGCTTCTATGCCAAGCTTAATCTCAAACTAGAGATAACTAGGTTTCTTAAAGTGCTAATCTAAGCTACCTAGAGGATATAGAGTGAGGTTATGGATGTTTTAGTCTATCTAACCCTTGATCTCAACACATGAGAGGTTAGGGTTAGGGTTTCAAGAGAGAGTGAGCTTGAGGAGAGAGAAGGAGAAGATGTGAAATGAATATATCTCATAACATAAAAACCTTCTCACTTGAATATATGATACATAATGAATTATCAAATAATATCAATTAATTGATTATTCACCATGTTTCATTTAATCAAGGAGAGTGATTCATCATGTGAGTCATTAAATCATTAATGAAGCATTAATGATATGATGAATCATATAAATGAGTCACACAAAGTAATCATGAAAAAGCCACCTCAACCCCTCATGTCACCACTCTTCTAGAACCTTCTCGACAAATTACGAGAACGCCCCTCTAATCCGTGAAAACACGGAAAAACTTTATACTGTATAAATCCAATAACCTGATACTAGAAACTGGCTTAAACCAAAGCCGGCTAGTATAAACTGTCCGAAAAGTCGTACGTGCGAAAACACACGTACGCATCCGAACGCTTGTCGTAAAACCATACGACCTCTATATCGTTTCTCCTGGAGCAGGGAAACTCTCTGTGTGGGACACTAAAGACTCGACACTACGCTGGCAGTGGGTTTAACCACAGACCGCAAGCGGTACTAGCTGTACGTAACGGTCCCCAGGTAGATGTCGATAAGAAGGCCGATGAGGTAAATCATCCGAACTCCCACTGAGCCTGATGTGACAATCTCCGTACAGTCCGGTCTGTTCGCCTAAGACTATCGCATATCAAGCCTAGGGGGCGGCAAGCGTCAGTCCCCTAATAGCTGTATAAGTCGTGTCGGAGCGAAGCCCATTACGCCCTGAGAAGCTACTGGAACCTACCAGTATATCTCGCTTGCCCTGGCCAGGGACTTTGCGTAATGGCTCTCTGACATAGCGCGATATCAAATCCCAATACCGGGAGAGACGAATCCTATCTAACCGCCACTGCCTCCAAGTGCTCGGGACTGCACCCAACTGCTACCTGTTTGCACGACTCCTTTGAGCCGTGGTAGGGTAGCAATCTAAGAACAGTGGGACACACTCGAGACGAAGCAGCAGTGTCAAGTCTGCGGACTATGCTGTACTCATGTCACCTGGGAACTGATAACTAACGATTGGTATAATACCAACCAATCAGTTCCTCGGCGAGTCCTGTCCGGTGTACCCGTAACCTTACGAGCACCTGTATACTATCTCCAGTACGGCATACTGATGGCTGTGGGACCGACCATTTCCCCAACTGGGATGAGAAGCGTATACACTTAGTCTACTCCGGAATATCGATGCCCTATCTCAACAATCCAACGACCAGGGACCTGTATAGGATGTTGCTTACAGACTACCCGCCCCTACTAGTGTGACTGCCATCACGACGCTGGTAATCAAGCAAAGATCCTATGGGCTCTACTAATATATATAAGTGATACGTTACAAGAAACATATGCACATATTAAAGTAGACTCAAACCAAGTAGCATACTACCATTTTTAGCAAGACTGTATATATATAACTGTGAATATCCCAAGCTTCCATTAAGTAATATACAATCTAGTATGATACAATAATGGCCCCTAGGGCATATACACTAACAATTACAACCTTTGTAGATCCGGTCCTTCACTTCATATGCTCCGTGTTGTGGTCCCTTCGCTGCGATCATCGGGATCCGGACTCTCGAGAGGTTCCACGAAGAGAAAGACGCAAGCTTTGCTTCCGATCTTCGATACTATGATGATCTACCTTGAAGTTTCTTTAACACAAGCTAACACTCATGAAATGATGTGAACACCCTCATCTAAATGGCAAGGGAAGATGAGGATGATGAAGTAGGAATTTTGCTCTATATATTTATCTTTTTCTCATATTTATTCATCACCTTTGAAAAAACAAGCAAGCTTTTCCATGGAAGAATGAAGGTGGAAGAAGATGATAAATCATTTGTGATGAATAGAAAGAATGTTATCATAATCATTTATGCAACCATGGTTCACTTAACCATTGTAGAGAGTTTACTAGGGTTAGGGTTAGGGTTTGGGTTGGGTTAAGTGTGAGTCATGGATAAAGATCAACACAAATATCTTTATCATGACAAAGTAAAAGCTTCTAGAATCAACTAGAAGGTTTAACCCTAATCCAAACCCTAATCATGTTTAAACTCCTCTAATTATGTTGCATTAATAATTATAATATGTTACAATATTATATATCACATATACAATATTTATTGTAACAAAATAAAATAATACATTTAACATATATCGCATATATATCAATGTATTACCCGAGTGAGAAAAAGAATCTTTTAGTGAGAAAATATTAGTTAATGTAATTTAATATATCAAATATATTATTATACATTAAATTATCGAATCAACACTTGATCCGACAATCCGGCTATATCTCATATAACCGACTAATATTTATCCGTACCGATTCATCGAATCAACACTTGATCCGATGACCCGGCTGATATCAAATATCGCGAGAATATAATACGGTATCACATATCACATTATCCTCGGTCCCGCACATATCACATATGTGCTCCTACTTCGTTTTGCCTGAGTCAAGAAACCTCTGTGTAGGACTCTAAAGAAACGTCAATACGCCGACAGTAGGTGATGATCATATCAAACACCCACAAGCTGCAAGCGGTCAGCTAAACGTAACAGCTACCCAGGTATTGAGCGCTCAGAAGATCAACAAGCAAGCCTGTAACTTCTCCTGTGAATCCAAACAGTAACACTCTCGTACAGTCCGGTCTCGTCGTCTGATATGTTGCATATCTCGCCTAGGGGTGGTAAAAGTCAGACCCCAGTAGCTCGATAAGTCGTGTCGATTTGAGGTCTATAACAGTTCAAGAAACTACTGATAACACTTACCAGTAAATCTCATCAACCCTGGCCAGGGATTTCCGGTTATAGCCAATCGAACACAGCACAACATCAACTCCCTATACCGGGAGAGACGAATCCCCTCCTATCGCTCATTGCCTCCATATGATTCGGGACTGTACCTAAAAGCCACCTTTTTGCACGCCCTCTTGGACGTGGTATGATGGAAATCAAAGCACAGTGGAAACCACACAAGACTCTATGACGATCTCGGGTCAACAGACTACTTTGTACCAGTGTCACCGGAGAACTGCCATCTGACGTATGGTATAATACCATCTGGGAGTTCTCGGCGAGTCCGTCCAGTGTACCCAGTCTCCACTGAGCACCCGCACACCATCCTTGATGTCAAACACCGATGGATATGGGATCATCCATCGCCCATCATATGGGTCAAGATGCGTATACACTAGTCTACTCTGGTGTATCGATGCCCTGTCTCGATACACCCTCGATTAGGAACGGTTATAGGATGTACTCGTCGACTACCGTGGCCCCACTAGTATGATCTCATCATAGTCCCAGTAGTCGAGTACATATCCTAAGGGCTTTATCAACATGTAATATAGAGACAATCAGAGTACATGTTAAGATAAAGTACAACCAGATAGCATACTATCATGACGAGCAAGAAAGTCCTCCCTATATATGTCCTAGCATCCACTGCAATATACATCGTATGTACAGTAATGGCATCTAGGGCATACATATAACTAACATGTATGACTTAGGATTGCGTTGTTCATGCGATTTCTGTTCGTAGATGTTTCTATTCACGAGTTGGCAACTCACCCCCGTTGTGCCACAGTTTCTTGCAGGTTTTGCCGTACTGGTTTCATTACGGCTTTGCTGGCACTACTTCCTTTTCCGGGTGATTTGCTAGTAGGTGGGTTTATTTGTATCGTACCCCCCATTATATACCTTGTATATTATTACTCTGTTGTATCTAGAAGTTCCATTAACCAAAAATGTATTTATTGAGATAGAGACAAGAGATGTTATTCTTTCGACCTTAGAGTCGCGCGTTATATTTCTGTGGAATTCTTGTTGTTTGAGTTTCCTTTTGAGTTTTGATCCTTGCCCTTGGCGTTGTATATTATATTGCTTGTGTGGTTGTGACCGTCGATTGACAAAGAGCTAGCTCACACTTGGGGATGCCTTTTTATTGATTTCGTATACTATTCATGTTGTATCCCGTTTGGGGGCCAGTATTTACAAAGGAGACTCTCCCGAAATTTTCAGGAAATATTTGATGTTTTTTTAAAAACGCATAATTGGGCTATGCTATTAAAACTACTTGATTTAAATTGGTTTTCCTTCACTCTACTACTTTTCTTGGTTTGGATTTCTGGGTTTTCGGTTTACTTAGATTACGTACGCCTCGAGACGTTTCGTAGTTTAAGTGCCGGTCATGTTCCGTACTTTCGGGACGTGACAAAATTGGTATCAGAGCGTTAGGTTTTACCTTCGGAGCATAGGATGACCCTTGGTTGATGGAATATGTGACTAAAGTAGAGTGACGTACTGTGAGTATGTTCCGCGGCATACTTACGATACGCTATTCCACTTAAGAAGCCTTAGGATGTACATTTCTTTGTTCAGTATCATATTCATTCCTGATCTAGCCTCATCGGTACCAGTTATAGTTTTGCTGCCACGATTACGGGCAGGGAGAGCTACGGCTAGAGTTGCGGTCAGCATGAGCTCGTCACGAACAAGGACTGACCAGGGCGTAATTCCGGCGACACACGATTGCGGAGATGTGTCTTTTTATTGTGTTTTCGCGCCACGAGCGTTGGGTGGATTGCTGTATGAGATTACTCAGACGTGCAGATCAGCCCCAGAGGATTGAACCAATGACAGAGGCCAACCAGATTTTGATGACCGTTGGTGTATTGCTTATTCATGATGATTGAGGCACTGTTCAGCGTGCAGAAGAGTGAGCCAGTCATTGCTGCGAACGACGAGATATCACCCCAGATGTTGGAGCTATTGCAGGACGAGTTATACTAAGAGATGATAGAAGGTCGCTAGTCACCGAGGATGAATGACTAGGACATGTAGTTCGTTCGCTACCCCGATGCGAGGTCATCAGATAGATTGATTCCAGCTAGAGACGACTTCACGCGGAGACGTTGAGAGTCGACAGAGACAATCGAATGTCAGCAACCTATTATTCCAAGTTTAAAGTATTCGGAAAGACATGCAGGCAATTCTATGGACCCTCTAGAAGAATGAAACCTTAACTCGACTTAATGAACGTGTGAAATCCTTTGAACCTTAGGGTTTGCGGCAGTTCCACGGCGCCATTAGTGAGGCTTGGGTTTACCCTTCTACGGCTGGACCATCGATACTGTGGTATGTACTCGATACTGTTAAACTGTACCCAAGATGTTAAGCTCTTGGGTGATTATGAGGTTTTAACAGATCGATCGGATGGTTCGACTTCATTCGGATGCTAGGTGGTGAGATGCATTCTTGGGAGACTCCAGATACAAGGATAGCCGTTGGAGCTCAGTCCATGCAGCCACGACGAGACGAGTCCGAAGCAGTCGACATTAGGGAAAAATGGAGTAAAAGGTTCGTACGAGATCTTGATGAGATGACATTCCACTCCGCCATCAGAGATGTGATACGCATGCCGAGGCATTGTACTTGGATATACCTTCCGGAAGGAGTCGCGATGAGTATGCAGCCGTTCCGGAACGAGAACAGATCTAGTAAGGGACGATGACTTCCGGACAGTTCGGCAGAGACGAGGTTTGGGAGAGATCTCGATAGGACCTTTCTGGAATAAATTACGAGAAGACTTGGACCCAGGAGTGGTCATGTTATGCACACCGCAGGCCAGAGTTCAGGATCGTCGACGAGACATGCTATGAGTGACCACGACAGTGGGCCAGAGATTCTTGGAGGATGTGCTTGAGCGGGACTATTCCGCTATATTTGATTTCGGTATTTTGGACGATCTATTCGCATGACTGATTTTGATGATTGAGTTTCATGGTATTTGTTTTCATGTACCATGGTTGCACCTACTGAGTATTTACGATTTTGCACAGTTGTTGCACTTGATATCATTTTCGTGCCTTGGTTTCACATGTTTATGATTTTATGGGTTTCATACAGTTGAGTTGATTTTGTACGTATGTACGCACACCATTTGGGTTTTGCACTCGGTATAGTTCATATATGCTTGCAGTGCAGTGTTACACATTCTGTTCACTTAGATGCACTGGACTTCGATTTCGATTGTGATACTCGATGTTTGTTTTGTGCACCTTGTGCACCTGAATTGATTTTGCGCATGTTCGACGCTTGGTATTGGATTTCATGATCTCGTGCATGATTGATGCACCTGGTTTGGATTTTCGCGCATGTTTTGAGAAGCGATTTTGGTGCACACTAGATGCACTAAATCGAGAATCTTCGTGCATGTCAGATGCACCTGTTTTGCTGTCAGGCACACCTGTTGCCCTTGACAAATGTTGTGTGCACATCCGATGCACTTAGTTGTTGTTTCTGTGCGCATGTATGACACATATATGGATTTTGATTTCCGTGCGCACCAGAAGCACGTAGTATTCATATGCATATTTTGGAATTGATTTCTTATGGAGCAGTATGTTTTTATGATGATTGCTATGAGTTTTGTACCGAGCAGGACTAGTCAGAGAATAGTACCTGAATATATTTTGCATGCATTGATAGTTATTGAAGGGATTTCCAAAAAGCGAGCTATAGTCTCAGTATTTACCTACGTGCCTGATATGACACGAAATGTTTAAAACAAGGAGACCCTTCTAAATTGTTTCCAAAACGGCAGAACGTACATATTAAACAAAGGATATATATATATATATATATATATATAGTTATTTTCTTACAATAGACGTCCGCCAATGTGCAGTGCTACGAGCATCGCACAACGATTTGAAGAAGATTTGGCATGCATTGCTTCTAGATGCTTTAATAATGTATATCATGTTGGTTTTCGTATTAGATCTTGACATTGATGTCTTCCCCATGACTCCGATGATTGCGGGATGCTTGACGGAGTTTTGATTTTTGGGTTATATGCTCATTTTCATGCGCATGCGCTGCGCTAAGATTTGTTTTATGTATTTATGATTTCGGAACCCCGACGACTTGATGGTTTTGCTTAGATGTTTTAGTATTTGGGGGTGTTTTTAATCTAAATTCGGGGACCGAATTTCTTTAAGGGGGGAAGATTATAACGTTTTGAAAATCGTTTCGGTGAAATTTCGGAAAAAACGGTAAAATAAGGGGGTTTTCTGTAAAAAGTCAAAATACAAATATTTTTATTATAAAATTAAATATACATATTCTAACTATGTAATTGCTAGTATTTAGTGTTTATTGAGCCACTGGTGAAATTTCAAATTTTCTGATAAAAAAATTATTTTAATATTATTTTTAAGCCGTCACTAATACATTTAATTAGGGAAAATTACAAATTGGAATGAGTTGAAACAAATTTTGTGCATCATAACATATTAAATAAAATTTTAACATGTTTTTTTTGAAATGAAATGGTTTGCCAAAACGGTTTAGAAATTATTGAAGAAAAAGGCTTTTTTGGTGAAATTAGCGAAAACTTGCAATTTGGTAACTTGAGGGGGGTCTTTTTGCATAGAATTTTTTTGTTCACTCTCTCACAACCTCACCCTTCACTTTTGTCCGGCCCCACCTCTGCTGGACAGTCACTTTGCCCCCCCCCCCTCTTTTGGCTTTAATTCATGTGAGGAAATTGTTTTATAAAGAGGTATGGATATTGGGTTGACTTTGACAATTCCACATGCACCCACACCCACTCTCTCTCTCTCCCTTTCCCCATTTCTGCTGTCCAAATTCAGCAGCCCTTCCCTTTGTTTCTCCCCTCATTCTCTTCAAAAAAAAATCCTCACAAATTCATCAAAAATCAAAGTATAACCTCACAAAATCATAATCCAATCTCTACCCATTTCTTTTTGGCCTATTCTAGCATGGATTGTGGTGAAAAGAGAGCAAATTGGAGGCCAAGATTTTCATGCTAGATCTCTAATTAAGTGAGGTATAATGTTAGCATTTTACTTAAGTTGTTGTTTAATTACTTGAATCTAGCTATTATGTGTTTAATTAGAGTTCTAAATTTGAAGTTTGAAATTTAAAGAAAAGGGAATTGAGAGTAAGTTAGGGTTTTTATCATGTGTAAAGGTTTGCAAGGTGTAGTTTAACATTTTTAGGAATGCTAAAGCTAAGCTACTTGCTATATTGCTAGATTGCTAGATTTCAATTGTCCAAATTGCTTAATTTGCAAACTAGATTTTTGTAAACCATGAATTTGATTAAGAGAAAAATGTAATTAGGTTTTTCATGACTTCATTAACATTATAAAATGTAGTTTAATGCTTTAGATCATGCAAATCCAAGCTAGATTGTTGTATGTGAATTTTTGCTGTAAAATTGTTAAAATTGGTTAATTTGTAAACTAGAATTTTTGGGCTAATGAAATTTAATGAGATTAAATTACGGAAAGGGTTTTTATGACTTATTTAAGATGTTTAATAAGTATTATGGCCATTAGAATTGTTTAAACATCGAGTTTTGTACTAAAACGGGTAATATTTGCTTGCTAGATTTTCGGAAAAATGACTTTTAAGGTGAATTTGGGGTTTTTGTGAATTTTAACCTATTTTATATTATAATTAGTGTTCGTGAATGCGCAAATGAGAGTGTTTGGGTTTTTCTCGATGATTTGATGTCTGTACATCGACATCGAGGGTTGGTTTGGCTATTCTTGCATGCGTAGGCGATAGGTTTTGACCTATGCGTGATGCGTGTGCCGATTTGATTTTCGTATGCCGTTTCGATTTCGAATTTGGTTTTAATGAGATACAGTGCGTTATGATATGTAGGTACCCCATGTGGACTTCGAGACGAGAAGCAAGCGCATGGCGACATCGGTACCGGCGAGCGAGGACCAGGTGAGTAGATTTATATCTACGGCGAGAAGTCGGGTGGATGGCGTATAGCACTCCCGCAGTTCATGGTGGTGTAAGTGCACGGCGGCGCCCCGGCCGTCAATCCGACGGCCAAATGCGGAAGCGGTGATAAACTTTAATTTTTCTTGAACTGGCAAACCGCTGCGCACTAATACCCGGATCGGACCATTAATTAGTCCTAGCTAACTACAAGAAAGGGAAGAGAGATATACCGACTGATCCAAGTCCTTCGGTCTTCTCATCGTCGTCTCGATCTCCTGCGGAAGCTCCGGTCTCCACCTCGTCGCCGGAAGTGCACCACATCGCCTACTTCTTTTATGGGCTCCCACCTCAATGCCGAGGCAACTCGGGTACGAAGCTGGCTAGTCGACATGCCCAAGAATTGCTGTAGAATATAGTGTGCAAGTCTCATTTGGGGTTGTGGAATTGCCTTATTGGTGGAGGAAATGATATGAGGTTGTGGAGATGAAAGATGTGGGATTTTACAAAGCTAGAAGAACAAAAATCCCACCCCAAGAAATTTGGACAGCCCCCTCCCTCAATGTGGCCGGCCATGTATATGGTGGTGGAAAGAGTGAAAGAGTGGGAGTGTATCAAAAATAATGGGAGCCATACTCATATCATACAAGAGAGAGAGAGGAATGGTTATGATAACAAGAGATGATTACTAACCCAAACCCACACTCCACCAACCTCATCATCAACAACCATGATGAGCCAAAAGTCAAGCCATGATCAACTAAAGAAAGGTCAAGGGATGGGCTCCATCATGAAACCATCATAATAAAAAAAATGCAAAGACCCCCTCCACAAATACTTATTTGCAACAATGCAAATAAGCCCTCCTCCACCAATCTTCGGCCAATGAACGATACAAAGGAAATTGGCCGAAACGGAAAGCAAACTGGCAACTCCATAAAACTGTTCCCGTAATAAATTATAGGAAAACCCCGATACTGTGCATACACACCCGCATTTGTATTCCGAGCGAAATACAAATGCAATGAGACAAAATCTACACTGTACTATACTAGGATCCAGCTTAAACCAAAGCCGGCTAGTAATATCTGTTCGATCCTGATCCGTGCAATACCGCACGTATCTGATCGAACCCTGCCATATATCCATACGGCCAATAGTACAAACTGTCCGACCCTGATCCGTGCAATACCGCACGTATCTGATCGGACCTTACCATATCTCCATACGGCCTCTACAACTTTTCGCCCGAAAGCTGAGTAACTGAATATGGGGGACTCTAAAGACTCATCAACACCTTGGTTGTGGATTTAACCACTAGCACGTCAGAGGTATAAGCCAATACATAACGGGCTACCAGGTATTGATTAAAAGGGACGTCTGTGAGCGAACTCAGCCTGACAACCCTACTGAGCCTGTCAGTGACAATATACGTACAGTCCGGTCCGTTCGTCTATGAGTATCGCATGGCGGGCCTAGGGGGTTGGTAAAAGTCAGACCCCCAAAAGTGGTACAAGTAGTGTCGGAGTGTAGCCCAGAACACCCTGAGATACTACTGGAATACCTACCAGTAAATCTCCTTGCCTCGGCCGAGGGCTTCGTGTAATGGCTCTCCTAGACACAGCGCGACCTCACCCCCAATACCGGGATAGACGAGCCCCTGAAGATGCGCTCACTACCTCCATGTGGCTCGGGACTGTACCCAACTAAAACCTGTTTGCACGACTCCTTTGAGCCGTGGTAGGGTAGTAATCAAAGTACAGTGGGAACTCACACAAGACAAATGACGATCCCCAGGTCGATGAACTAACCTGTACACATGTCACCAGGGAACTGCCATCTGACGTCTGGTATATGACCAACTAGCATGTTCCCGGCGGGTCCTGTCCGGTGTACTCATAACCCAATGAGCACCTGTATACATCTTAGGTGATCCAACTGACACCAGTGGCTTGTGAGACCGGCCACTGCCCCTCGTCGGGGTCTCGACTGTATACACTAGTCTACTCTGGAGTATCGATGCCCTGGCTCGAAACTCTCACGACTAGGGACCAATTAAAGATATGCTTACAGACTGCCAGCTCCCACGTATATGATCGCCCTCATACTGCTGGTGGTCAAGCAAGAATCCTAGGGGCTCTACCAACGTGTAATAGCGACTTGTCAGGTCACCTAAAGCAGTACACGATGATAAAGGTAAACCAGATAGCATACTATCATCTCAAGTAAGACTGTCCTATCGGGATAGGTCCTCCATCAATCATTGTAATCACGTGCCTGTGATCGAATAATTGAATCTAAGGGCACTATATCCAACAATCTCCCACTTGCACTCAAGGCTAATTATTGCGATGTCGCATACTCACAGCACGTGTGATACCGAACACCCAACTCCTCTACTAGTCAGTCTCACAAATCTCGCTTGCGAAACTATTGCGTTCGAGGAATAGCCTTAATGAGTGGATCCTCCTTGAAGTCTCTTTCTATGTCTCTCTATATCTCAAGTTCGCGGAGAAAACCATCTCCCGAAATGAGCAATACCTGTCTTAGAATGTGTCTGGATGTCTGATGGGACCTAGCTCATAAATGAACTCCAAATCCAAACTTCTCAGACTGTATCGTCAACTGAACTTAATCAGTATCCTGCGCCATGCTACCCTCAGTATTGCCTTGGACCACCTGTCCAAAATACTGCCCCTCATCAAAAGGAAAACTAAACTCTGACAACCTCCTTGTCGTCCAGGTCACCTTGGAAGCCTGGAATGATAACTGTCTCCCGAATGAGGCTGTCGTTATCATATCCCTAGAACATCCACTTATGTTCTAAAACTGCTTCCGACTGTTTCTCCAGGATTGGATCAATGTCAACTTATTGCATCTAGTGCAAGAACAACATCCGGTGTGGTACTTGACATCTCATGATTGACTTAATTGCCTAAGCAAGTGATCTGTCAATCATGGACACCCCTCTCTACTTTAGTCTGTAAGACACCTTTAGAGAGGGTGACTCCATCACCTGCAGGTACACTACCGTGCCAGGAGTCGTCCATTCTAAATACTCTTAGAATGCTGTCTAAGTACCCTTAATTGGGAAACCACCCAAATCTAGATCTAAAACCATAGATCTAGTAACCAGTATGTCTGATATAATATCCAAGTCCTGTGTGGAGAAACCACTGTGTGACGACCAAAGTATAACCGATTGTAGTATAGGAGTTTCTTTTCCTACTCTGTGTATATCATCTAAATACCAGGATATCACACCCTACTACCTTCTCAACAGATCCATCCCCTATTCTGATGAAGTCAAACCCATGACTGTCACGTTAGAAATAGATGATCAATCTCCGCTACATCTGCTTTAGTCTATAAATAGACATAAGCTACTTGTCCACCAATGCTTCCGCTGCTCCCACTGACTACGATAACCCTCTGGCAGAGTCATATAGACGTACACTTCTAAAACTAGATTAGAACGACGCTATACTCATCCTCCCGCCGGGTCTCGCAGCCTGGAACAACAGCAATGGTAATTGTGGGTAAACAAGAACTTCCCTGTCACCGTCCTTGAGGCTACCGGAGTACCTCTCGGGTGCCTGAAGTTACCCACCGTGTCTGCGGAGTGGCCAATGGAATGTCAAACCAGATTGAATCTTTAGGTTCCTTATCAAATCTTCAGTAATCGTTTGTGGTTCTGGAATCACTTCCAGTTCTACCATACTCCCACTACTGTTTTCTGAAAAATTCATTTTTTAATAAAATTGTGGCGAGTCTAGAACAATATCGCTATTGTTCATCCAGATGGTAGAAAGTCAACCCTCGTCATAGCCTGGGTCAACCCACAAACAGCCATTACAGAAACGTGCCTTGAGTTGTCCAGTGTCTGGTTTTAATCATAAGCCGGACAACTCCCCGTACCTTAATATCGTTAAGATATGAACTGTTCTATATCCAATATAGAAACAGAGGCACTGATTTAATTGAACCAGATCCAAATCATGCAGCTGTCTCCAGTGCATGTCAACTAAATGGAAGAAGGCCGATCAGCGTTACTCAACTTAGGAATGCTTCCAATTATGAATAACCTGAAAGAGAAGCAAAAATCTCTTATCATTACTATCAACTGAATACCATGCACAAGTGTCTACATCTTCGATTGCTTTGAAGAATCCCGATACTTGCTACACCTGGTTCTCTACTCTATTCAAATACCTATAACTTCTCAAAATTCAGACCCTGTGTTTCCGCGAAACACCTGTCTAAAAACTAGAGAAGTCATAAGTAAACCGAATATAGTACGAGGACCAACACCTCTGTCCTGATGGACCCTGGACAACATACAATACTCTGTATAAGTCCCTTGAGTCTGATAACTCATTCACTGTGTGTCGTAGGTTGAAAACTGTACTTATTGTTAAGAAAAATTACACCGCTGTTTAATGCTCCTTACCTAACCATACACTGATATAGGTAAACGTCGTAGACATAATTTCAGAAAGGAATATCTCACTCTATGAAAATAGACGTACAGATATATCAATTTGAAATTGGTGCATAACTGCGGATATTCAAAACCAAATATTTGCCGACCGGCAAACAGCCCAGGTGATTTCCTCAAATATCACCGATTACAGCGAATCCCGATATAATGAGGATGATCACCCAATTCCCAATAACTTACTCCCACTCATCATCTGTAAAACCATACAGATGTGAGAATCATACCTGGTAAATACATTCCCTGGAGTAAGTATCTAATCAGGAAATCAGTTTTCATTTAACATTACACAGTGTGACAGAAACATTGAAATGTCTTGATGGGGTATCCTGGTATTCCTAGTAATGCCTCTTCCAGATTCACGACTGTAACCGTATAATTCTTTGCCACCTCTCCAAATCCCTTCATATGTCTTTAGTCATTACCTTCTGCACACCCCTTTAGGCCAAATGGTTTTCTTCCTTCCCTAACGTTCGGCACCAGCCTATGGTTTGGAAGAAGACTATCCAATAAGCATAATGGGTATACTGTCCTAATCCTAGGAACACTCGCAATGCGAGAGGAGGTGAGGATAAAAGACACCTGAATAAACCTTATTCCTATTTCTCCTGAACCAGAATCCATCCCCGAACTGGAACAAGTTCCTTTCGAGTTCGTATATAACCATACGATGGAGTATCCAATAAACTGTGGATCTTCGTAGTGATACGGAGTGTCCTGGAGAAATACAAAGGTGATTTTAGGATCGGCGAAGAAATACTTGATTTGGTCGTGAATATCAGTCGCAATTTACTTTGCCCTCTTACTAATCCCTTGCTTTGTCTTAACTTAATACCTTCTGCACACCATCGTTATGCTAATTGGTTTTCTTCATTCCCTACCGGTCGGCACCAGCCTAAGGTTTGGAAGAAGACTATCAAATTTGCGTAATAGGTGTACTATCTCCTAAACCAAGGAGTACTCGCAACCTGAGAGAAGGTAAAAGGAAAAGACAACTGAATAATTCTATCCGTTTCCTCCATAACCTGAAACCATCCTCGAATAAATTCCTTCGAGTTCGTATCTAACCATACAATGGTTTTGTCCAATGGAAGTGGACGTTCGTAGTAATACGGGGTGTCCTGGAGAAAAGGTTAAAAGTAGGAGTGGCAATAAGGTCTGCAACTCTGACAATCCAAAAGCCAGTGTTTAAGAAGGTTCGGTCAACTTGGTCACTGGGTCATAGTCTTAGGGTCAGGTCAATGGTCGCTGCCAAAGAGAGAGAGAAAAGAAACACTTAGCATGCACTCTAACCTAGATCAGAATGGTTACCAATTTATCTAATCTGGAAACCTCCCACTGTACCGTCAAATTCTCCTCCAAACCTGAAAGAAGAATTAGTCGGGGTCACCCGAGGAGTAAACTAACTAATCAGTGAGAATCGGGATCCAACTATCATCGCATGATAACTTGACGGAATCCGCTCACATCATCACACTCCAGATGGTATGCGCATATCTGGCAAGTTTCAGTTCTTTTGAAACCCCCGATGTGATTTCTTCCCCATGCTCTTATGACCTTGGCGAAGGTCAACAAATCATAAGTCACATGTCAAGTTCTACCCGTCATTATCCAGGTTGATTTGAACCCACCCGTACAAGCCCTTGACGAAGGCCAACAAGGCTATACGACTGTCCCAAACCAACACATCTATCTATGCAGCAGAAAGGTAACAAGCAGCTACCATACACTATGCCTTGACGAAGGTCAACAAACATAGCATGAATACTACGTGCTACCCGTCTGAAACGACGGAGGGCTACGAATGGTTTCTGGCGAAAACCTTTAACGTAAAGAACTTGATATCGTTGAAGGAACGGATAGCTTTTTGAAAATATAGTGACGAAAACCTTTGCTAAAGAGGTCACTCCCGGTGAAGGGATCTCGGCTCTTTCCCCGTAGAATGAGGTGCAGGATATTCCAACTGAATACCACGGTGCAAAGCAAAAGTAATCGGCTATAGTGAAGTTATTGCCCTGACGCAAACTTTTTGTCCAAGGGGTCACTCCCGGTGAAGGGATCTCGGCCCTTGCCTCGTCGACTGAGGAGCAGGATATTCCAACTGAATACCACGATGCAAAACAAAAGTGAACGTCCTTGCAATAACAGCCTTTTGAAAAGTGTTCCAACAACATCAGATTAGGTTTGTTTTTAACTTGCATTGATCAGAATCAACGCAGTCCCATCAATTGATCACACCAAAAAGAGCGAAAATATACTAATGTACGTATATGCCATCCGCATTCGCCACTGGGTCCCGTCATTACCCGTTAGGTTAGCTAACTAACGACAGAGCGGGGACTGGACTAGCGCGGATGAAAAACATATACAACATCTACTAATATATATACCAATATATTATATTCGCTCAAGGCGTGATAAAAAATGCAACATCGCAGAAATGTACAGCATCACAGAACAATACAGATATCTGGGATCCCCGGGTTTCACAGAGCCACTACTGAAACCCGACGTTCCCCTGGTCGTGTGGATAGCCTGTGCAATGAAATCCTAGACCCCTACGGGCGCGGCAAGTTACCCGCCAAAACCTGAAGCGAGGCAGCCCCCTTCAGCAACGTGAATGGACCACCCAGCACTTCACGGAATCCGGTAACTTGGGCACCCCTCCTGGGTCAACCTGTACCCTCTACGAGTGCGGCGAACTGCCCGCCAATCCTAGAGTAAAGCCCCCTCCGTCTCAATGCCATGAGATGCGGGCTTGTTGCCCTCTAGAACCCGGCTATCCGTGCACCCCTCCGCGGGGTAATCCTAGTACAGAAAGTAAAATATACATACAACGGGTACATCGACCGCAACCTGGTCGTGCCCCAAAATAATAATACAAACAGGCAGTGACGACAGTCCACATGTCGGATGCTCGCCCCGCAATATCAAATATACATAATACAACAAAAACTGTACTAGCATTGCATCCAGGCTATCCCCCACGACTGATCCGCAACATCACAGCAATACATAGAACATCAACGTGAAAGTCACGTTCGCAAATCCGTCTAACCGGGCTATAGCAGTTAGACCGGATTTACCGATCAAGTGACATTCACGGTCGCAGATATAATGTAAATACTGTGAAATAATGTGTTCAAAATATCCGATCGATCAAATTTAAACAAGTGGGCCCCAAAGCATTACTGTAGCAGATCAAGAAATTCTGGGCCCAATGTTATTATTCCAGAAACCCAATTTTCACCCCAGAAAGATTCTGTAGAAATTTGGTGCAGCCAACCCAAAATAGTGCGGCGGAACCGCGGCCCAAAGGGGTGTTTGGCCGTGGTTCCGCGCTCCTACAGTGGAGTTAGTGCATCGAATTTTCACAGAACTCTTATTTTTTCTAGTAGATCACTTTTCTGTAACCTGAAAAAATTTTCGACGCCAAAAAATTTCAACAGAAAACTGATGCGGTGAAAAATGCGGTTTTGGGATTTTTGTTCGATCGGAATTGTAGAATAAATTAAACCAAGCTAGACTAAGTTAATGGCGAGGCTCTGAAACCACTGTAAGTGCACGGCGGCGCCCCGGCCGTCAATCCGACGGCCAAATGCGGAAGCGGTGATAAACTTTAATTTTTCTTGAACTGGCAAACCACCGCGCACTAATACCCGGATCGAACCATTAATTAGTCCTAGCTAACTACAAGAAAGGGAAGAGAGATATACCGACTGATCCAAGTCCTCCGGTCTTCTCATCGTCGTCCCGATCTCCTGCGGAAGCTCCGGTCTCCACCTCGTCGCCGGAAGTGCAACACATCGCCTACTTCTTTTACGGGCTCCCACCTCAATGCCGAGGCAACTCGGGTACGAAGCTGGCTAGTCGACGTGCCCAAGAATTGCTGTAGAATATATTGTGCAAGTCTCATTTGGGGTTGTGGAATTGCCTTATTGGTGGAGGAAATGATATGAGGTTGTGGAGATGAAACATGTGGGATTTTACAAAGCTAGAAGAACAAAAATCCCACCCTAAGAAATTTGGACAGCCCCCTCCCTCAATGTGGCAGGCCATGTATATGGTGGTGGAGAGATTGAAAGAGTGGGAGTGTATTAAAAATAATAGGAGCCATACTCATATCATGCAAGAGAGAGAGAGGAATGGTTATGATAACAAGAGATGATTACTAACCCAAACCCACACTCCACCAACATCATCATCAACAACCATGATGAGCCAAAAGTCAAACCATGATACTAAAGAAAGGTCAAGGGATGGGCTCCATCATGAAACCATCATGATACAAAAATATGCAAAGACTCCCTCCACAAATACTTATTTGCAACAATGCAAATAAGCCCTCCTCCACCAATCTTCGGCCAATGAACGATACAAAGGAAATTGGCCGAAACGGAAAGCAAACTGGCAACTCCATAAAACTGGTCCCGTAATAAATTATAGGAAAACCTCGATATTGTGCATACACACCCGCATTTGTATTCCGAGTGAAATACAAATGCAATGAGACAAAATCTACACTGTACTATACTAGGATCCGGCTTAAACCAAAGCCGGCTAGTAATATCTGTTCGATCCTGATCCGTGCAATACCGTACGTATCTGATCGAACCCTGCCATATATCCATACGGCCAATGGTACAAACTGTCTGATCCTGATCCGTGCAATACCGCACGTATCTGATCGGACCTTGCCATATCTCCATACGGCCTCTACAACTTTTCGCCCGAAAGCTGAGTAACTGAATAAGGGGGGACTCTAAAGACTCGTCAACACCTTGGTTGTGGATTTAACCACTAGCACGTCAGAGGTATAAGCCAATACGTAACGGGCTACCAGGTATTGACTAAAAGGGACGTCTGTGAGCGAACTCAGCCTGACAACCCTACTGAGCCTGTCAGTGACAATATCCGTACAGTCCGGTCCGTTCGTCTATGAGTATCGCATGGCGGACCTAGGGGGTTGGTAAAAGTCAGACCCCCAAAAGTGGTACAAGTCGTGTCGGAGTGTAGCCCAGAACACCTTGAGATACTACTGGAATACCTACCGGTAAATCTCCTTGCCTCGACCGAGGGCTTCGTGTAATGGCTCTCCTAGACACAGCGCGACCTCACCCTCAATACCGGGAGAGACGAACCCCTAAAGATGCGCTCACTGCCTCCGTGTGGCTCGAGACTATACCCAACTAAAACATGTTTGCACGACTCCTTTGAGCCGTGGTAGGGTAGTAATCAAAGTACAGTGGGATCTCACACAAGACAAATGACGATCCCCAGGTCGATGAACTAACCTGTACACATGTCACCAGGGAACTGCCATCTGACGTCTGGTATATGACCAACTAGCATGTTCCCGGCGAGTCCTGTCCGGTGTACTCATAACCCAATGAGCACCTGTATACATCTTAGGTGATCCAACTGACACCAGTGGCTTGTGAGACCGGCCACCGCCCCTCGTCAGGGTCTCGACTGTATACACTAGTCTACTCTGGAGTATCGATGCCCTGTCTCGAAACTCTCACGACTAGGGACCAATTAAGGATATGCTTACAGACTGCCAGCTCCCACGTATATGATCGCCCTCATACTGCTGGTGGTTAAGCAAGAATCCTAGGGGCTCTACCAACGTGTAATAGCGACTTGTCAGGTCACCTAAAGCAGTACATGATGATAAAGGTAAACCAGATAGCATACTATCATCTCGAGTAAGACTGTCCTATCGGGATAGGTCCTCCATCAATCATTGTAATCACGTGCCTATGATCGAATAATTGAATCTGAGGGCACTATCTCCAACAGGTGGTGTATATGAATACGTATACACACATATATTGATTTTATATATTGTTTGATGTTATCGATGATAAAGATGGATATTTGGTCTGATAGGATTGGCTTAGTGCTGCGAAACCCTAGAGTAGCGGTTGCACCACACATACACACACACACACCCATACTTGCATGCATTCTTCTTTCATATGTGCGTATATGGGGATATGTGTTATGTGTTCACCTGGGTATGGGACTAGGTGTTCACATATTGGATTTGCGGATGATACTTGGGATTGAGCTAAGTCAATGAGATTTTTAGTTGAGGCCGTGAGATCGGTGATATGGCAGGATTCGTACTTGAGATACGTCCTGATGTTATAGCGGATCTTTGGATGACGATGCCATGTGAATAGTGATATTAGTAGTGTACTAGACGTAGGTCAGCACCCCAGATGATGATCTTGATAAGGAGGATACCAGATGAACAGTGTGATGTGTATGATATTGACCCGTACCCAGATTTGGGAATGCCGTACTATGGATTTTCGTACGAGCTATATATTGATGATTGATCCGCACTCTTGACTTGGGATGTCTGATTTTAGATATGGTATCGGATATGATATTATTGAGGCGGGATCACCGACTAATATATATACAGGTATGTATATGTATCGACTCAGATGTTAGGCGGTTTCCTTACTTGTAGTTCAGCTTGTTAGTTCAGCCTTATAGTTTAGTGTAGTTGTTAGACTAGATTAGAATCCTACCTATTTCAAAAATAACGAATCGTGGGTATTTTAAAAGACAGGTCAAGGGATTCTACAGATATTTCAAAAGACGTATCTTTTCTTAAAAATATCGTAGCCCATAATTTCAAAACACCGCGATTCGTGTTATTTCAAAAGGCACTATTGTAAGACTTATATTAGGGTAATGCAGTTTATTTATCGTTATGTCTAGTGTTCAGCTCCCGCATATTATTGTTGTTGCTCCGCATCGCATACTTATTGTAATTCATATTTCGTTACTGATATCATGCTGTTAGGACACCATCACCATTACCGATGATGCGTATGTACCAAGTACACTTACTTGCCGGCTCACTCACATCTTCATCGGTAATTGCCATGTCACGTACATTTAGAAAATACTATTTCATTGACATAGGTTGTTAGCTAATAGTTTAGACATGATATTAGTGTACTTGCCTTATATGCCAGTTTAGACATTGTAGTTATTACTTGTCACTTCTTGCATACTGTTATTTATTGTTATGCCGCATTCATGGATTCTCATGCATATATTCACTATTTTACATGCTATTGAGGTTTTGGATTCGGATTTCCATGAGATTTTCTGGATTTGGGGGAAAACCGCAAAACTTATACAAACTTCTTCTCTCTTTTAAAATAAAAAGCGCGGTTTTCCCATGATGTATGAGTCGTCCACCATGAGTTTGCTGATGGATTTCGAGACCCGATTCGAGGAGACGGATGAACCGTTTCGGGTACATGGTGGACCCGGTAAGGTACACCGGGGTAAGAAGGTCGTGTTGCTGACGTTGAGCCTGGCAGGGGAGCACTACCGACCGGTGATATTACCCGACGCGTCGGATATCCGGAGGATACCTTCTTAGTCTTGAGATAGATGGTAGGGGCCGGTCTGGACTGACGGCGCCCTAGATATTAAGATTTGAGACATTGAGATTTCGAGATATTGTGGTACTGAGATTTGATGATCCAGGTCAGTCCGGGTAGCTGGAGCCTGAGATATTGAGATGTGTGGATTTATGTTTTTGTGTCGATGCTAGACACGGTTTATACTGATTTCCTTATGATACCTCATTTTAAAAAAAACTACAGAAATCTCACTGAGTTATGAAAGCAGTTTCTTCAGTACATGTACTCTGTTTTCACGCATTCATACATCATCCATATGATATATTGCAATCTGAGGCACTGACACGAGCACTTGGTATTACCGTTGTTTAGAGGTATACCCTAGCCATTGTTATAGGCTGCTGGTTATATATTTGAGGATATATTATGATTGTATTACTTAGGATTGCGTTGTTCATGCGATTTCTGTTCGTAGATGTTTCTATTCACGAGTTGGCAACTCACCCCCGTTGTGCCACAGTTTCTTGCAGGTTTTGTCGTACTGGTTTCATTACGGCTTTGCTGGCACTACTTCCTTTTCCGGGTGATTTGCTAGTAGGTGGGTTTATTTGTATCGTACCCCCCATTATATATCTTGTATATTATTACTCGGTTGTATCTAGAAATTCCATCAACCAAAAATGTATTTATTGAGATAGAGACAAGAGATGTTATTCTTTCGACCTTAGAGTCGCGCGTTATATTTCTGTGGAATTCTTGTTGTTTGAGTTTCCTTTTGAGTATTGATCCTCGCCCTTGGCGTTGTATATTATATTGCTTGTGTGGTTGTGACTGTCGATTGACGAAGAGCTAGCTCCCGCTTGGGGATGCCTTTTTATTGATTTCGTATACTATTCATGTTGTATCCCGTTTGGGGGCCAGTATTTATAAAGGAGACTCTGCCGAAATTTTCAGGAAATATTTGATGTTTTTTTAAAAACGCATAATTGGGCTATGCTATTAAAACTACTTGATTTAAATTGTTTTCCTTCACTCTACTACTTTTCTTGGTTTGGATTTCTGGGTTTTCGGTTTACTTAGATTACGTACGCCTCGAGACATTTCGTAGTTTAAGTGCCGGTCATGTTCCGTACTTTCGGGATATGACAGCGAGTTTGAATGATTTTTGTTTGATGAGAACAGTTTTGACGCCACTAGTGCGTCCCTCCTTGAGCCTACCACAGTTGACACAACCGATATTGATTATGAAAGTTTCACTTTTTCGGATGATGACGACTCACAGCCCGAATATGAGTCTTTTGAACTTTTTGGATGAGTTAGTTGAACCATCTGAATCGGTTGTTTGCAGTAATTTCAAATCTGTGTTGGAGTCCTTTGAGTTTGAGGCAGATTCCCCAATGATTCTTTCGCCTCCGAAACTCGAACTCATGACTTTGCCGTCTCACCTTAAATATGCTTACATAGGTGAGAATGAGACCTTTCCCATTATAATATCAGCATCTCTAGCCTTCGAGCAAGAGAACGCTATTTTAAAGGTCTTACAAGATAGGCGGCAAGTTTTCTGTTGGACTATGGCGGACATCGAGGAGATTAGTTCCCTCATAATTGAATATCATATGCAAATGATAGATGATGCCAAGTCAATGAAAGATCCACAGAAACATTTTGGGGATATTGTGGTTAGTCAACCTCCTCCTTTAGAAGTTGAACCACCCCCATTTCTTTTAATAAGTTACGAGACTGCCAATATTCCACTGATTGCTGATCATTCTCATTCTCGTTTTGATTCATCACCAAATCATATCTATTCACTTCCATACTTTCCCTACCACCACTACTATCTTCCCCAACTCTTTTTGGATCGGTACAACATGTTCTTCCACCAACCGATACTCTTTACAGATAAATTTTTCGACTGGTTGGTGTTGATGTTTGGTCTGTGCAAAGTTTGGCAGTAATGTCTAACATTGTTTCACTAAAGTTTGGGGCGGACTTTCTGTATATATTTTTGTTTTTCTTTTAACAATTACATAAAAGAAAAATTATAAATAAATAAACAGGACATTGCCGACATTATCGACCCTCATGGTGCAGCTTGACAGTGAGGACACTGCCCAGTTTAAGTTTGGGGGTATGCTCGGTACGTTTTCTTCCTTCGCATTCATATGTACATTTTGCATTTGCATACTTATTTTGAAAACCCATAAAAAATTGAAAATTTCAAAAATTATAAAAATAAATGTATTCAATTTTGACCATATTTAACTTGAGTTTGACAAATAGGTTAACTGGCTTCGAACAACTAGATCTTAGACTGAGTAAATTGAAAACCCTAAAAATAACCTTCTTTAAAGATTAACGGTAAAAAGTATATGTTTTTGTAGTTTATTTAGAAATAGGCAAATTTTGAGTTCACTTTTTGGGCTAAGTTGAAATAAAGGAAAAATATTGATATTCTTATTAGATTATAAGTTTGAAAAATAATTCCTAACTTAAGTCTAGATTCTGAAAATATATACCCTACAAATTGCACAATCACGCACCTTGAAACTTGGAATAGTAGAAGTGACCTTGAAATGCTCTTGTCTAAAAGTCCTTAGTATGAAGAAAATAAAATAAAATGTGTGAATAAAGAAAAAAATGAACATTGGTCTTTGTGATTACTTAAGGCTGCAAAAATAGAAAAAAATATTTAGCGAGGGTGCTTCATCACCTAGTGCCTTAGACCAACTGGTTTGGGAGTCACTGCTAAAAGCCTTGGGTATTGTAAGACTAGGAATTACGCTTTAAAGTGCAAACATATCTTGTAATCGGTTGTTGGTACCTCAAGAAGTATTAACAGTCACATGAAGGATGTATATGCAAAAATTCATTAAGAATTCACCAGTTAATTAGTGCTTTGGACAACAGACAAGGGTATGATTGCTTGATTTGAATTTCCAAGTGTAGGGGTGATTTATACACACACGTGGGGATATATGATTAGAGTTGAGATAAGAGAAAGGAATGAAGAATAGAACTTGTATTTTTAGTAGAGTTGATAAAAATTCCTAAGTGGAGATGGAACCTTAGAAGGAAAACTTAAGAAATGCCGAAAGCTGAGTGAGTCTATCGAACATATATAATCTTAAGTTAAATGATGAGGAAGTGTGAAGAATATGGGTGGATAGTTTACAAGTCGATGATAATAGAATTCCTTGTTAGAAAACCTAATTGGAGAATTAAAGTTAATGAGCCAAATTGATAGGATTTTGTGGGTAGTATCCGCTGAAAACCCTCAGGAGACAACACTCCTCCTACTAGGGACACTTAGAGGTTTAACGGCTTGTTGCACGTGCTCAGTGCAATCGCGTTTCCCTGCGAAAGTGCGGTTAAGCTTTTTGTCGAGAATAAAAAAATAATAAGTTTGCTCGAGGACGAGCAAAAGATAAGTTTGGGGGTATTTGTTCATAATATAATATTGCATTATTGTATTCCCCATTTTATTCGTTTTATAAATAAACAGGTGCTTTTGACGCATGTTTGTTACATATTACAGGTTACAGGCTCTTGGAGCGAAAGCAGTGAAAAAGATAAAAGATAATGCAAAAGTGAGACTTTGACCAATAATCAAAGGATCTTGATCAAGCCTACACAGAGATCATTACAAAACAGCGCAAGGTTCAGGATTTCGTCACGAAGCAACGATAAAAGTCCGCTACAATGTTCACTAGAGACCTGGAGAATGCCTAGAAGCCCAATTGAAAAAGAACATATATAAACAGGAACCTAGAGTCAACAGAAGACAGCACCAGAAGAACCAGAGCACAATTCCCTAGTTTGGCCGCGGAACCGCGGCCAAACCCAGTCTGGGACCGCGGTTCTGCGGCCGTACATTGCGCACGTCGGTGCAGAAAAATGGTGGCGATGCGTCGGTGCATTGGTTGGGATTTTTCGGGGGTATATATGTAATATCACAACTGCGAGCAATTGTAACCCTAGTTTTCCTATTTCCTTATAAATATGTAATCAAAATATTGTAATAAGGATGCCTCTTTTCAATAAATAAAAATTCCGATTCTTTGAAGATTGAAGAGCAACATTTCTTGTAAAGTTCATTTTATTTTTCTGCCTTAGTTTATTAAATTCTTGCCCTAGCTTTATAATTGTTTCTTGCCCTAGATTAATTAATCCTTTGCCTTAGTTTAATCTAGTGTAAAATCTTTTAACCTGCAGTAGGTAACTAAGTTATTAGATTAAAAAAATACATACAAACAAAATGATGTTTTTAATAATTCCCCTAATGAGCGAGTAATTTCCTCGCTTGTTAGGGTTAGAAATAAGGGAGGGAATGAGAGATGAAGATCTCTCATCTCTTTCGTGCCCAATTATTTTTAATAACTAGAACTTCATGCATGCATGCATGATCCGCTCCCTACAGCACCCTACCCACGAGGTAATGGTGAAACCGTAGTATAAAGGACCGGACATGCATGTCTTCCATGAAGGTTAGAGCAAATATTAGGAAAGGACGGACAAGGATCTAGAGGAAGAAACTCCATTTCTTCCCAATCATCCTAATCCCTTTTTCTAATAGTTGCTATAACTTCTAAAAGATTTCATTTAGGGCAATGAAAGAGGTGTGACATTCAATTTTATCAAACTCCACCTTAGACCTAATCCTAGCAAGTTTCTTAATTATCGTACAACTTAGTTTTTAGATTTAATTAAAAAAACAAAACAACCATTGGAATCAGCTCGTAAGAACACTTAGGAAAATTACACATCCCTGTGGACCTACCCGTATTCACCGGCTAGCTTCATGCGACGCCGTTCTTGATTGTGGTAAATATTTTTGATCGTTAAAATCCTACACAAATCAACTAGCGCAGGTATAAAACATATACAACATCTAATAGTATATATACTAATATACAGTAATCGCTCCAGGCGTGATAATATGCAACATTACAGAAATGTAATAAGCATCATAGAACAATACAGATAATCTGGGATCCCCGGGTTTCACAGAGCCACTACTGAAACCCGACGTTCCCCTAGTCGTGTGGATAGCCTGTGCAATGAAACCTAGAACCCTACGGATGTGGCAAGTTACCCGCCAAAATCTGAAGCGAGGTAGTCCCCACAACATAGTGAATGGAATACCCGGCACTTCACGGAATCCGGTAAATTGAGCACCCCTCCTTGGATCAACCTGTACCCCCTACGAGTGCGGCGAATAGTCTGCCAATTCTAGAGTGAGGTCCTTTTGCCTCTCAAAGCCATGAGATACGGACCCGTTGCCCTCCAGAACCCGGCTATCCGTGCACTTCTTTGCGGGATAAACCTAGTACAGAAATAAAAATATGTACAACAGGTACATCGACCTCAACCCGGTCGTGCCCCAAAAGAATATTATACAACAGGCAGTGACGGCAGTCCACATGTTGGACGCTCGCCCCGCAATATCAAATGTACAAATAAATCCAAACAGCACTACCATTGCACACTGCTATCCACCACGACAAATCCGCAACATCACAGCACAACACAGAACATCAACGCGAATGTTACGTTCGCAAACCCGTCTAAAAGAACTATAGCAATCAGACACGATTTATCGATCAAATGACATTCCCGGTCGGAGATATAAAATAAGTACTGCATACTAACAAATTTAAAATTTCGATCGACTAAATTTCCCGAAGTGGGCCCCACGTACATCTGTTGTACAGTAACAAAATTTGGGCCCAAAAGAAATATTCCAAAACCCACAATTTCCCAAGGAAAGCCTACTGGAAACTTTTGATGCACTGTTCCCACAGTACTGCCGTGGTTCCGCGGTCAAACCCTAGGATTGACCGCGGTTCCGCGGCGGTCATGTGGGATCACGTGCTCAAAATTTTCCAGTTTGCTTAAAAAATCCTGCTTTGTTTTCTGTGATATGTAAAATAATTTTTGGACCTGTTTTAAAATCGACAGAAACTGTGAACTTGAAAATAGTGATTTTCGAAAATCCGTTCGATTGATATTTTAAACGCGTTAGCACAAGTTAGTATAGCTTAATGGTGAGGCTCCGATACCACTGTAAGTCCACGGTAGCGCCCCGGCCGTCTAACAGACGCCAATATGCGGAACAAAACTTTTTGTACTGGCGCTATCGCGTAATATAACCCGGATCTGCCATTAAAGCTAAACTAACAAACTGCAAAGTGGGTAGAAATGTTATACCGAACGATCCGAGTCCTTCGGTCTTCAACCATCATCCCACGCTATGTTGCGGAGGCTTCGTTCTTCTGAAACTCCAGTCTCGTCGTCCAGGTGGCACCACGTCGACGGATCTTTAAACGGGCTCCCGCCTCTGAACCGAGGCAAATCGATCGTCAAGTTTGCTAAAAGAGACGACCAAGATTGATGTAGAGAATGAGTAGAACACTTTGTCTCGTTACATCCAAGGGTATGGACGAACGGTTAATGAAGTTGCCTTTTGGATCGGGTGAAAATGAGAAAATGAACTTATGAAATTTCCATGCAACAAATTTCATATACTTTTATCAAATGAGCAACCATGTCATTTCCCTCAAGGGGCCGGCCACATATGAAGAGGAGGGAGGTGAGTGTAGGAGAGAAGTGGTGACCATAACAATGAATGAGTAAGAATGATTCATCATCCACCTTGCATTAACATTTAATGAAAACCATGAATCATCTAACTAGTCATCATCCTTCATTAAAAGCACCATTAATGAACTAATGACTCACATGCCTTGTCACCATCTAGAACCATCTAGAAACATGACTCACCCACATGACGAAAAGATAAATCCGTATTTAACCGAATGTTAAATACGGCTGATAGAAAACTGGAAACTGGCAACTTCCAAAAGTGATCCTGAAACGAATTTCAAGATAACCCCGTATCAGTGTAAAACATACCCGCATTTGTATTACGACCGAATACAAATACAACTGAGACAAAGATATTATATCTACACAGTATAATACTTGGATCCGGCTTAAACCAAAGCCTACCAGTATTATCTGCCCGAAAAATGACACGTGCGAAAACACACGTGCATTTTCAGAACCTTGCCATAATACCATACGGCAACTACAACGTTTCGCTCGAACTTAGGAAAGTGTCTGTGGGGGACTCTAATGACTCATCAATACACTGCCACTGGGTATAACCTCTAGCACGTCAGAGGTACTAGCTGTACGTAACGGTTTCCTATGTATTGATTGGAAGGGAAGCTGACGAGCGAACTCATCCAGAAATCCTACTGAGCCTGACAGTAACAATATCCGTACAGTCCGGAACATTCGTATAACAACTCCAATTTTTGTATACCTAAATTTGAATTAAATTTGAAGTACACTTGGAGTATTGATGTTGCTGAAAACACTTTAAGTATCTATTTCCCTACAATAATTACAAGAAGGAGCTTGTAGCTCATTGGTAATACCTTGCACTATTGAACCAAGCCACGAGAGTTCGAATCCCATGCCCCACATATATTTTAATATCGTTTTGTTTTAAATTTTTGGGAAGTCAAACGGTCAAAAAGCCATAACTCACAATTTAATACAATATATAAAAACTAAAGTACACCATAAATCCCCCCAGAAAATTCCCCACCCAACGAGACCTGACTCGGCCCTGACTCGGCCAAGTCGGCCGGCGCCGCCAGCCGGACTCGGCCGGTCGGCCGAGTCGTCAACACGAAAAAAATTCGTGTTGACTTGGTCAACATCCCTGCATACTCCATTTTCTCTGAACAGTTACAAAATTCCCATTAAACCTCTTTTAATCCCAAAATTAATGATATTTTAATGAATTTTTACATTTTTAAATATTTTTTTTAATCCAAACCCTATCCCTAGCCTAGCCCTACATAAACACCCTACCCTCTACCATTTCACCCTACAATTCTAAGTCCACTTTCCCAAATTTTTGAGAACTCGGTACAAAGAGCGAGAAGCGAAGCGCTGCCGAAACCGACGACGGATTCCGGCGATCGCAGTAGAACCTTCGAGACGTTTTCGACGCACCGACAATCACCACCTCCCTTAGCCTCCTTAGTTTGTCCAAACCCGTAAGCCCCATCTCTTCTATCTCTCTTTTCTTTTAATAGAAAATACGACTTTTTGGAACCCGACGGAAATCGGAACAAACCGATTTCCGATTCGTTTTTCTACAAATTTGCACTTGTCACCTAATACATAATACCTAAAGGTATCTATGATGACTATTAATCACCTAGAAACCAATTTAAATAAAGTTTCTCACATGAAATGATAGCTTTCTTGTAAAACCGTATTCCTTTCATAAAAATACCTTGAAGTTTATTTTTCTTCGTTTAATCAATTCCCTCACTCCTAAATATGTTTATCTTGATAAATAAATTTGTAGAAATCAATTTGAATGAATTTTCAAACATGAAATGATAACGTTTTCAAATACCGTATTCTTGCGCTTTAATACCTTCAAGTTTAATATATCATGTTTAACCTCTAAACTTCATTAAAACTTAAAATAAGTCACGAGGTAATGACCTACCTCTACACACACACAAATATAATCCTAATTGATAAACATCAAAATATAGAATACGAAAATACATGACTTTTCACTAAAATACCATATTCTTTATAAACCTTTTCTAAAAGCTTTAAGTTGTACACAATCCTAAATAAAACCTTTTAAAATAAAAGCACGATTTGTCATGGACATCGATCGTTTATCTAAATTGTCTTGTGGTGTCTAGGCAAGTGTGTCTAGGCTAGTGGTTTTTAATTAGGCCCACGACTGTGGTTCCTTCCCACTTACCTGGCACTTACCTGGCCGCAATTGACGGTGAAGAGGCGATTTGAGGCTTCTAATGACTTGTCGTTTAGACCTTAGAAATTGGCTAGTTGGCTTAGGAAACCCTAGAAAATAAAATACGGAAATCTATACCCTTTTACAAATAAATACTTTTTATTTATAAAACCGTTTTCCTAAATGAATAGTATTTGTTAAACCTAAGCAAAGCACCGCTGCAACCCACTTTTGGGGAACCCATTAGGGAAAGTACGGTTCATCGGGCACCCGCGGGCTTGTAGTGCGAGATTCAGACCTCCGCAAGGAGCATTCGGTCTCGAAAGGTTTAAAATACGACATTTAAGAAAAATTGAGATTTTAGAAAATAAAATATTTATATAAAATTATTCTTGTATTAATATATATATGATTATCATTTAAACAATTATTTTATCATAATATAAAGTTTCCACATTTTTCTAAAAAAATTACAAGATTAAAAGTTACATTAAAATACCATGAATTTCAAATAAATCAGTATTATAAATTAATACTTTTATTAGGATATATTCACTAGAATAACACAAATAAAATTCACACTCATTATAATTATAAAGACGAATAATAAATACTTGAGGTGTATTTTGAAAACTATACAATAATACTTTCTACATAAAACCCCCTCAAGTTTTATAAATTACAATAAGGCCCCTAACAAATAAAGAACTTCAAATTATCTTTCTTTTAGTCTGACTCGGGTTAGAGTCTGACTATTTCTGACTTGAATATGATTCAAGTCAATCTATATTCTTTTGTAATACAACTCAATATGAATACATGAATCCCAGAATCCAGATAACAATCTATTCAATTTGACTGAATCAAACCATGGATATTCATCCATTATCCTAATATTCCATTTACCTGATTATACAGTTACAACATGTTTACTGATATCATGGTTTTGGTCAGTCACCCAATTTACACAATATAATACCACGTTACGGTTAAAACACTACGGGGTTAAGGGGTAGATTGGTACGGAAGGTGTTAAATGTGGCACGAGGTGGTCAGATTAAGACACCTAACCTGAATCCTATTGCTGTTGTACCGTGGCATAACGGTTCCTTGTACTACACGTGTCTTAGTTTCTGGCAAGTGAGACCAAACTACAAACAACAGCGTTAACTCAATATTCCATAATATTCAACAATATAATACTTTTAGAAAATACTTTTACATTGTCTTCCTAATTCTTCCTTATCTTTGGGACTTACCGAGCGACCTGTTCGCTGACGACATTCTATTTCTTTCTTCTTTGAATGTCGTCAGGTGCGTTGGACCAAGCTGAGATCGAGCCCACCGGTGAAGATTTGGAGCAATTCCAGGAAGATCCCGAGCTCTAGATATTGTACCTTGTTCTTTCCAGTATTTTTATTTTCTGTTATGCCACTGTTTAGGCTTCGCTTTTCATTTCAGTTGTATTTTCTTTTCATGCATTGTACAAAGAATGTTATTAATAAAAGTTGCTGTTATTTGTACATCATTTGTCTCTTGTGATTTACTTTATATTGCTTAGTTACTCTTGGCGTATGTACTTCTGAGTATATACGTAGCGGGCCTCGTCACGTCCACTTCGCCGTACACTGGGAAGCGGGGCGTGACAGGTTTTGTTGGTGGCCCATGCAGGTCAGAGCTGTATGAATCCCTGTCATGCAGTTCTGGTCTGCGTGAACAACCTAAGCAATATAACACAAGAATCCACAACTAAAACATTCTTTACAATTAATGTTCCTTGAATCTTGCAAATTTCTATTCCTTGAATCTTATCATTTCATGTATTTGAATCTGTCCTAATCCAAATTTTTCTTCAGGGTTATGGATTCCCCGAACAACACCAGCACCAACGTCAACAACACCCCTCCAGCACTACCTCTCACACCAGCTATTCCTGCACCACCCACTGAGCAAACGATGCTATTCGAGGCGATCCGCAGCCTTCTCGAGGGACAGCAACAACTTTTGAACCGTCCTGGGGCCAATGCACCGGGAGTAAAGCAATTCAGGGCTTTGCACCCAAAGCAGTTCTCTGGTAAAGAAAGCCCTCTTGAAGTGGAAGAATGGGCACAAAGCATCGAAGACGATCTGGCAGCAGCTCAAGTGCCAGACAACGCTTGGGTCCATGTAGCAAAACTACAGCTCACGGATAATGCTCGCAATTGGTGGAAGGCGGAAGAAACCCGTCAGGTACAGCCGATTGAATGGAAGACATTTCGCGAGAAGTTCGACGCGAAATATTTCTCAGTGACTGCCAGGTTTGCTATGGAGCAGCAGTTTATTCATCTACAGCAAGGATCAATATGGGACAAATCGGTAGATGAATACGACGCTGAGTTCACCATGTTGAGCCGGTAAGATATGTCACAATAGTTCAATTTTAAATATCACATACTACACAGCTAACACAATATTTAAATAGATTCGCGGCACACTTGATACCGACGGACGAGATTAGAGCCCGTCGCTTTCAACAAGGTTTGGACACAGAGATTAAGGCTGCTCTAGCCACAGGAAAGTTTTTGACTCATGAGGAAGCCCTAGAAGCTGCCCGCGGTTATGAGGCAGTGATAAAAGAGAGGGGCAGACCTCAGTCTGCGGGAGTCAAACGCCCTGCCAACCAGATGGCAGGTGGAGCCACGTCCAGACCACCTTTCGTGCCAAGGCGGCCCGGAGTACCAACCCATCGTCCTAGCCCAGGCTTTTGCACCTACTTCAAGAGAACTGGACATATGATGAAGGACTGCCGTCGAGCCAACCGCCTTTGCTTAATCTGCGGTTCAGCTACTCACGGTATTGGGTCTTGTCCCCAAAGACAGAACCCAGTTGCTGCACCCAGGCCAGCAATTACTTATCAGCAGCGACCAGCTCTTCAGGCACCTGCACCCAGACTTGCACTGCCTGCACTATCCAGGGGACCACAAGTCGCACCACCTCCTCGATAGTTCCATCAAGCTCAAAGGAACGTTCAGAGGAATGCTCCTCAGGCCAGGAGGAATGTGCCAAAGCGCCAGGCTTTCATGATGTCTGTGGAAGAAGCTGAGGCCACTGGCCATGTCATTACTGGTAAATTCCTTCTCAAACTTATCTTTTAGTCTTGTTTAACTACACATTTTACCAATACCTAAAACCTATCCCATATACCTTAGGTACAATCCTAGTAGCTTCACTACCTGCACTTGCACTGTTTGATACTGGAGCATCCCACTGCTTTATGTCGCAACGGTTTGTCCGAACCCATGCGATTCCAGTCTCACCGCTTGTATCCAGCTGGAACGTCAGTTCCGAAAATGGTGTTATAAAAGCAACTATGGGATACAGCATGTGTCCAGTCGTCGTCTGCAGTCGAGAGTTTTTTGCTGACTTCAAGGTACTGGACATACCGAACTTCGATGTGGTTCTAGGAATGGACTGGCTTGGAACTTTTTATGCTACCATCGACAGTCGTCAAAGGAGGGTAGTATTCGAGATTCCAGACCATTCGATCTTCTATTTTAAAAGTGGATACCGTACATTGGAGCCAAGTACCTACAAAGCAAAGCCAAGGGAAGCAATAGTTGCAGCAGCTCAGGCAGAGGAAGAATCAAGACCAGATGTAGTTCGAGAGTTCGATGATGTATCTCCTGACGATATATCAGGTTTTCCTCCCGATCAAGCTCTTGAATTCAGTATTGACTTAGTACCATGAGCACAACCAGTGATCAAAGCACCGTATAGACTAAGTCCGGAAGGATTGAAGGAAGTCCGAACACAGTTGGACGAATTACTGGCGAAAGGATGGATTCGTCCCAGCACTTCAAGTTGGGGAGCACCTGTACTATTGGTGAAGAAGAAGGAAGGTTCATACAGAATGTGCATCGACTATAGGGCCTTGAACGAAGTCACAATAAAGAACAAGTGTCACGACCCAAAGTTTGGCCCGTGACCGGCACTTAACCACGTAACGTCTACAGGGGTAACGCGACTAAGTAAGCCGACAACCCAGAAATCTAAAACCCTTTTTAAGAATAAGTAAAGAACTACATGTTTAACAATCAAGGTTTTTAAATAACTAAGCCGAATATGCAATTTAAAAACAGTATAGTCTTTTCTAAAAATTTCGGCAGAGTTTCTTTTGTAAAACTGGCCCAGAATGGGGTACAACAAGAATGACAATATATACAATGATAAAGGCATCCCCAAGCGGGAGCTAGCTCTTCGTCCATCGACGGTCACAACCACACATGCAACAATAATATACAACGCCAAATAGTCGAGGTAAAACGAAACACACCAATGCAGAAATGAAAATACGGAATACGGAAACACGAATCCAAAATAGCAACTTAGGATATATGTCCCAGATTTTACCCCAGGTCACTTTATACAAATCTATATATACCAGGGGCCTAAACTAACAATGTAGGAGCTACAGAATGAAAACGAGACAAAGAGGTGGGACCCAGGCCGCAATTGGCGGCCAAAAGGGGAGAATTGGCGGCCGGGAAAGGGAGTTGGGGGCTAGGGTTTGGGGTGTTGCCTCTATGGTGCCTGCACATCTCAATTTCCAGAAAAGAATTATTTTAGGGTCCTCGGGGTGATAGCAGATTCAAGTTAACCTGCACAGATTACACAATTTCCCCGATATCGGTTTCTAAAATCCGTATTTCATGTTCTATCTTCAGGTTAGGGTCTCAATTCATGCACTAGGGTGTTTACAAGTCCTCTACTGAGCTCAATTTCACATTACAACTCAAGTTTCTCTCAAACCCTAACTAGGTTTTCATCAAGTCCTCAAAAATCCACAATATCGATACTAAACTAAACATGGGGTATAGGAAATGCTAAAACTAAGACAATGGTTCAGAAATTACCTCAATTGGCAACTCAAGATTTTCTTGAGTTGCCCCAAGTGGCCACAATCCAAGCTTTCTTGGTCCATCTTGTAGATCTCGAGCTCGTGCACAATTTTAATGAAACCGACATGAGGTTTTGGGGTTGTTTTAGAGATGTTTTTGGGCTTTGAAGAGGGGAGGGAATGGGGTGCAGAGCAGCAGCAGCAAGGGGAGAGGAAGGAGGGGAAAAATGAAGGGAGGAAAATGCTAAGGGTTAGTCAAACAAGCCCATCCTCTCTCTCACCTACCCTCATTCTAATTTCTTTTCTTTTTCTTTTCCTTTTCTCTTTTAAATCCTTAATTCCCTCTTACAAGAATAGTAAACCCAAAATGAGAAACCATGGTAGAAAGTGCACAAGTGTAGGAAAAGTGGTGTGTGCATGTTTTGCTCAAAATTGTCAAAAAACCCGATTAGTGATTTTAATCGCGATTAGCGCTAAATTAGTGTCAAACTAATCACAAAAACTTAAAAATGTCATAATTCACTAATTTACCCTATTTTAGAATTTTTCCATAATTTTTCATAATTTTTCTAACATTTTTCCTATTTATTTGCATTTAATATTAAAATAATCAATAAAATATTATTAAATTATAAAAATTCCCAAAATTAATATTTTATATTTTTGAAAATGTTACAATCTACCCCCCTTAAAGAAATTCGGTCCCCGAATTTAAATTTAAACCCCCACTACTAAAACAATTTCAGTAATAATCCATTTGTCGGGGCTCCGAAAACATCAACACATAGGGAATATCATAAAAATGTACTAATCTACTAGAAATCGATCCCCAAAATGTATATATAAGAATATCCTATGCGTCTGGTGCGCAAGGAATCAAAATCCATATATGTGTCAAACAGGTGTATAAAACAACATCTAGGTGCAACGGGTGTGCACGAAACATCCGTCGTAGGCAACGTATGTGCCTGACAGCAAAAATTAGGTGCATATGAAATGCACGAAGAATTCCGATTTAGTGCATCTGGCGTGCACCAAAATCGTATATCAAAACACTAAAGATGTATGAAAACTACGCTGGAAGTGCAATCAAATCACTGAATACGATAGGCATGAAATCTCAATCAATATCTCAAATGTAATAACTCAGCGCAAAATATATAAATATCCAGTGGGTGCATGAAACCAATATCATGAAACTCAGTCATCAAAACTAAATCATGTAAACAGAACGCCCAAAATACCGAAATCCAAAATGACGGATACGTGATAATCGAATCACAAAATCACAAATCATAAATACCGTCGTCGGTAGTTCCTCCTTCAAGGTCAAGAAGGAGTCGGTGCAATCCACTGCTAGAAGCGCAAGATATCTACATGCCTCTTGCTCACGGTCTGGCGTCCTCTGACTCTGGGTCCTTATCTTCTCTGCGGATTTCCTATCTCGCAGTCAATCGGCTCATCGGCCCTGTCAGGTGTGCTAACGGGGATGATTCCGTTCTGGCACTTCTCTGGTCACCTCTCGGTCAATCCTCATGACCACTCGTAAGGCAGCATATCACTGGCGTCGGCCTCTGGCACACCGAATGTACGTCACACATCTGATCCTGGGTGTAAACATCGTTGCAGCAATGTACTCGAAGGAATCCTGCTCAAGGGCTCTTCCAATCATGCCTATGCCGATCTGTACAGAGGCTGGCTTTCTTGTACTACCTCTTCTCGCTTGATAGACATCTGTGTCCTCAGCACAACCTTTTCTCGGAAATTGGTCAAATTCCAACGTCTCTGTTAGCATATCAGATCTCTAGTCTCGACGGGATGCATTGACAGCTCGTCAGTGTCTCACACGAACCTCTGGTTCTACATGTCTCTATCATCGTCCACTATGACGTCACGCCAAGCCACCTTGCACTGCACTGTTCTCGGCCACGGCCAATCTGAAGTCTCTCGCACGGGCTCGAAATCGCGTACTCTGTAGCTTCATCATTCTGTAGATGATGTCAGGCCGAATAGATCCTCGGGAACACGTCCCAACCATCGGAGGAAAACTCGTCACTCGTCCGCCCTTGATCAATTCGCAACGCATCTGGTTAAGTTCCTTTATCCGCACCTGGTCAACTACCTCGTCGACAATGCCGAACTCTGTCCTGCTGGGTGTGCGCAGTACGACCACTCCCGGGTCCAGATCTTCTCGTATCGTTTTCCGGAAGGGTCATGTCGATCTCAGCAACAGCTGGTCCATCTGTCTGCACGATAGGCGACATCACAATCTCTGAGGTATGTTGTACATCAACAGTCCTCTTTCAACTGGCAGTTCTAACAATGGCCCGATCATCCGGTGCAAATCCAAGCACTCGCCTCCACTAGAGGTCACAATCAGCAATACTAACTCGAGACATTCCCATGTCACCAGAAAACACAATGGTCGGCCCTCGTACCAAACGAGCTCCCACCGGCCGTAACCCTAGCAGCAGCCCAAACTGCGCTCAACCATGGTGACAGGAACCTCAATCGAGTATCAAAAGAGCACATCAATGACAAGAAGGAAACAACAGATCCAAAGTGGATACATGATCATAGGAAGGAACGGCATCAATGAAGATATGATCATGAACTAATAGAATCGGGGATCTCAAATGGATGTATAATCCTGTATATGAAGAGAATCACTGATCTCGAAAAGTATGCACATCCTAAGGTTCCTTAAGCGGAGTGGCGTGTCGTAAGTATGCCGCGGAACATACCAACGGTACGTCACTCTACTTTAGTCACCTATTCCATCAACCAAGGGTCATCCTAATACGATGAAAGTTCGGGTCTAATACCCCCTCGACCAAGTCTAAGTTCCGTAAGGTCAAGCCTAAGTTCCGTATATATATATAAACGCCCTAGGCTCCACATAGTCAAACTCAGACTCGAACCAAGGTCAACCTAGCGCTCTGATACCAACTTTGTCACGTCCCAAAGTTTGGCCCGTGACCGGCACTTAACCACGTAACGTCTACAGGCGTAACGCGACTAAGTAAGCCGAAAACCCAGAAATCTAAAACCCTTTTTAAGAATAAGTAAAGAACTACATGTTTAACAATCAAGGTTTTTAAATAACTAAGCCGAATATGCAATTTAAAAACAGTATAGTCTTTTCTAAAAATTTCGGCAGAGTTTCTTTTGTAAAACTGGCCCCGAATGGGGTACAACAAGAATGACAATATATACAATGATAAAGGCATCCCCAAGCGGGAGCTAGCTCTTCGTCCATCGACGGTCACAACCACACATGCAACAATAATATACAACGCCAAGTGGCGAGGATCAAACCCAAAAGAAAGCTTAAAGCAACAAGAAACCGCAATACTACTAAGCGCGACTCTAAGGTCGAATAATACAGCACTAAAGTCTAGGTCTGAAACAATATACAAGTTTTTGGTTGATGGACAATTTCTAGATACAATGGAATAAAATACAATACAACGGTGGTTCTTGATGCGAAAGAATCCACCTACCAAGAGCAAATCACCAGCAAGAAGGTAGTGTGCCAAATATGCCGCAATAAAACCTGTACGGCAGAACCTGCAAGAACTGTGGCACAACGGGGGTGAGTTGCCAACTCGTGAATAGAAATATCTACAAGCAGAAACCGAATGCAAGACATAAACCTAAGTCAACAATCAGTAATATAATCCACAAGAGTACATCTGAGTGTAATAAGGTGGCAAGGTAACATCTAAATATGTATGCAGTGTCAGGTACTCAGGTAATAACATGTCATCAGTGTAAGGTATGTCTGCATGAAGTAAATATGATGAAGTATCAAGTATATCAATACACATATATTAGCGTCCCATACCACTAATATTGGTGTAAGGGTATATATAACAGCGCCCTCATACCCTGTTATATATACAAATAAAGTATGATCAGTGTAAATCCAGTCTGTATATGAACCATGTCTGTATATATGTGGAACCCGTCCACCTGTCACCCACTGACAATAAGCATCATGTATGCAATGCATAAACAATAAATAGGAGATAAGGGAGATATAATGTACCATCTACCATAAAGGCCCCGAGCACATAGGCTCCTCTCCAATCGAGCTCATAGGCTCCCATCACATCGAGCTCATAGGCTCCGAGCACATAGGCTCCTATCACATCGAGCTCATAGGCTCCCATCACATCGAGCTCATAGGCTCCGAGCACATAGGCTCCTCTCACATCGAGCTCATAGGCTCCGAGCACATAGGCTCCTCTCACATCGAGCTCATAGGCTCCCATCACATCGAGCTCATAGGCTCCAAGCACATAGGCTCCTCTCACATCGAGCTCATAGGCTCCCATCACATCGAGCTCATAGGCTCCGAGCACATAGGCTCCTCTCACATCGAGCTCATAGGCTCCGAGCACATAGGCTCCGAGCACATCGAGCTCATAGGAATAACATATCTCAATGCGGATAATCAGAACATGACATATGCGACATATAAATAAAGGTAAGCATATCAGAAGTCATGTACATATAGACGAGCTACAATGCAATGATCCAATGTGATATAGGTATCAAGTATGAATATCAAGTCATGTCACATATAGGTAAACTACAATGCAATGATCCAATGTGATATAAGTATCAAACATGAATATCAAGTCATGTCACATATAGGTAAGCTACAATGCAATGATCCAATGTGATATAGGTATCAGGTATGAATATCAAGTCATGTCACATATAGGTAAACTACAATGCAATGATCCAATGTGATATAGGTATCAAGCATGAATATCAAGTCATGTCACATATAGGTAAACTACAATGCAATGATCCAATGTGATATAGGTATCAAACATGAATATCAAGTCAGAATCAACTATTTGATGTACAGGTATATGTGTACAATATGCCATGCAAGAATCATATCAGGAATGCAACAGTACTACAGTGTAGTGGCATGGCAATTATCGATGATGAAGTGTGTGAGTCGGCAAATAGTGTACGTGAAACATACGCATCATCGATAATGGTGCTGGTGTCCTAACAGCATGATAATAACATAATAATGAACATATGCCAGCAATACGAACAGTAGGAAAATACAGGTATCTAGTAGTCAACACCATAGTGAAGTATCTACTATGCAAACTACATCTAAGTATCCGGTCAATCAGGAGGGGTAGGTGTGGAAACCACCTAAATCTGAGTCGATGTATATATATATAGTCGGTGATCCCGCCTCAATGTCGTATCGTAAGATATCCTCGAGTTATGAGTGCGGATCTATCATCAATATCGGCTCGTACGGTAAATCATCGTACGGCATTCCCAAAGGCTGAGTACAGGTCAAAATCTCACTATCTCGTCACATAACAGGTATCACTATCATCAGATCACATAGCCTGGGGTACTACTCTATGTCTAGCACCAAACGATACCATCAGTGAAGTATGCATGCGGGGTAAACACATATCCCAAGCCCGCAAGAGATCACAAGTCATATCCCACAATGAATCGTATCCAATCACCGATCTCACGTCATCAAGCCCACATCATCGACTCATTACCAACGTCATCCCATATCATCAAACGCCGTGCAAGTACAAGTAATATGCAAGGGTGTGTGTGTAGGTGTAAGTTCTATCCTAGGGTTCGCGACTATGAACTACACTAGTCACTTCTACCCTATACTATCCATAATACTTCTAACACAAAGCTACTACACACTAAAACTATCACACATCTACTATATGTATACTAACTACGGACTGCGGGGGTGCTATACGCCATCCACCCGACTTCCCCCTGTAGATATAATCTACTCACCTTGCATCATCATTACGGACGTCACCATGCATTGCTCGTCGTCCCGAAGTCTTCATGAGTACCTACACATCAAAGTGTCGCATATACGCATCAAAACCAAATCCAAGCTAAAACGGCGCATGAAATCCAAAGCGATACGATAAGGGGGCCTATAGGTGAGAACCTATGGCACGCCTTCAAAACCATCAATAAATCCTCTATATCGTCGTATAAACGCCAAATAGTCGAGGTAAAACGAAACACACAAATGCAGAAATGAAAATACGGAATACGGAAACACGAATCCAAAATAGCAACTTAGGATATATGTCCCAGATTTTACCCCAGGTCACTTTATACAAATCTATATATACCAGGGGCCTAAACTAACAATGTAGGAGCTACAGAATGAAAACGAGACAAAGAGGTAGGACCCAGGCCGCAATTGGCGGCCAAAAGGGGAGAATTGGCGGCCGGGAAAGGGAGTTGGGGGCTAGGGTTTGGGGTGTTGCCTCTATGGTGCCTGCACATCTCAATTTCCAGAAAAGAATTATTTTAGGGTCCTCGGGGTGATAGCAGATTCAAGTTAACCCACACAGATTACACAATTTTCCCGATATCGGTTTCTAAAATCCGTATTTCTGGTTCTATCTTCAGGTTAGGGTCTCAATTCATGCACTAGGGTGTTTACAAGTCCTCTACTGAGCTCAATTTCACATTACAACTCAAGTTTCTCTCAAACCCTAACTAGGTTTTCATCAAGTCCTCAAAAATCCACAATATCGATACTAAACTAAACATGGGGTATAGGAAATGCTAAAACTAAGACAATGGTTCAGAAATTACCTCAATTGGCAACTCAAGAATTTTCTTGAGTTGCCCCAAGTGGCCACAATCCAAGCTTTCTTGGTCCATCTTGTAGATCTCGAGCTCGTGCACAATTTTAATGAAACCGACATAAGGTTTTGGGGTTGTTTTAGAGATGTTTTTGGGCTTTGAAGAGGGGAGGGAATGGGGTGCAGAGCAGCAGCAGCAAGGGGAGAGGAAGGAGGGGAAAAATGAAGGGAGGAAAATGCCAAGGGTTAGTCAAACAAGCCCATCCTCTCTCTCACCTACCCTCATTCTAATTTCTTTTCTTTTTCTTTTCCTTTTCTCTTTTAAATCCTTAATTCCCTCTTACAAGAATAGTAAACCCAAAATGAGAAACCATGGTAGAAAGTGCATAAGTGTAGGAAAAGTGGTGTGTGCATGTTTTGCTCAAAATTGTCAAAAAACCCGATTAGTGATTTTAATCGCGATTAGCGCTAAATTAGTGTCAAACTAATCACAAAAACTTAAAAATGTCATAATTCACTAATTTACCCTATTTTAGAATTTTTCCATAATTTTTCATAATTTTTCTAACATTTTTCCTATTTATTTGCATTTAATATTAAAATAATCAATAAAATATTATTAAATTATAAAAATTCCCAAAATTAATATTTTATATTTTTGAAAATGTTACAACAAGTATCCACTCCCGCGCATCGACGATTTATTCGATCAGCTAAGTGGATCTTGTGTCTTCTCTAAACTAGATCTTCGTTCAGGTTATCATCAAGTGAAGGTCAAGGAAGCTGATATTCACAAAACAGCTTTCAGAACTCGCTATGGACATTACGAATTTCTAGTAATGCCATTTGGAGTTACCAATGCACCAGCAATTTTCATGAACCTTATGAACCAAGTCTTCCGGGAGTATTTAGACAGGTTCGTTGTCATCTTCATCGACGACATCCCGGTATATTCTAAGAATCGGAAAGAACATGCGGAGCACCTACGAATTGTCCTGGAAACTCTTCGACAACATAAGCTTTATGCCAAATACAGCAAGTGCGAGTTTTGGCTAAAACAAGTTGGTTTTCTTGGACATATCGTATCAGGAGAAGGAATTTCTGTGGATCCGGCAAAAGTTTCGGCAGTTAGCGAATGGCCTACGCAAAAATCAGCGAAGGATATACGAAGTTTCTTAGGCTTAGCTGGATATTACAGAAGGTTCATTGAAGTCTTTTCGAAGATAGCAACACCCCTGACCAAGCTCACTCGAAAAGATGAGGAATTTGTGTGGTCAGAAGCATGCGAGCAAGCTTTCGTAGAACTCAAGTCAAGACTGACATCTGCACCTATTCTCGTCATACCGGATCAATCTGGAGGATTCGAAGTGCATTGCGATGCATCCGGTAAGGGACTAGGATGTGTTCTACATCAGCACGGTAAAGTTGTGGCTTATGCTTCAAGACAACTGAAGACTCATGAGCGCAATTATCCGACGCATGATCTGGAGTTGGCAGCCGTCATTTTTGCTCTCAAGATTTGGCGCCACTACTTACTTGGTGAACGAGTGAACATCTACACAGATCATAAAAGTCTGAAGTATGTGTTTACTCAGAAGGAGTTGAATATGCGGCAGAGAAGATGGTTAGAACTCATGGCGGACTTTGACATCAACTTGCAATATCATCCAGGGAAGGTGAACGTAGTACCTGATGCTCTTAGTCGCCAACCATTAGCAATGAATCTCACCGCACAGTGAAAGCTTCAGCAAGACCTACATCAGATGGAGATTGAACTAGTCATGCCAAGTGATGCTTCAAGTTTGATGAATCTACAGGTTCAATCAACCATTGTCAATCAGATCAAAGCAGCTCAAGCCAGCGATGCTATGTTGCAAAAGATCAGAGAACAAGTGGAGAATGGACTCAGAAAAGATTTCATCATCCATGAAGACGAATCTTTGAGATACGGCAGCAGATTGTATGTACCAAAGGGTCCTGTTCGGGAAGAGTTAATGAAAGAAGTTCACAGCTCTCCCTATTCAGTACATCCTGGAGGTACCAAAATGTACAAGGATCTACGCCAGAATTATTGGTGGCATAGAATGAAGCGTGAAGTAGCCAGGAGTGTCGCAAAATATTTGGTGTGTCAGCAGGTAAAGGCTGAACATCACAGGACAGCTGGACTACTTCAACTGTTACCAATTCCAGAATGGAAGTGGCAGCACATCACGATGGACTTTGTAACTACCCTTCCTCGCAGCACAAAGGGTAACGATGCGATTTGGGTCATTGTGGATCGACTCACAAATTCGGCTCACTTCATCCCATTTCGAGTTGGCCAATCAACTGAGACACTAGCGAAGAAGTACATGGAGGTAATAATCTAATTTAGACTTAAAAACTCTTCATAATGTACTATCTCTGATACCCATGAACTCATACAGGAAATTGTGAGATTTCATGGAGTACCGGTCTGCATTGTCTCCGATCGTGACACCAGGTTCCGATCGCAATTTTGGCAGAGTCTGCAAGCTAGCTTGGGAACAAGTCTGAACTTCAGCACGGCTTATCATCCACAAACAGATGGTCAGTCGGAACGAACTATTCAGATCTTGGAGGATATGCTCAGAGCATGTATGCTCGACTTCAAAGGATCGTGGGAAGATCACCTGCATCTTGTGGAGTTTGCATACAACAACAGCTACCAAGCAAGTATAGGAATGGCACCTTTTGCAGCATTGTATGGAAGGAAGTGTCGATCGCTATTAAGTTGGGACAACATCGGAGATAGAGAACTCCTTGGACCAGAGATGATAGTAGCGACCGTTGATGTGGTTCGTACTATCAGGGAAAGAATGCGCATAGCCCAAGATAGACAGAAACACTGGGCTGATGCGAAGAGACGACACTTGGCGTTCCAGCCAGGAGATCATGTATTCCTGAAAATCTCTCCGAACCGCGAAGTGATCCGATTTGGAAGACGGGGAAAGTTGAGTCCGAGATACATTGGACCGTTCGACATACTCGAACGAGTCGGTGAAGTGGCATACCGATTAGCGCTTCCACCCTCATTGGAAGGAGTGCATAATGTGTTCCACATATCACAACTCAGAAGGTATGTGAGTGACCCCAGCCATGTACTTGATCATTCCGAACTCACTATACAGTCCGATTTGTCTTGTGAGCAATAACCTGTGCAAATCCTGGATAGGAAAGTGAAGACACTTCGGAACAAAGAAGTTAATTTGGTCCAGGTAATGTGGAGGAAAGACACTACAGGAGAATCCACGTGGGAAAGGGAAGATGAAATGCTTGCAAGATATCCGCACCATTTTGTAAACTAGTCCTCAAATAAAAGTTGTAAATTTCGAGAACAAAATTTTTGTAAGGAGGGTAGATTGTAACAACTCCAATTTTTGTATACCTAAATTTGAATTAAATTTGAAGTATACTTGGAGTATTGATGTTGCTGAAAATACTTTAAGTATCTATTTCCCTACAATAATTACAAGAAGGAGCTTGTAGCTCATTGGTAATACCTTGCACCGCTGAACCAAGCCACCAGAGTTCGAATCCCATGCCCCACACATATTTTAATATCTTTTTGTTTTAAATTTTTGGGAAGTCAAACGGCCAAAACAGCCATAACTCATAATTTAATACAATATATAAAAAATAAAGTACACCATAAATCCCCCCAGAAAATTCCCCACCCAACGAGACCTGACTCGGCCCTGACTCGGCCAAGTCGGCCGGCGACTCGGGCGAATCGGCCGGTCGGCCGAGTCGTCAACACGAAAAAAATTCCTGTTGACTTGGTCAACATCCCTGCATACTCCATTTTCTCTGAATAGTTACAAAATTCCTATTAAACGCCTTTTAATCCCAAAATTAATGATATTTTAATGAATTTTTACATTTTTTAATATTTTTTTTAATCCAAACCCTAACCCTAGCCTAGCCCTATATAAACACCCCTACCCTCTACCATTTCACCCTACAATTCTAAGTCCACTCTCCCAAATTCTCGAGAACTCGGTACAAAAAGCGAGAAGCGAAGCGCGGCCGAAACCGACGATGGATTCCGGCGATCGTAGTAGAACCTTCGCGACGTTTTCGATGCACCGACAATCACCACCTCCCTTAGCCTCCTTAGTTTTTCCAAACCCATAAGTTCCATCTCTTCTATCTCTCTTTTCTTTTAATAGAAAATACGACTTTTTGGAACCCGACGGAAATCTGAACAAATCGATTTCCGATTCGTTTTTCTACAAATTTGCACTTGTCACCTAATACATAATACCTAAACCTATCTATGATGACTATTAATTACCTAGAAACCAATTTAAATAAAGTTTCTCACATGAAATAATAGCTTTCTTATAAAACCATCTTCCTTTCATAAAAATACCATGAAGTTTATTTTTCTTCGTTTAATCAATTCCCTCGCTCCTAAATATGTTTATCTTGATAAATAAATTTGTAGAAATCAATTTGAATGAATTTTCACACATGAAATGATAACGTTTTCAAATACCGTATTCTTGCGCTTTAATACCTTCAAGTTTAATATATCATGTTTAACCTCTAAACTTCATTAAAACTTAAAATAAGTCACGAGGTAATGACCTACCTCTACACACACATAAATATAACCCTAATTGATAAACATCAAAATATAGAATACGAAAATACAGGACTTTTCACTAAAATACCATATTCTTTATAAACCTTTTCTAAAAGCTTTAAGTTGTACACAATCCTAAATAAAACCTTTTAAAATAAAAGCACGATATGTCATGGACATCAATCGTTTATCTAAATTGTCTTGTGGTGTCTAGGAAAGTGTGTCTAGGTTAGTGGTTTTTAATTAGGCCCACGACTGTGGTTCCTTCCCACTTACCTGGCACTTACCTGGCCGCAATTGACGGTGAAGAGGCGATTTGAGGCTTCTAATGACTTGTCGTTTGGACCTTAGAAATAGGCTAGTTGGCTTAGGAAACCATAGAAAATAAAATACGGAAATCTATACCCTTTTACAAATAAATACTTTTTATTTATAAAACCGTTTTCCTAAATGAATAGTATTTGTTAAACCTAAGCAAAGAGCCACTGCAACCCACTTTTGGGGAACCCGTTAGGGAAAGTACGGTTCATCGTGCCCCCGCGGGCTTGTAGTGCGAGATTCAGACCTCCGCAAGGAGCATTCGGTTTCGAAAGGTTTAAAATACGACATTTAAGAAAAAATGAGATTTTGGAAATATAAAATATTTATATAAAATTATTCTTGTATTAATATATATATGATTATCATTTAAACAACTATTTTATCATAAGATAAAGTTTCCACATTTTTCTAAAAAAAATTACAAGATTAAAAGTTACATTAAAATACCATGAATTTCAAATATATCAGTATTATAAATTAATACTTTTATTAGGATATATTCACTAGAATAACACAAATAAAATTCACACTCATTATAATTATAAAGACGAATAATAAATACTTGAGGTGTATTTTGAAAACTATACAATAGTACTTTCTACATAAAACCCCCTCAAGTTTTATAAATTACAATAAGGCCCCTAACAAATAAAGAACTTCAAATTATCTTTCTTTTAGTCTGACTCGGGTTAGAGTCTGACTATTTCTGACTTGAATATGATTCAAGTCAATCTATATTCTTTTGTAATACAACTCAATATGAATACATGAATCCCAGAATCCAGATAACAATCTATTCAATTTGACTTAATCAAACCATGGATATTCATCCATTATCCTAATATTCCATTTACCTGATTATACAGTTACAACATGTTTACTGATATCATGGTTTTGGTCAGTCACCCAATTTACACAATATAATAACACGTTACGGTTAAAACACTACGGGGTGAAGGGGTAGATTGGTACGGAAGGTGTTAAAGGTGGCACGAGGTGGTCAGATTAAGAAACCTTACCTGAATCCTATTGCTGTTGTACCGTGGCATAACGGTTTCTTGTACTACACGTGCCTTAGTCTCTGGCAAGTGAGACTCCCCTCGTATACACTGGCATCCTTCTGTACCAAGCTACAAACAACAGCGTTAACTCAATATTCCATAATATTCAACAATATAATACTTTTAGAAAATACTTTTATATTGTCTTCCTAATTCTTCCTTATCTTTGGGACTTACCGAGCGACCTGTTCGCTGACGACATTCTATTTCTTTCTTCTTTGAATGTCGTCAGGTGCGTTGGACCAAGCTGAGATCGAGCCCACCAGTGAAGATTTGGAGCAATTCCAGGAAGATCCCGAGCTCTAGATATTGTACCTTGTTCTTTCCAGTATTTTTATTTTCTGTTATGCCACTGTTTAGGCTTCGCTTTTCATTTCAGTTGTATTTTCTTTTCATACATTGTACAAAGAATGTTATTAATAAAAGTTGCTGTTATTTCTACATCATTTGTCTCTGGTGATTTACTTTATATTGCTTAGCGTATGTACTTCTGAGTATATACATAGCGGGCCTCGTCGCGTCCACTTCGCGGTACACTGGGAAGCGGGGCGTGATAATTCGTCTATGAGTATCGCATATACGGCCTAGGGGGCCGGTAAACGTCAGACCCCCAATAGCAGTATAAGTCGTGCCAGAGAGCAGCCCAGAACACCTTGAGATACTACTGGTATACCTACCAGTATATCTCGATTACCCTGGCCAGGGATTTCGTGTAATGGCTCTCCTAAACACAGCGCGATCTCACCCCCAATACCGGGAGAGACGAATCCCCGAAGATCTGCTCACTTCCTCCATGTGGCTCGGGACTGTACCCAAAATATACCTGTTTGCACGACTCCTTTGACCCGTGGTAGGGTATAAATCAAAGCACAGTGGGAACTCACGCAAGACAAATGACGACCTCAGGTCGATGAACTAACCTGTACACATGTCACCAGGGAACTGCTATCTGACGCTAGATATAATACCAACCAGCAAGTTCCCGGCGAGTCCTGTCCGGTGTACTCATAACCCAATGAGCACCTGTATACATCTTAGGTGATCCAACTAACACCAATGTCTTGTGAGACCAGCCACCGCCCCTCGTCAGGGTCTCGAATGTATACACTAATCTACTCTGGAGTATCGATACCCTGTCTCGAAACTCCCACGACTAGGGACACTTTAAGGATGTGATCATAGACCCCAGCTCCCATATATATGATCGCCATCATACTGCTGGTAGTCAAGCAAGAATCTTATGGGCTTTATCAACATATATATAATGATAATGACAAACCAGATAGCATACTATCATCTTGAGTAAGACTGTTCTATCGGTATAGGTCCTCCCTCAATCATTGCAATCACGTACCCGCGATCCAATAATTGACTTAGAGGGCACTATATCCAACAACAACCACACAAGCAATAATATACAACGCCGAAGGGCGAGGATCACAACAGAAAAGGAACTCAAAACAGCATGAAATCCATAGAAATACAACGCACGACTCTAAGGTCGAATGAATAAACAACATTGGTCTCTATCTGAAATAAATACATGTTTTGTTGATGGAACTTCTAGATACAACAGAATAATAATATACAAGGTATAATGATGGTCATGATACAAGTGAACCCACCTACTAGCAAATCACCCGAAAATGGAAGTAGTGCCAGCAAAGCCATAAAGAAACCTGTACGGCAAAACCTGTAAGAACTGTGGCATAACGGGGGTGAGTTGCCAACTCCTCAATAGAAAAACATCTACGAAAAGAAATCGCATGTATGACGCAATCCTAGGCATACGATCATAATATATCCTCAAATATATAACCTGCAGCCTATAACAATGGCTAGGGTATACCTCTAACAACTGTAATATCAAGTGCTCGTGTCAGTGCCTTAGGTAGCATTATATCATATGGATGAGGTATGAATGCATGAAAACAGAATACATGTAAATGAAGAAACTGCTTTCATAATTTAGTGAGATTTTTGTATATTTAAAATGAGGTATCATAATGAAATCAGCATGGACAGTTTCTAGCATCGACACAAAACATAAATCCCAATGTCTCAAATCTCAGGCTCCGGCTATCCGGACTGGCCTGTATCATCAAATCTCAGTACCTCAGTATCTTGAAATCTCAATGTCTCAATCTCACTATCTAGGGTGCTGTCAGTTCAGACCGGCCCCTAACATCCATCGCAAGACCACGACGGTATCCTTCGGATATCCGACGCGTCGGGTAAAATCACCGGTCGGTAGTGCTCCACTGCCAGGCTCAACGCCATCCTCTGCGACCTTCTCGCCCCGGGCCCACCATGTACCCGAAACGGTTCATCGAACTCCTCGAATCGGGTCTCGAAATCCATCAGCAAACTCATGGTGGACGACTCATACATCATGGGAAAACCGCACTTTTCATTTAAAAAGAGAGAGAAAAGAAGCTTATAAATGTTTTTGCGGTTTTCCCCCAAATCCAAGAAATCTCATGAAAATCCGAATCCAAATCATCAATAGCATGTAAACAGTGAATATAGGCATAAAAATCCATGAATGCGGCATAACAGTGAATGATAACATGCATGAAGTAGCAAGTAGTAACTACAATGTCTAAATTAGCATGTAAGGCAAGTACACTAATATCATGTCTAAACTATTGGCTAACCAGCATTGTCAATGAAATAGTATTTTCTAAAGTGTACGTGACATGGAAATTACCGATGAAGATGTGTGTGAGCCGGCAAGTAAGTGTATGTAGGACATACGCATCATCGTTAATGGTGCTGGTGGCCTAACAGTATGATATCAATAATGGAATATGAAATCACAATATAATTATGCGATGCAGAGCGAACATCAATAATGAGCGGGAGCTGAATACTAGACACAGCGATAACTATTCTGCATTTAATATAAATCTAGTTTAACAACTACACTAAATTATAGGGCTGAGCTAACAGGCTAACTGAAGGTAAGGAAACCGCCTAACATCTGAATATATATATATATATATATATATATATATATATATATATATATTAGTCGGTGATCCCGCCTCAATAATATCACATCCGCTACCATATCCATAATCAGACATTCCCAAGTCAAGAGTGCGGATCAAACATCAATATATAGCTCGTACGTAAATCCGTCGTACGACATCCTCAAATCTGGGTACGGGTCAATATCACATTCATCACATTATTTATCTGGTATCCTCTTTATCAAAGATCATAATTCAGGGTACTGATCTACGTCTAGTACAATACTAATATCATCAACATAATTATGATCTGACCACTGATCGACAGTCTCGTACAAATCGATATCATCAGCACATATCATCATAAAGAAGTATACATCGCCCAATGTGGCCTATCGTAAATATCCTAGCATATCACATCTCATATCACGATCACATATCGACCATTTTATTTATATCACTATTCACATGGTATCGTCGTCCAAAGATCCGCTATAACATCATGACGTATCTCAAATACGAATCCTGCCATATCATCGATCTCACGGTCTCAAATCAAATCTCATCGACTCACCTCAAATCCTAAGTACTATCCTCAAATCCAGTATATGAACACATAGTCCCATACCCATGTGAACACATAAATATCTATTCCCACATACGCACCTGTGAAAGAAGGAATGTATGCATGTATGTGTGTGCGTGCGTGTGTGGGTGCAACCACCACTCTAGGGATTCGCAAAACTAAACCAATCCAATCACACAAAATATCCATCTTTAACATCAATAATCCCAAACAATATATATATATATATATATCAATATATGTGTGTATACGTATTCGTATACATCACGACGAACTGCAGGGGTGCTATACGCCATCCACCCGACTTCTCCCCGTAGATATAAATATACTCACCTTTGCTTGTCGATGCCGAGACCGCCATGCGCTTGCTTGCCGCCTCTAAGTCTTCATGAGGGTACCTACATATAATAAACAATCACAATTGCTATTAACATCAAGTCCAGAAACCAAAACGACACGCGCATTGCTCGTAGGTTAGAACCTATAGCTTATGCGTACAAAAATCAATCAGACAACCCTTGTTGTCGATGTACAAACATGCGACAACCAAAAACGAATCCAGATATCAAAACTCATCATTTCAAATACGGAAAACATAAGGCAGCAACATTGAAAACATGTTCTAGATTTTTCTTAAAGCCAAAACAATGTTCCAAAACAACACTAGGGTGATATATAGGGTACATATGACCTTCTGAAGCAATCTGAACACATCCCACCACTAAATGGCCGGCCACTCCCTTGCCAAAACCGATCTCCTCGGTTTTCCTGGGGATATGGGGTGTCGTCTGGTCAGGGTGGTCTCACATGGTCTCAAATTGGTCCCTATAGTTGTTTATGTATCTCTTTTTTGTCTCGGTTCGCTCCAAAATTCCCTGCACGCTCCAAACCCTCACAAAACCGACATTACAGTTTCTGTTTTCAGTAAACCCGGTTTGTTTCAAATAGATCTGGGTTTCTAACCTCATAGGGGGGGTTTAAGGTTATCTCTAAGGTCCAACTGCACTAACACCACTCAAGGTCCCACACAAGTGTTTCCAGATTTTGACTCAGGTCAAATATAGCCAAGCAAATAAGTCTAGGGTAATGTATATAGTATAGGTGATCTACTGAACCAACCTAGGCTCCCAACCTCACCAGGTGGCCGGCCCCTATCCATAAAATTCCGGTCTCGCCGGCCCTGAGGGTTCCAGTGGGGTTCGTTTTGCTACAGGGGGTTCCTAGGGCTAAAAATGGGTCTCTGGTATTATTTAGTTGTCCTATATCTTCTCCAGGTCATCCCAGATTCTCAGTAGGCACTTTAAAAGTCACAAAAGTGATATGGGTCAATTCTTGAGTTTGTGCATCTGGTTCGTGTCTATGGTTCATGTCAGGGATCATGTCATCAAGGTCATATAAACATTCCTAACTGCTCCCAGATTCCACCTACAGTTATTACATAAAAATCCAGTAGGACCAAACACCCCTAAACTGCTTCAGGTAACTACCCTACAGAACCCACACCCTAACTCCTCTATTGAGCCGAGGTCGCCGGATTTTCCTCCTAGGTCGCCGGCCGAAACCGGTAGGAAGGGGGTAGGGTTTTGGGTGGTCACCTAGGGTCTCGAATATAACACTACCACTCTGTTTGTTTTCACCAAGAAGTCTCGGGGTCACAGCAGGTTGTCCATGTCTCAAAACGACACAAAAATACGATATCGAACCAAAACTAAACTAAAAGGAAAAAGTTATACCTCACTTGTTCCTCTCTAGGTATCACTAACTTCCCAAAGTCGTCAAAATCCTACTTTGCTCGGTTCATCTTGTAGAGAAAGAGATGGGGACTAATTTTTGTGAAGGGGGTGTAGGGTTTTGGGGAATGGTTGGAGATAGATCTAGGGTTTAAGTGGAAGGTGGAGGAGTTGAGGAAGATTAAGAGGGTGATGGAAATGGTGGGGGATTTCTTTTTGGGCAGCAGCCCTCCCTCTCTCTCACTATTACCCACTCTCTCCTCTCTCTCCAAGCATGCTTTGCCTCATGATTATGTCTCCTTTGAATTTTCCTTTTTCCCTTTTTCTTTTCTTTTCCTTATTTTCCACCTCACCCAATGGTAAACCCTAAGCATCCATACACCCACAATATGTAAGAAAACGTAGCAAGTGTGGAAAAATGATATGTGCATATTTTGCACAAAAAAGCTAAAAATCCGATTAGCGATTTTTAATCGCGATTAGCACCAAATTAGCATATAATTAACCATAAAAACTTAAGAATGGTATAATTCCACCAAATACCCTATTTTAGAATTTTCCATAATTTTTCCAAAATTTTCCCTATTTATCGGTATTTAATTATACCGAAATATTAAAATGTTCAATAAAATAATATTAAATTATAAAAATTCCAAAAAATAATAATTTTTTTTTTGAAATGTTACACCAACGCATCTATCTATGTAACAGAAAAGTAACAAATAGCTACCATACACTATGCCTTGACTAAGGCCGACAAACATAGCATGAATACTAAATGCTACCCGTCTGAAATGATAGAGGGCTACGAATGGTTTTTGGCGAAAAACCTTTAACGTAATAAACTTGATATCATTGAAAGAACCGGATAGCTTTTTACAAATATATAGTGGCGAAACACTTTGCTAAAGAGGCCACTCCCGGTGAAGGGATCTCGGCTCTTTCCTCTTGGAAGAAGGTGCAGGATATTCCAACTGAATACCGCGATGCAAAGCAACAAGTAATCGACTATAGTGAAGTTATTACCCTGACGCAAACCTCTGCCCAAGGGGTCACTCCCGGTGAAGGGATCTCGGGCCTTGACTCATCGAATGAGGTGCAGGATATTCCAACTGAATACCACTGTGCAAAACAAAAGAAAACGTCCTTGTAATAACACTTTTTGAAAACTGTTCCAACAACGTCAAACAGGTTTGTTTTCCTTTGCATTGATCAAAATCAACGCAGTCCCACCAATTAATCACACCAGAAAAGAACGAAAATAAAATGTACGTATATGCCATCCGCATTCGTTACTGGGTCCCGTCATCACCCGTTAGGTTACTTAACTAACGACAGAGCGGGGACTGGACTAGCCCGGTGTAAAACATATACAACATCTACTAGTATATATATATAAATATATAATAATCGCTCCAGGCGTGATAAATGCAACATTACAGATAAGTAATAAGCATCACAGAATAATACAGATAATCTGGGAGCCCCGGGTTTCCTTTGAGCCGCAAGTGAAACCCGACGTTCCCCTGGTCGTGTGGATAACCCGTGCAATGAAAACCTAGACCTCTACGAATGCGGCATGTTACCCGCCAAAACCAGAAGCGAGGCAACCCCCTTCATCAAAGTGAATGGGCCACCCGGCACTTCACAGAATCCGGTAACTTGAGCACTCCTCCTTGGGTCAACATGTACCTCCTACGAGTGCGGCGAATAGCCCGCCAATTCTAGAGTGAGGCCCCTCCGTCTCAACGCCATGAGATGCAGGCCCATTGCCCTCTAGAACCCGGCTATCTGTGCACTCCACCGCGGGGTAATCCTAGTACAGAAAAGAAAATATGTACAACGGTGACATCGATCTCAACCCGGTCGTGCCCCAAAAGAATAATATACAAACAGGCAGTGACGGCAGTCCACATGTCGGACGCTCGCCCCACGATATCAAAGTACAAATAAAACTAAACTGCACTATCATTGCATCCAAGCTATCCACCATGACAAATCCACAACAACACATCACAACATAGAACATCAACGTGAATGTCACGTTCGCAAACCCGTCTAAAAGAACTATAGCAATTAGAAAAGTTGTACCGCTCTAATGACATTCACGGTCGCAGATAGTAATGCATGTACTGTAAACTTTAAACAATGTTAGAAATATCGAAACCGAAACAACCCCAAAACAATGCTCTGTTGAATGATGTGGCTGTGAAAAGAAGTGGCTGTTGAAAATGAAGAATTGATGAAGTGGCTGTTGTTTTTAATTGTCTTTTGAATGAAGTGGCTGAAGTGTAGTGAGGGATTTTTTTTATGGTTTTTGCAACTCAAGAAAACTTTTTCCAACACCAAAAACCATCAGCCACCAAAATACCCCTCACCAAAAATATTAGCCACGAAAATTTCTACACCAAAAAAAGGAACAACCACTAATTATTCTTCACCAAAAAATCAGCCACACCTTTTTGCCGCATAAAAATATCTTTTCGGTTTCGATATTTTAACATCGTCTAAACAACTAGTATACGGTTAATGGGTTGGCTCTGATACCATGTAAGGTTACGCCAGCGTCCCGGCCATCATACCGTGGCCAAACGCGGAACAAAAACTTTTAAAACCCGGCGCTAACGTAACCCGATTTCCGGATCGAACCATTAACCCTATACTAGTTAACTGTAAAAGGAGTTTAGAGGGGTTATACCGATCGATCTGTGTCCTTCAGTCTTCAACCTCTGTCCCAGGCTCCTCGCGGTTTCCTCGATCAAGTTCGATCTCCGGTTTCCCTCGTCGAAGAAGATCCATGTTGAGGATTAGTAATACGGGCTCCCGCTTCAAAACCGAAGAAACTCTGGCATTCAGTTTGCTAGCCTAGATACCCAAGGTGAAGTAGAGATAGTGTGTGAATACTTTGTCTCAAAGCACCCAAGGATTTGGATGGAGGTGAATGAAGTTGCCAAGAGGTGAAAATGTGAGTATAGAATTTGGCTTGGAGGAAAAATGAGCTTACTGGAAAATTGGGATCGGCCAAAACCAAAATGGTTCTCAATGGATTTTTAGTGGGTGTGTTGAATTAATGAATAGCAACTAAAGAAATATATTCTCCACCAAGAATCCACAGCCACACACTACACAAAATATCTAACTAAATATCCTAAGCTTGACAATATCCATTAATGCCAAAGGATGAGTCACGAAATTGGCAGCCACAAATTTTCCCTCACAAAAATCAAATACACACACACATGCTCATGAAATATGCCCCGCACAAAAATTCCATAACTCACACTTTAACCAATTAAAAATTAAACTAAATGTTTAATCCAATAAAAAGAAATGACAACTTCAAAAGTAAACTCGTAACGAATTACAAGAATACCCCTCATCCATATATACATACCCACATCCGTATTCTGACTGAAAAGAAATACGAGTCGAAAATATTCCAACAATATAATACTAAGATCTGCCTTAAACCAAAGCCCGCTAGTATTATCCGTCCGATCATGATCCGTGCACTAGTGCACAAATATGATCGAACCCTGCCATAAAACCATACAGCCTCTACAACATTTCGCCCGAACTAGGGAAACCCTCTGTGTGGGACTCTAAAGACTTGTCAATATGCTGGCAATGGGTTTAACCACAAGCATGTCAGTGGCACTAGCTGTACATAACGGCTTCCTAGGTATTGAGCGAAAGGGAGGCCGACGAGCGAAGTCATCCTGAAACCCTACTTAGCCTGACAGTGACAATATCCGTACAGTCCGGTCCGTTCGTTTATGAGTATCGCATATTGAGTCTAGGGGGTGGATAATGTCAGACCCCTAATAACATGACATTAAGTGTCGGCATGACCTATCACCAACTGAGAAACTACTGATCCGAATCAGTAATTTTTATCTACCCCGGTCGAGGATTTCTGGTGATGGCCACCCGTGCACTCCGCGACCTCAACCCCCAATACCGGGAGAGACAAATCACCTGACAATCTACTCACTGCCTCCATGTGGCTCGGGACTGTATCCAACTAAAATCTGTTTGCATGACTCCTTTGAGCCGTGGTAGGGTAGTAATCAAAGCACAGTGGGAATTCACACGAGACAAATGACGATCTCAAGTCGATAGACTAACCTGTACACATGCACCAGGGAATTTCTATCTGACAATAGGTATAATACCAACTAGCATGTTCCCGGCGAGTCCGTCCGGTGTACTCATAACCCAATGAGCACATGTATACATCTTAGGTGATCCAACTGACACCAATGGCTTGTGAGACCGGCCACCGCCCCTCGTCGGGGTCTCGATCCATATACACTAGTCTACTTATGGAGTATTGATGCCCAATCTCGAAACTCCCACAGCTAGGGACATATTAAGGATTTTCTTATAGACCACCCAACTCTCACGTATATGATCGCCATCGTATTGCTGGTAGTCAAGCAAGAATCCTATGGGCTCTATCAACATGTAATAGTGATCTGTAATGTCACCTGAAACATGTACACGAGATAAAGACAAACCAGATAGCATACTATCATCTCGAGTAAGACTGTCCTACAAGTACAGGTCCTACCTCAATCATTGCAATCACGTGCCTGCGATCCAATAATTGACTTGAGGGCACTATAGCCAACAATTCAAATGTTCCTAGTCGTGGGAGTATTAAGACAGGGCATCGATACTCCAGAGTAGATTAGCGTATACGCTTCTCTACCCATGTAATGGGCGATGGATGATCCCATATCCATTGGTGTTTGACATCAGAGATGGTATACGAGTGCTCAGTAGAGACCGGGTACACTGGACGGACTCGCCGATAACTCCTAGATGGTATTATATACCTATCGTCAGATAGCAGTTCTCTGGTGACACTGGTACAAGTTAGTGTATCAACCCGAGATCGACATAGAGTCTTGTGTGATTCCGACTGTGCTTTTATTTCCACCTTACCATGTTCAAGAGATCGTGCAAAACAGTGGTTTTTCGGTACAGTCCCGAGTCATATGGAGGCAATGAGCGACAGGAGGGGATTTGCCTCTCCCAGTATTGGGGTTTGATGTTGCGCTATGCTCGATTGGCCATAACAGGAAATCCCTGGCCAGGGTTGCTGAGATTTACTATTAAGTGTTATCATTAGTTTCTCGAACTGTTATGGACCTTGTATCGGCATGACTTATAAGGCTATTGGGGTCTGACGTTATACAACCCCCAGGCTCTGATATGCGACATATCAGATGAAGAGACCAGACTGTATGGTAGTGTTATTGATTGGATTCGTAGGAGTATGAGCAGACTTGCTTGTTGATCTTTTGATCGTTCAATACCCGGGTGGCCTTACGTTTAGCACACCGCTTGCAGCTTGTGGGTGACTGATATGATCACCACCTACTCCTGGCGTATTGACGAGTCATTAGAGTCCTACATAGAGGTTTCCTAGCTCAAGCGAAACGTAATAGGAGAACATATGTCATATGTGCGGGACCGAGATTAGTGCGTGTATGTGATACCGCATTCAATTCTCGCGATATGTGATATCGGTCGGTTATATGTGATATAGCCGGGTTATCGAATCAAGTGTTGATCCGATAAGTTGATTCATATGATATTAGTCGGTTGTATATGTAAGGTTACGCCTGTGCCCCTGGCCATCAATCCGTGGCCAAACACGGAACAAAAAATTTTAAAACCCGGCGCTAAAGGAACCCGATTCCCGGATTGAACCATTAACCCTATACTAGTTAACTGTAAAGTATTTAGAGAGGTTATTGTTAGTGTATATGCCCTAGAGGCCATTACTGTATCATACTAGTATGTATATTACTTAATGGAAGCTTAGGATATTCACCTTGTATTGACAATCTTGCTCAAAATGGTAGTATGCTATTTGGTTTGTTTCTGCTTTAATGTATGCATGTGTTTCTTTTAGCATATCGCCTTTACACATTAGTGGAGCCCTTAGGATCTTTGCTTGATTACCAGCGTTGTGATGGCAGTCACACTCGTGGGGGCTGGGTAATCTATAAGCACATCTTTATGCAGGTCCCTAGTCGCAGGACTATCGAGATAGGGCATCGATACTCCGGAGTAGACTAGCGTATGCGCTTCTTATCCCAGCTTGGGAGACGGTCTGTCCCACAGCCGTCAGTACGTCGTACTTGAGATAGTAAGCGGGTGCTCGTTAGGTTACGAGTACACTGAACAGGACTCGTCGGGAACTGGTGGTTGGTATTATACCTATCGTCTGTTATCAGCTCCCAGGTGACATGAGTACAGCTTAGTCCGCAGACTTGACACTGTCACTTCGCCTCCAGTGTGTTCCTACTGTACTTTGATTACTACCCTACCAAGGCTTAAAGGAGTCGTGCAAACAGGTAGTTTTTGGGTGCAGTCCCGAAGCACTTGGAGGCAGTGACGGTTAGACAGGATTCGTCTCTCCCGGTATTGGGGGTTGACATCGCGCTGTGTCTAGGAGAGCCATTACACGAGTAGTCCCTGGCTAGGGCAAGCGAGATATACCGGTAGGTTTCCAGTGCTATCTCAGGTTGTTCTGGGCTACACTCCGACACGACTTGTACCGCTATTAGGGGACTGACGTTTAGCGCCCCTTGGCCCGCCATGCGATGTATCAAACGAACAGACCGGAATGTATAGAGATTGTCACATTCAGGCTCAGTAGGAGTTCAGATGGGTTTCACTTCGTCAGTCTTCTTGTCGGCATCTACCTGGGGACCGTTACGCATAGCTAGTGCCGTTTGCGGTCTATGGTTAAACCCACTGTCAGCGTAGTGTCGAGTCTTTAGAGTCCCACACAGAAAGCTATTTGCCTTTAGGCAAAAGAGTAGAGGTCGCATGGTTTTGCGATATGGTTCGGTCACATCCATGCACTTGTGCACGTTCAGTGTCCGGACAGTTAACTCTAGAGGGCTTTGGTTTAAGCCAGATCCTAGTGTACGTTTTGGGATTTGTTTTATCTCGTTTGTATTCGTGTTCCTCGGAACGCGGATGCGTGTGTGTATGCACAGTTGACAGAGAGACAGAGGCAGAGGATTCTCATTGGGGTTGTTGACTGTTGACTGTTCACTGTTGACTATTGACTTTTTGCCAAACCCTAATGAGAATAAGAAATATGATTAACAATAATATTAATTAAGTATTATAGTGACATGGTTGTTGAGGGGTTGACTTTGTTGACCGGTTGACTAGGTTGGACTAGTTGACCATCATCATGACAATGTCTATCATTTCATGGCAAAGACTTTTGCTTGCTCATTTGTTTTTGCAAAATGAGTGCATGAAATGATATGGCCATTTGACTTGAACCATCACATAATACTCAATTACTATTATGAGTAATCATGGTTTTGGATTATGAGAGCTTGGATGGCAAAAGAGTTACTCAATTCTCTCATTTCATTTCTCTCTTTTGCTTGAGCTCTCCCTCTTGCTCTTCCTCTTGCTCTCTCTCTAGCTCAAGGCAAAACCCTCTCATGAGTTGAGAAACATTGCCTTAGAGATAAAAGAAAACCCAAATCACTTCTCTACTCATCCTAGTTCACAAGGTTTAGCAAACCTAGTGTTCTAGTTTCTTCAAGTTCGAAGAAGAAGCCAAAGGTAGAAGCTTTCAGGTGGATCCATCTTCGGCGCAAGGAGACGACGAGGTGAGGCCGATCCATACACCGGAAAGAGTTGAAGACGAAGGAGTTCAAGAAAGGTATAACCCCCTAACCGAGTAGGTAAAACTCTTGTTAGGTTTGTTAGTTAGTTGTTTAACAAAGATCCGTATTTTTGAGTCCATGTTATCACCCTCTTGAAAATCGTTTTTCACCACTTTCACAACCCCGTAAGTACCGGGGAAGGGTAGCATGGACTTACAGTGGTATCAGAGCCTAGTTAAACACTATCCAACATGTTAGCATAGTAAATAGAAATTCGATCGGAGAAAAAGTCGCAAAAAATCCCCGAAATGCATACTTTCTGCCGAATTTTTTTCCTGTTCAAAATCCAATAAATCTTACCTTAAAATTCGTCTCAGGGATTTTAGAAGAATCTGCAAAAAAATGGTCCACTGAGTCGATCAACACGCCGCGGATCCGCGGCAGGAGCATGCTCCCGCCGCGGATCCGCAGCCGAGTTGACTCGGCCGTGGGGTATTTTTTGTGCAGTTTGTTTCTGGGGTTGTTTTGGGATTTTTAAAATATGTTTTTTATGCCCAGATTTTACAGAAAGAAAATTTGTGTTAGGGGCCTAAAAATCCGTATTTTGATCGAACTTCTAAAGACTAATGCTAACGGGTTTATATCTGTGCTGTGTTATATGTATTCAACGTCTGCTAATCGCTATACGTCGATTAGTGAGGGTTATACATATCTGTGATCTGTAATGTTGATGGTATGTGTATATGAATTCATTGGATTGTCGCGGGTGAATAGCCGGGGGTTGTGAGATGAGAGTTTTCTTTTCTTTCAATTCATGTAAATTTTTAAATTGATATAATATTATTTATATGGCCGCACAACCAAGTCGGGGTTGTAGCCGTCATTGTATAATTTCTTTTTACTGTTTTTGCTCCTAGGATAGACCCATGGTGGGGTGCACAAACTACCGGGTATCTCGAAGTGCCGAGTGGCCTACTCACTTCGTTGAGGGAGGTTGCTCCGCTTCGGATAATTGGCGGGTAGTTTGCCGCACCCGTAGGGGTCTTGGGTGGGGTATTGGCTATTCACCGCGACCGTGTAATCCGCTTTTCGTTACAGGCTTGTACGAATTGCGGATTCCTAGTATATCCAATGTGTTCATCTGTGATCTGAAATGGCTATCATTGCAATATATCTATATATGATATTATTTAGGCGTTGCTTATGTTTTGCATCCGCGCTAGTCCAGCCCCCGCTCTGTCGTTAGTTAAGTAACCTAACGGGTAATAACGGGGCCCCGTGGCGAATGCGGATGGTATAAGCGTACGTCATATTTTGGTTATTTTCTGCAATGGTAGGATTAAATGATGGGACGCATTGGAATTAATGCAAGAAAAATAAACCAAGTAAAAGTCATTGGAACACTTTGAAAACCACTCGGTTCTTTTCAAAACGAAACTTTTAAATGCGGAGCACGAACCACTCCTTTTGAAAGCTATCTCGTTCCATCGATTATATCAAGTTCATTACGTTCACGATTTCGCCAAAACCATTCGTAGCCCTCCGTCATTTCACATGAATGGTCAATAAGTATTCAAGCTATGTATGTTGGCTAAAGTCAAGGCATAGTGATTGGTAGCTATTGGGTATTCATGTGCAGCATAGATAGATGTGTTGGTTTGGGGCAGTCGTTCTACCATTTTAGCCAAAGTCAAGGGTATGTGCGGGTGGGCTCAAATTAACCTGGAGAATGACGGGTAGAACTTGACATGTCACTTATGATATTTTGGCCAAAGTCAAGGTCATAAGAGCATGGGGCAAAAATCCACATCGGGAGTTTCAAAAGAACTGAAACTTGCTAGTGTTGCATACCATTTGGAGTGTGATGATTCTGGTAGGATTCCTTCAGTTTTGTCACGCGATGATATTTGGATCCCGATCCTACTGTGAGTATATGCTACTCCTCGGGAAATTTCTCACTTAACGATCAATGCTATAAACCTAATAGGTGTCTAGAAAGGTGTTAGCGGGGCTACGCCCCCAGGGAAAAGAGGTTCTTAAATTAAGGAACTTCGCGAAAGCGTTGGAAAACCTCCCTCGAAGTACCGACACTAGCCTGGTTGAATGGTTAAGCAAGTATTGTACGGTGAGATTGATCCTGACTAATTCTTCCTTTATGGTTTGAGGAGGGATTCGAGAAACAGAGGGTGCCATCCTGTTTAGACAAACTAAAAACCACTCTAAACTTGCAAGAGCATCATGCTGAGTGTTTCTTCTCTCTCTCCTAATTGCAGCGACCAATCGACATGACCAGACTTAAGTTACTTCTAGATAAAAATATACTGACAGGGCTAAACTATAAAGATTGGCTCAGGAATGTCAAAATGGCAATCACTTACGACAAGCTGGGGTATCTTCTTACCACCAAAGCTCCCCCTGTCCCAGGTCCCACCTCCAGCGTCGGGGATAAGGAAATCCGTAAGACTTGGGAGATCGATTGCGCGAAGGCCAAGTGCCTCGTGCTTGCCTCTATGGATAATGAACATCAGAGGAGGCACGAGAATATGGACCTCGAATCCATATTTCTCCATACAAAAGAACTGTATGGAGAGCAATCTCGTATCGCAAGATACGAAGTGTCGAAGAAGCTATTTTCGGCAAGGTTGGCCATTGGATCATCGGTAGCAGAACATGTGCTTAAGATGATTGGCTTCATTGAGGAGCTCGCGGACCTTGGGACCACGTTAGAGAATGAGCTCTATACGGACTTGACTCTCCAGTTCCTTCCTTCCACTTACGCCCAGTTTATCCTGAACTTCAACTTACAAGGAAAAGAAGTTGAACTTCCGGAGCTCCTCAACATGCTGAGGAGTGTAGAGGGCACCCTACAGAAAGGTAGGGATACATCCACTTTGTTTGTAGGAGGATCTTCCTCTTCTAGTCCAAGGCGAAAGCCAGGGGAATGAAGAAGAAAACCCCCGCCAAACCAAGGGGCGGTGTTAGTAAGGTGGATATGAAGGGAAAGGCAAAAGCAACAAAGAAAGCGGGGAAGCTTGTGGATAAGGAAGAGTGCTTTTACTGTCATAAGAGTGGGCACTGGAAGAAAGATTGCAGGGCTTGGAAGGCCAGAACACAGGATCTGAAGCAAGTTGCGGCTTCAGCTTCAGGTGTGTATGTTATTGAAAACTGTCTATCAATAAACTCTACTTCGTGGGTATTGGATACCGGATCAGGATCTCATATCTGTAATTATTTGCAGGCATTGAGAAACCGTAGGTTTTTGAAGGCAGGTGACATGACCCTCAAAGTTGCAAACGGAGCTAGCATGGATGCTAAGGCCGTGGGGGACTATCACCTGGGAATGTCAGATGGACATGTTTTGGTTTTACGTAATTGCTTTTTTGTACTCAACGCAACTTGTAATATTATTTCTGTATCTTTGACTTCTAAAGAAGGTTATGAATTTGCGTTTGTAAGTAATGTTGTAAACATTCACCTTAATCAAGTTCTGATTGGGTCAGGTACATTGAGCAATGGTATATACGTATTAAACCAACCACAGATTTTCAATGTCCAGAATACACACAAAAGAAAGTCTCCGTAAATAAATCAGACTTTCTTATGGTATTGTAGACTGGGTCACATCAATGAGAGAAGGTTGACGAAGTTACATACAGAAGGCTATTTGAATCCGTTCGAATATCAATCGTATGCCACTTGTCAATCCTGTCTCAAAGGAAAGATGACAAAGACTCCGTTCACTGGACACGGAGTAAGAGCAAGCGAGCTCTTAGGACTCGTACACAGCGACGTGTGCGGTCCAATGTCTACACATGTACGAAGCGGTTATTCTTACTTCATTACTTTTACGGATGACTTTTCATGGTACGGTTATGTCTTCTTAATGAAACATAAATCCGAAGCCTTTGGAAAATTCCAGGAATATAAGAATGAAGTAGAAAAACAAACAGGCAAAAGTATCAAGACACTGAGATCGGATCGAGGTGTTGAATACTTGAGTGCCGAGTTCCTGGATTACTTAAAAGAGAATGGAATTCTCTCTCAGCTTACTCCTCCATACACTCCGCAGCATAACGGTGTATCGGAGAGACAGAACCGAACCCTATTGGATATGGTACGGTTCATGATGAGTAACGCTGAGTTACCGCGATCATTCTGGGGATATGCACTAGAATCAGCTGCATACCTTTTGAACCGTGTTCCAACTAAGACTGTGCCTACTACACCATATCAGATATGGTGTGGGAAGAGACCTTATCTTAATCACATTAAGACATGGGGAAGTCCAGCTTTTGTCAAAAAGCAGCATGCGGACAAGCTCGAGGCACGCTCAGTACAGTGCAAGTTTGTGGGATATCCGAAGAACTCCAAGGGATATTTCTTCTATTGCGAAGAGGAACAAAAGGTTTTTGTTTCTCGGCATGCCCACTTCTTGGAAACTCCGTTTTTAGAGAATCAGATAAGTGGGAGCGCAATAGAACTGGAAGAAATTCCAGAACCACAGACTATTACTGAAAGCTTAGTAGAACCAGAGGGTTCGAAAGATTATGACATTCCTACGCCGCTCCGCAGGAGTAGTAGGCAGTCTCATCCGCCCGAGAGATACTACGGTTTTCTCATAGACGGGGATAGAGAGGATTGCATCATTGATTATGATGAGCCAACTAGCTTCCAGCAGGCCATTCAGAGCGTTGACTCGGTAAAATGGATGGATGCAATGCGGACCGAAATGGAGTCCATGTACACCAACAAAGTATGGACGTTGGACATTGCTCCGGATGGGGTAAAACCCGTAGGATGCAAGTGGATCTTCAAAAGGAAGATTGGTGTAGATGGACAGGTTGAGACCTATAAAGCTAGACTTGTTGCAAAGGGTTTCCGTCAAAGACCTGGCTTGGACTATGACGAAACCTTTTCTCGAGTGGCTATGCTGAAATCCATTCGGATCCTTCTTGCCATTGCTGCTTTCCACGATTATGAGATTTGGTAGATGGACATAAAGACCGCTTTTTTAAATGGAAATTTAGAGGAGTGTGTCTATATGGACCAGCCAGAGGGTTTCATTCAGAATGGGAGCAGCGGAAAGGTGTGCAAGTTGCTTAAGTCCATATATGGACTAAAGCAGGCATCACGGAGTTAGAATATCTGTTTTGATGAGACGGTCAAGGAATTTGGCTTTATCAAAAATCCAGATGAACCATGCATCTATACTAGATTTGTAGCAAGAACTGTAGTATTCCTCGTTTTATACGTGGATGACATTCTCTTGATAGGAAATGACATTCCTATGCTACAATCTGTCAAAGGGTTCTTGTCACACAGGTTCTCCATGAAAGACCTGGGTGATGCCTCATAGATTCTGGGATCCGGATCTATCGTGACAGATCCAAGAGGATATTAGGACTCTCACAGTCCAGGTACATCAACACCATACTGAAAAAGGTTCAGTATGGAAGATTCCAAGCGCGGTAATCTACCGGCTTGTCACGGGATCACCCTCTCCAAAGAGATGTCTCCCAAGACTGATTTGGAAAGGGATCGCATGTCTATTATACCCTACGCTTCTGCGGTAGGCTCTATAATGTATGCGATGTTGTGTACCAGACCAGATGTAGCTTATGCACTGAGTGTTGTAAGCCGGTATCAGTCAAACCTTGGGGAGAAACACTGGATAGCGGTAAAGAACATTCTCAAGTACCTGAGAAGGACTAAGGAGATGTTCTTGGTGTATGGCGGAAAAGACCTCCAGATCGAGGCCTTTGCTGACTCCAGCTTCCAGAGTGACAAGGATGATTCCAAGTCCATGTCGGGTTATGTCTTTACCCTCTATGGAGGGGCGGTGTGTTGGAAGGGTTCCAAACAGGAAACCGTTGCTGACTCAACGATGGAAGCGGAATATATCGCTGCTGCAGATGCCGCAAAGGAAGCTGTCTGGATGAAGAAGTTCCTCACGGAGCTTCAGGTGGTTCCTACCATTATTGATCCAATACCGCTGTATTGTGACAACAACGGAGCTATAACTTTAGCGAAGGAACCCAGGTCCCATCAGAAGTCCAGACACATCTTGAGGCGGTATCACCTGATCAGGGAGATCATGGGTCGCCAGGAGATCGAGGTTCGGAGAGTTGCTATAGAAGATAACACTGCCGATCTATTCACGAAGGCCTTACCCCAGACTCAGTTCGAGCGGCTGATCGAGATGATAGGTCTTCGATACGCCAGTACATGACCTTAGTGCAAGTGGGAGATTGTTAGTGTATATGCCCTAGAGGCCATTACTGTATCATACTAGTTTGTATATTACTTAATGGAAGCTTGGGATATTCACCTTGTATTTACAATCTTGCTCAAAATGGTAGTATGCTACTTGGTTTTTTCTGCTTTAATGCGTGCATGTGTTTCTTTTAGCATATCGCCTTTACACATTAGTGGAGCCCTTAGGATCTTTGCTTGATTACCAGCGTTGTGATGGCAGTCATACTCGTGGGGGCTGGGTAATCTATAAGCACATCCTTATGAAGGTCCCTAGTCGCAGGACTATCGAGACAGGGCATCGATACTCCGGAGTAGACTAGCGTATGCGCTTCTTATCCCAGCTTGGGAGACGGTCTGTCCCACAGCCGTCAGTACGTCGTACTTGAGATAGTATGCGGGTGCTCGTTAGGTTATGGGTATACTGGACAGGACTCGTCGGGAACTGTTGGTTGGTATTATACCTATCGTCAGTTATCTGTTCCCACGTGACATGAGTACAGCTTAGTCCGCTGACTTGACACTGTCACTTCGCCTCGAGTGTGTTCCCACTGTACTTTGATTACTACCCTACCACGGCTCAATGGAGTCGTGCAAACAGGTAGTTTTTGGGTGCAGTCCCGAAGCACTTGGAGGCAGTGACGGCTAGACAGGATTCGTCTCTCCCGGTATTGGGGGTTGACATCGCGCTGTGTCTAGGAGAGCCATTACACGAGTAGTCCTTGGCCAGGGCAAGCGAGATATACTGGTAGGTTTCCAGTGCTATCTCAGGGTGTTCTGGGCTACACTCCGACACGACTTGTACCGCTATTAGGGGACTGACATTTACCGCCCCTTAGGCCCGCCATGCGATGTATCAAACGAACAGACCGGACTGTATAGAGATTGTCACATTTAGGCTCAGTAGGAGTTCAGATGGGTTTCACCTCATCAGTCTTCTTGTCGGCATCTACCTGGGGACCGTTACGCACAGCTAGTGCTGCTTGCGGTCTGTGGTTAAACCCACTGCTAGTGTAGTGTCGAGTCTTTAGAGTCCCACACAGAAATCTATTCGCCTTTAGGCAAAAGAGTAGAGGTCACATGGTTTTGCGACAGGTCGCATGGTTTTGCGACAGGGTTCGGTCACATCGATGCACTTGTGCACGTTCAGTGTCCGGACAGTTAACACTATCGGGCTTTGGTTTAAGCCAGATCCTAGTGTACGTTTTGGGATTGGTTTTATCTCGTTTGTATTCGTGTTCCTCGGAACGCGGATGCGGGTGTGTATGCACAGTTGACAGAGAGACAGAGGAAGAGGATTCTCATTGGGGTTGTTGACTATTGACTGTTCACTGTTGATTATTGACTTTTTGCCAAACCCTAATGAGAATAAGAAATATGATTAACAATAATATTACTTAAGTATTATAGTGACATGGTTGTTGAGGGGTTGACTTTGTTGACTTGTTGACTTTGTTGACCGTTGACTAGGTTGGACTAGTTGACATCATCATGACAATGGCTATCATTTCATGGCAAAGACTTTTGCTTGCTTGTTTGTTTTTGCAAAATGAGTGCATTAAATGATATGGCCATCTGACTTGAACCATCACATAATACTCAATTACTATTAAGAGTAATCATGGTTTTGGATTATGAGAGCTTGGATGGCAAAAGAGTTACTCAATTCTCTCATTTCATTTCTCTCTCTTGCTTGAGCTCTCCCTCTTGCTCTTCCTCTTGCTCTCTCTCTAGCTCAAGGCAACACCCTCTCATGAGTTGAGAAACATTGCCTTAGAGATAAAAGAAAACCCAAATCACTTCTCTACTCATCCTAATTCACAAGGTTTAGCAAACCTAGTGTTTTAGTTTCTTCAAGTTCGAAGAAGAAGCCAAAGGTAGAAGCTTTCAAGTGGATCCATCTTCGGCGCAAGGAGACAACGAGGAGAGGCCGATCCGTACACCAGAAAGAGTTGAAGATGAAGGAGTTAAAGAAAGGTATAACCCCCTAACCGAGTAGGTAAAACTCTTGTTAGGTTTGTTAGTTAGTTGTTTAACAAAGATCCGTATTTTTGAGTCCATGTTACTACCCTCTTGAAAATCGTTTTTCACCACTTCCGCAACCCCGTAAGTATCGGGGAAGGGTAGCATGGACTTACAGTTATACTGATCGATCCGTGTCCTTCGGTCTTCAACCTCTGTCCTAGGCTCGTTGTAGCTTCCTCGATCAAGTTCGTTCTCTGGTCTCCCTCGTCGAAGACGATCCACATCGAGGATTCTTAATACGGGCTCCCACTTAACTCGGGCATCCAGTTTGCTAGCCTAGATGCACAAGATGAAGTAGAGAGAGTGTGAATACTTTGTCTCAATACACCTTTGGATTCTCAATTCTTGAGAGGGATGGGTGGAGGTTGAAGAAGATGCCCATGGAGGAAAGTGTGAGCTCAAGAAAGAAGCTAATAAAGAAAAAATGGTTTGAGTTATTGTGTGAGATATTTTGAGAGCTCATTTTTCCACTCAAGAAAAATCCCTTGGCAACAAAAGAACAGCCCTCCCTCTCCACATATATCCTACATAATAATTCTAGCCCTAAAAACAATCTATGTCACAATAATTGATCACTAGATCCAATACCATGAGTCACCAAGTGCATGCACCATCAAATGAATGCATAAGGCCAAAACTTGCACTCACATTTTCCACCAATTAAACATTTAAACTAAATGTTTAATCCAACAGAAAGAAATGGCATCAACTAAAGAAATCTTGTAACGAATTACAAGAATACCCCTCATCCATATAAACATACCCGCATCCGTATTCCGACTGAATACGAATACAACGAGACGAAAGTAATCCAACAATATAAGACTAGGATTAGGCTTAAACCAAAGCCCACTAGTATTACACGTCAGATCATGATCCATGCACAAGTGCACGTATATGATCGAACCCTGCCATAAAACCATACGGCCTCTACAACGTTTCGCCCGAACTAAGGAAACCCTCTGTGTAGGACTCTAAAGACTCGTCAATACGCTGGCAGTGGGTTTAACCACAAGTACGTCAGTGGCACTAGCTGTACGTAATGGCTGCCCAGGTATTGAGCGAAAGGGAGGCCGACGAGCGAGCTCATCCTGAAACCCTATTGAGCCTGACAGTGAAAATAGCCGTATAGTCCGGTCCGTTCGTCTATAAGTATCGCATGTCGAGCCTAGGGGGTGGATAAAGTCAGACCCCTAATAACTTGACATTTAGTGTCGGTATGAAGCCTATCACCAACTGAGAAACTACTGATCCGAATCAGTAATTCTCGTCTACCCCGACCGAGGATTTCTGGTAATGGCCACCCGTGCACTCCGCGACATCAACCCCAAATATACCGGGAGAGACGAATCCCTTGACGATCCGCTCACTGCCTCCATATGGCTCGGGACTATACCCAACTAAAACCTGTTTGCACGCCTCTTTTGAGCCGTTGTAGAGTAGTAATCAAAGCACAGTGGGAACTCACTCGAGACAAATGACGATCTCAGGTCGATAGACTAACCTGTACATATGTCACCTGGGAACTGCTATCTGACGATAGGTATAATACCAACTAGCATGTTCCCGGTGAGTCCGTCCGGTGTACTTATAACCCAATGAGCACATGTATACATCTTAGGTGAACCAACTGACACCAATGGCTTATGAGACCGGCCACCGCCCCTCTTCGGGGTCTCGATCCGTATACACTAGTCTACTCTTGGAGTATCGATGCCCAGTCTCGAAACTCCCACGACTAGGGACACTTTAAGGATGTGCTTATAGACCACCCAACTCTCACGTATATGATCGCCATCATACTGCTGGTAGTCAAGCAAGAATCCTATGGGCTCTATCAACATGTAATCGTGATCTGTAATATCACCTGAAGCATGTACATGATGATAAAGACAAACCAGATAGTATACTATCATCTCGAGTAAGACTGTTCCGGTATAGGTCCTCCCTCAATCATTGCAATCACGTGCCTGCGATCCAATAATTGACTTGAGGGCACTATAACCAACAGTATGTGATATAGCCGGATTATTAAATCAAGTGTTGATTTGATAATTTAATGTATAATTATATATATGATATATTAACTTACATTAACTAATATTCGCTCACTAAGTATTTCTTTTTCTCACACGTGCTTTAGTATATATGTGATATATATTAATGTACGTTTTTTTGTGTCATGGTAGATGATACATGCTACATGGGTGTATAAGACTTACACCATTCTTATGATAATCCTAGGATTTTTATTTATCAAATTAAATCAAAATTGGTTGGAAATTTGTCATGGCTAGAAGCTTGGAGAAGCTTGTTTTGTCCATTGACTTAGTCCACTAATTTGTTTTACTTAAGATATTTATTAACCTAACCATTATCCTTAGCCACAGTTTAGTTTCTACATGAGTTAGTATATGATACTAACTCACCCATGGTTCCTATTCTCACTCTCGTGAGATGAGATTCATTCACCATTCTTCTTCTTCTTCATCTTAAGAAAGCTCATTAGCTTTTCTTAAGGTGAAGAAATATTGTGAGAAAAATAAATCTAAAGTGAGCAAAATTCCTACTTCATCATCCTCTACTATACTAGCTATTTAGTTTAGGGTGTTTGCTTCACTAAACCCTAATTTACTGAAGAGGTAGCATGAGCTTGAGTCTCCTCGACATAGATCATCTTCGGCCTCGAAGACTTCAAGCAAGCTTGTTCATTTCACCTTGTGGAGCCTCACTAGAGTCCGGAAGATCATTACTTGGAGCGAAGGGACTACTATACGGAGCTATTGAACTGAAGGACTGGTATACAAAGGTTGTATTCTATGTTCACTTTGTTTGTAAAGTTGTTTGCATGCTAGATTCGTATAAATCTCTAGTTAAGATTCTAGGGTTAGGGTTCTTTAGCGCGCCAATTTTTATAAAATGGCAAGGTCGATGCCTCCCGAAACCCAGCGGCAACCTAGGGAACCCTGCAGTGGTATCAGAGTCATGCTAGAGAATTAGACGTTGTTGTAGAATTACAAAACCGAAACACCCGATACAAAAACCCAGTTTCTGTCGAATTTTTTAAGGTGTCTAAATATTTTTTAAGCAGTTACAAAATGTTATATGAGATGTAACATGAACAAAGTTGAAAATTGGACCCCTCTCGCCGGAAAATGGCCGGCCACATAGCATTAAAATCCGGCCTGGCTGGTTTTGGAAGTTGGTTCAGGGTTGAATTTTTTAGGGTGTTCCAGTCTCTGGGTTTTGGTGTTTCAGGTGTTGCTTATTTTTGCTGATATTGCATGAAATGTTAACTTTTTGTAAAGGCAATTCAGAGTGTTTCGTAATCGTAATTCTAACATCATTTTGGGTTATTTAGACGACGTTAAAAAGTTCGAACGGATAACAATAACCCATTTTTTCCCTTGCTGGAAATTTTCCAAGAGTTGGATTTTTCCGTGTTTGAAATCTTCAGAAAATCATGCAGGCGTTTTCTATGGACCCTCTAGAAGAACGAAACCCTAACTCGATTCTGTGACCGTCGGAACCGCCATCAAACCTTACGGTTTGTGGTAGTTCTGCGGCGTCACAGGTGAGGTAAGGGTTGACCCTTCTACGGTAGGTTCATAGGTGTTGTAGCATGTTCTGGGTGCTTTTTGAACCCCGCTCAAGTGTTGAGCTCTTTGGAAAATTTTGGGTGTTTGTTTATTTGATCGAAAAGTTTAACATCGTTTAGCTATCTGTGATTGTGATACAATATTTGGAATCCACATATTTGGTTATGTGATAACTAATTTGAATTTTATAAATCTAGCAATTCAGTCTCAATTGATCGGTTGCCACGGAATTTTGATGTTGATCAAAAGTCCGTCGCAATTACGTAGCGTATGCGGATACTTGCCGGGTAACCTTACTAGATAGCTACGCCCCATAGCCCAGACCAAGTGACTGTAGGAGAACCCCATTGCCAAAAGCATCCGTTCGGGTGCTCGCGGCCGCGGTGTTCCGCTTAAGTGCACTTCGTCGACGACATCAAGGGTGCGGCCGTCTACTAAAGTTTCCGATAAGCATTCGATCAGGTTGTCGGGAATCTTGTTGAATTACCCTACTGGTTATTAAAAAGTGTTTTCAATATCGAGACTAAAATGCGGGGTTTATAATTGTTAGGCATGGGATGTCTAAGGAATTTATTTGGTTAGGCATGAAATCCAAAGTATGTGATACATTGGGTTTATGATGTCTGAAGTGCTTGCGGATTCCAATTGTTGTAGTTTTTCACTTTCTTTTCTGCGACCGTAAGTGTAATATGTGGTGTATCGCCGGTTTCGTTGATATATGTCAACGACAATTGGGATACGCATTATATTGGATTGTCGTGTTTTGAATAGCCAGGTTTTTTTACGTGAGATGGGAGTTTTTATTTTCGTTCATGTAAAATTCATTGTATGTAATATTCTTTTATTGGGGCACTTCCAGGATGAGGTTGATGTCACCATTGTTGTATATTATTTACTTTTCCGCATAACGATAGACCTAAGGTGGGAGGCATAAGTAACCGGGTTCTAGGGTCCAGTGGGAGACCATCTCGAGGAGTCGAGACCGGGTTTCCTAACTCTAGAATTGGTAGGATTGCTTGCCATTCTCGTAGGGGTCTAGGGATGTGGGTTTGGCTATTCATCGGGCCCTGGAATCCGCATTTTTTATTGGCTTAATTAAAACACAGAATTCCCAGAATATCCAATATTTCATATGTGTTCTTCTGCTGCTGATATTCTGTAATGTGATCACTTGATATTCTGAGACGAATGCTTATATTATATATATGATATATAATAAATATTGCTTCTTTTGTTTCTTCTATGATGCTTAGGAAGCATAATTGATGTGACTTCATTAATAAGATTAATGAAATAAAAGAAACCTAAAGATGTTGTAAAAACTTGTTTTAAAACTGGTAGCTCTAGTTCTTTCTTTGCATAGCGGTATTCCTTGTAGAATATCCAGCACCTTATTCGATAAGGAAAGAGCCGAGATCCCTTCACCGGGAGTGACCTCTTTAGTGAAACGAGCAGATGCTACAACCCACCCGGTTTGTTTTTGATTGCTTTTTTAGTTCATGCTTTGCATAGTGGTATTTGTGAAATATCCAGCACCTCATTCGATGAGGAAAGAGCCGAGATCCCTTCACCGAGAGTGACCTCTTTAGCAAAACTAGTAAAGCCTCAAAAACACTCCTTTTCAAAATCACTCGATTCTACAACGATATCAAGTTCATTACGCAAAAGGTTTTATAAAAAACCTGTCGTAGACCTCCGTCATTTCAAATAAGAACTATTTAGTATTCGTGCTGCGTTTGTTGACCTTAGCCAAGGTGTAGTGTGCGGTAGCTAATTAGTGCTTATCTGCAAGCATATGATGCGATTGAGTTAGGTAGTCGTATGACTTTGTTGTCCTTAGCCAAGGGTCGTACGAGTGGATTTAATTCAATCAAGAAATGACGGGTTGAACTTAGCTAGCGCTTATGATTTGTTGAACTTAGCTAAGGTCATAAGTTGCTAGGGGCAGAATAATATCGGGAATTTCAAGTGTTGAAATTTGCAATGAGATTGCATACCTTCTATGAGATAGTTAAATCCCGATACCCACTGCGAGTAAGAGTTACTCCTGGGAGAGTTTTACACATTACAATTAGCCGATCAAAGTAGGTGTCTAGAAAGATGTTAACGCGGTTACGCCCCTGGGAAAACAAGGTTTATTTTAATTAGGTCTGTGTGAAAGCATGGGGAACCTCACTCAAAGTACCGATATTGGACTGGCCAAAAGATTGGCGAACTTGTAGGGTGTAATTAATCTCGGCCAGTCTTACCTTTTAGGGTTTGAAGGAAGATTTGATGAAAATAGTGGGAGCCATACCGATTAGATAAACTAATAAAAACCAATCTAATCTTACAAGAGCGCACGCAGAGTGTTTTCTTCTCTCTCTCCAACTAGCGACCATGTCACGCCTTAATCAAGTTAATAATATGGATGTTTTGACCGAACCTGCTTATTATACTGAGCTGGGGAACGTTGGTTCCATTCTTTCTTATAATTGTTATGAGTCTAAGCAGAAAATAGGGGAATACCAGGATTCCCATACCACCCAATCGAAGAAAGTGCATGTTGATGTATCTTCTTCGGGTGTGTTCATTACCGAGAACCGTTTCTCAGTATCCTCTACGTCCTGGGTATGTGATACCGGACCAGGATCCCGCATATGTAATATGTTACATGGGCTACAGAATGGTAGAGAACTGAGAATGGGTGATATGTCTCTAAGTGTAGAAAATGGTGCAAGTGTTGTAGTAAAATCAGTTGGCAAATATCACTTTGTATAAATACATTGATTCTGAATGAATGTTATTGTATACCGAACCTGATATACAACATTACATCGGTTTCTTTAATAAGTTAAAGAAGGATATAATTTTTATTGATGGATAATGTTGTGAACATTTTCCTTAATCAAGAGTTGATTGGATCAGGCACGTTATGTAATGGCATATAAGTTCTAAATCAAACCACAGTTCAAGGTATGTAGAACACACACAAGAGGAATAGTTCAGAAATGAACGAATCCTTCTTATTGCATTGTAGACTAGGTCATATCAATACGACACGACTAGCTAAGTTACATAAGGATGAATATGAGAATCTGTTCGAATTTTCATCTTATGATACTTGCCAGTCATGTCTCAAAGGTAAAATGACTAATACTCCGTTTACTGGAAACGGAGATAGAGTTGCTGAACTCTTGGGATATATACATGATGATGTATACGGTCCAATGTTTACTAATGCCACGGTTGGTTCTTTGTACTTCATTACATTCATCGACGATCTCTCAAGATTCGTACATATGTTCATGTTGAAACACGAGTCTGAAACTTTTGAGAAATTCAAGGAATATAAGCTTTAAGTTGAGAACTAGATCGGTAGAAGTATTAAAATCCTTCGATGTGATCGAGGAGGAAAATACATGGGCATGGTGTTCCTGGAGTTTCTAAAAAGAGAATGTGATTCTCTCTCAGCTTACTCTTTCGAGTACACCACAGCACAACGGTGTATCGGGATGGAGGTATCGCACCCTATGAGATATGGCGCGCTCTAAGATGAGTACTGCTGAGTTGCCTGTTTCCTTTTGGAGTTATGCACTTGAGAAGCTGCATACCTATTGAATGTGGTTCCATCCAAATCAGTGCCTACCACTCCATATGTGATATGGTATGGGAAAAGACCATGTCTTAAACGAGTTAAGATATGGGGTTGTCCGGCCTATGTTGAAAAGAAAAATACGGACAAGCTCGAGGCAAGGTCAGTTCTGTATAAGTTTGTTGGATATGTCAAACATTTGCGAGGGTATATCTTCTACCTAACTGAGGAGCAAAAGGTGTTTTGTTTCTCAACATACCACCTTTTTAGAAAAGGAATTTCTTGTGAAGAAATTAGTGGTCATGAGGTAGAACTTGAAGGAGTTCCATCTGGACAAACTAACAGCTGATGATTTGGTAGAACCAAAGGATTCAATAGTCTCCAATGAACCTCAGCCTCTCCGCGAATCTGGTAGGGTTCCTTATCCACTTGGGAGATACTACGGTCTTCTCGATGACAGTGGGAGCGAGGATTGCATCATGGTTGATGATGACACAACCAGGTTCAGGCAGGCCATCACGAGTGGGGACTCTGTGAAAAGGCTGGATGCTATTCGATCAAAGATGGAATCCATATACACCAACAGAGTATGACTTTGAATGTTGCACCTGAAGGGGTAAAACCCATCGGGAGCAAGTGGTGTAAGTCTACGGTAGTGCCCCGGCCAATAATCTGAGGCCAAACGCGGAATAAAAACTTTTTCATAAATTGGCGCTAACATAGACTGTAACCCGGATCATGCCATTAACACTAAACCAGCAAACTGTAAAATGATTGAATGGCTATACCGATCGATCCGTGTCCTTCGGTCTTTAGTCATCATCCCACGCTCCTCGAGGCATCTCCGATCTCGCTCGATCTCCGGTCTCCTCGTCGAGGTGGCTCCATGTCAACGGATCTTTATACGGGCTCCCGCCTCTAAACCAAGGCAACTCGGGCATGAAGTTTGCTAGCCGACATGTCCGAGATTGATGTAGAGAGTGTGTAGAACTGTTTGTCTCAAGGAAAATGAAGTTTCCTTTTGAGTTGTGATGGAAATGAGCTATAGGATTTTACTTTGGAAATTTTGTGTGCATGGGAAGATAAAATTAGCCCCACAAAAATTCAGCCATGCCAAAAAAGAATAGTCTCAGCCACTTCACAGAAAGCTCACTGTGAAAGGAATTGTGGAGTGGTTCATGATTAATCAAGTGGTGAGAATAAAGAAAATTTCCATACAAAAAAATCTTAAGCTTTTACAAACAACTTTAATGCAAAAGACACCTTGCATAAAACACATGCTTGCATTAAAGAACCAAGCCACCCCACAAAACCTAGTCATGCAATTCTAGAAGATCACATATGACTCACCCTCATGACTCACTCTCATCCAAAACAAATGAAGAAAAGATAATTCCGCATTAAACCGAATGTTTAAGACGGGTGATAGAAAACTGGCAACTTAAAAAGTAATCCCGTAACGAATTACAGGATTACCCCACAACTGTATATACATACCCGCATTTGTATTCCGACCGAATACATAATGCAATGAGTCAAAAATATCCCTACACAATATAATACTAGAATCCAGCTTAAACCAAAGCCCACTAGTATTATCTGTCCGAACCATGACACGTGCACAAGTGCACGTGCATGTTCGAACTCTGCCATAAAACCATACGGCCTCTACAACGTTTCGTCCGAACTTGGGAAACTATCTGTGGGGGACTCTAAAGACTCGTCAATACCCTGGTGGTAGGTTTAACCACAAGCCATCAGTGGTACTAGCTGTACGTAACGGCTGCCCATGTACTGACCGAAAGGGAAGCTGATGAGCGAACTCATCTTGGAACCCTACTGTGCCTATCAGTGACAATATCCGTACAGTCCGGTCCGTTCGTCTATGAGCATCGCATATCGGGCCTAGGGGGCGGGTAACGTCAGACCCCCAATAGCGGTATAAGTCGTGTCAGAGTGTAGCCCAGAACACCCTGAGATACTACTGGAGTACCTACCAGTAAATCTCCTGCCTCGGCCGAGGGCTTTGTGTAATGGCTCTCCTAGACACAGCGCGATGTCACCCCCAATACCGGGAGAGACGAATCCCCTGCCAATCCTCTCACTGCCTCCATGTGGCTCGGGGCTGTACCCAACTAAAATCTGTTTGCACGACTCCTTTGAGCCGTGGTAGGGTAGTAATCAAAGCACAGTGGGAACTCACACAAGATAAATGAAGACCTCAGGTCGATGACCTAACCTGTGTTAGTTATGTATATGCCCTAGAGGCCATTATTGTACATATGATGTATATTATAGTGGTTGCTTGGATATATATAGAGAGGACTTTCTTTCTCTATTTGGTTTCACTTTGTTTTAACATGTTGACTTGTATTAGTTTACTGTCTTGCTCTCACATGTTGATAAAGCCCTTAGGATATGTACTCGACTACTGGGACTATGATGAGATCATACTAGTGGGGCTCGGGTAGTCAACGAGTACATCCTAAAACTGTTCCTAGTCGAGGGTGCACTAGTAAAATAGGGGGTTGCCCCTACGGATAGTTTAATCCGTAGGGGCAGAAATAACTTGGACCTACGGATATATCCGTAGGGCTAAAAGGTTGCCCCTACGGGCAAAGACGTCCAAGAATAAAAATATTAATTCTTAATTAGGTTTTTGCCCCTACGGAGCCACAAACAAAGGACCTACGGATATATCCGTAGGGGCAAGTAAATATCGATTTAATAAAATCCCAGATCTCGATCGCTTACGCTCATTTCCCTCTCTCTCTCGATCGGGCGCGAAAATAAGCCCCCAATGCGCCACGCCGTCGCCGCCAAGGTTGTTCTCCTCGTGGCCACCGCCGGTTTCGTCGCCACTGGAGTTCTCGTCGCCACCGCGGTTATGGTCGTCGCCACCGCCGTTCAGATCGTCGCCCCTGCCCCAGCAGCCGTTCAGGTGAGTAAATCTCGAGGTAAGTTAAAGAATTTATTGGATTATTTTGGGCTTAAGGTTCATGGCGCGCGAGTTGGGGTTGGGCTGGGGTCGCGGTCGCAGTCGGGGTCCGGTTAGGGTTGGGGCAGGGGCTGGGCTGCGTGGTCGGGTTCGGAGTCGGGGTAGGGTTAGGGTCGGGGTCGGGGAAGGGGAAGGGGAAGGGTCAATTTATCAAATTTTTTATTGGGGGTGCGGCTGAGGCTGCGGGCTGGGGCTAGGGCTGGGGAAGGGGAAGGTCAATTTATCAAATTTTTAACAAGATTTGTATTAGTTTGCAAGAACACTTAAGTTTATCACAAAATATTGTTTGGGTTTTCGATTTATATCTTTTAGCGGTATGTATCCGTTGTCCCAAATTTTGAATTATCTAATACTAGTATTTATGCATGTGCAGATCTTCTTTATCCTGACAAAAGATCCATATCCATTATCTTAACTTAAAATCCTTTAGAGGGTGCTAATCCTAAATAACAACAAAATGATGTTAAATATTTCATCCGATTTTCACAAGATCATACTTGAAAAAAATGCAACTACTTTCACAATTTCACAATCCTAACCAACTCCCAATTTATTATGGTATTCGATCATAACTTGAGAACAAATTCTCTTTTCTATTGCCATCCCATATCAAACCCTAGAATCGTGGGCCATTTCAAATTACACCAAATTGAGGCAAGAATAGGATGAAACCAACATAACCAACAATAAAGAGCTTTATTTGGTAATATATATTGATGAACAATGGTTGCTGTGTTAAATCCAACCCTCACATCACATGCATATCAATAAAGGAGAGGACTGACCAAAATGCTGAATTTTAACAATTGTGAAAGTTCTTCGGTCTGGATGTAACAGAAATAAGGAAAAAAACCTAAAATATTTCTCACAAAAAAGAAAAAGAAAGCTTCTCTCCCATATCATTAACAAAGCTTATCACTTTTGATTCTCGAAATTATTTTACATTATATTTTCATTCAAAACGTTTTGCTAGTTTGCTCACCAACCGTTTGATAAAATTCCAAAACTATTTTTACTTTCCTTGCTCACAATTGCTCTTGACTACGTACAAATCTTGAAAACCCATTAACGCTCTTGCAATAATATGCAAAATCACATGAGGATTCACATTCATCACCACCACCTAAGGCTAGGGTTTGGGCTGCGGCTGCGGCTAGGGTTGTGCGTCCTCAAGAGGGCGATCATAGGATCGGTGAAGTGAGGTGGCTGGATATGAGATACGATGGATTTCCATGTGTTCAATGGAATGCTGAGGGTCAGAGTCGGTTATTCATATATCTCCCAAAAAAGAATGAGTTTGTTATCAAAGGTGTATTGATTTCTACATCAAGGAATATCAGTTATATGTCATTCAGTGACTAAGTCTGTTTCTGGCCCAACCATATTTATGAATCGTTTCTTCTTTTTCCTTCTTACGTATATTTACTAGTTCAGACTGTATGCACCTCTGCAATCAACGCCGAGAACTTATACATTATAGGTTAATAGACATATGCTATGAAATCACGGTGCATATCGAATTCATGATATGTTATAGTCCCTCATTATTTTTACTGTGGTGAGAAAGCAGTCGCTGGTGGCCACAAGCCATAGAATTGGCAGTTGTCCTACCTGCGATAACATCTTACAAATCATCAGTAGACATCTCTGTTATATTAATCTTTTAATGTCAGCTTGCATGCATGTTTATTTGCATATTTCCTCTGCTAATTATATTCTTCTAGATCATGTTTGCCTAATCTATCCGAGGCTTAGCATAATCTAGTGGCGATAAACAATTCCATCTTCTGCTATTATGGTGGCACTGAGAAACTTCCATTTAGAAATGACAACACGTATTTTGTGGAAGTACTGTATATAATAAGAAGGAGAAGACAGTAATGTGGCAGAAGAAGAAGGAGAAGACAGTAATGTGGCAGAAGAAGAAGGAGAAGACAGTATGCATGTATATACATTTGAAATTTAAGTAAAAACAACCCTACACTTAAGCGAAATCATAAATCGAAACACACATATATAGAATACAACTCATACATGGGTATCCTCAAATCTAACTTTCATTGAATTTGCACGCGCACTTAAAATAACAACCTTTATACTAAAAAATTATGTATGCCATTACTTAGTAGTTTATGGTTTTTAGACGAAAAAGCCATTTGAGAAATACTTTTCCAACCCACTATTAATCCATATTCTCAATATAGTCATTGAATTTGCACGCGCACATAATAAGAAGGAGAAGACAATAATGTGGCAGAAGAAGAAGGAGAAGACAGTAATGTGGCAGAAGAAGAAAAAAATGACATTCCTCGTTCTCTGTTTCAGCATCAATCTTCTGATATGAACTAATGATGGCTTTCACATAGGCTTTTCCCTTTAGAGACTTCTTAGTGTCCAATGGAAAGCATACATCAGATTTGTGCAGGTCGGGTTCTTCTATGACTTTCAAGAGTCTCAACTGATTCTGTAAATTACACTCTAGTTGGGTGGTACTTTTACCACTTCTCACTGCTGGTGCGCTCTCTAATATCCATTTTGAATGTAATATTATCGATATTCAAAATGGATATTAGAGAGCGCTCCTGCAGTGAGAAGTGGTAAAAGTATCACCCAACTAGGGTGTAATTTACAGAATCAGTTGAGACTCTTAAAAGTCATAGAAGAACCCGACCTGCACAAATCTGATGTATGCTTTCCATTGGACACTAAGAAGTCTCTAAAGGGAAAAGCCTATGTGAAAGCCATCATTAGTTCATATCAGAAGATTGATGCTGAAACAGAGAACGAGGAATGCCATTTTTTTCTTCTTCCGCCACATTACTGTCTTCTCCTTCTGCCACATTACTGTCTTCTCCTTCTTATTATGTGCGCGTGCAAATTCAATGACTATATTGAGAATATGGATTAATAGTGTGTAGGAAAAGTATTTCTCAAATGGCTTTTGCGTCTTAAAACCATAAACTACTAAGTAATGGCATACATAATTTTTTTAGTATAAAGGTTGTTATTTTAAGTTTTTCCTTAAAGAGATATGATCTAACTGCATACATAATTTTTTTAGTAAAAAGGTTGTTATATTAAGTTTTCCCTTAAAACCATAATATTTTAGTATCGGTATGCTATATATCTTTATTTTAGCTTTCTTTCTTATGCATGTCTTTTAATGATTCGCAGCCGGTTCCGAATAAATTTACCAAGCAGATTAGAAAGATGGTCAATAGAAGAGAAAATACTAACCTAGTGAGCCACAATGGATAATTTGTCATTATTAATCCATCTTCCTGAAAACGGTTTATACGGAGCAAGTATATTTCATGGTACTTGAGAAAAATATATGTTGAAGTCAAAAACTATCAAGATTTAAATGCTCGCTTATAGTCTTCCAAGATATTTTATATTCCAAGGCAAGGTGACAATAAGTGCATGCTTTTGCATGATTTGGTATGTAGATTCAAGGTTATGCATGGCTACGACCCTTTCTTATGATTTCTTATCATAATTTTCTGCACACTTATAGTTGATAGATGCAGTTAGATCATATCTCTATAAGGGAAAACTTAAAATAACAACCTTTATACTAAAAAAATTATGTATGACATTACTTAGTAGTTTATGGTTTTAAGACGCAAAAGCCATTTGAGAAATACTTTTCCTACCCACTATTAATCCATATTCTCAATATAGTCATTGAATTTGCACGCGCACATAATAAGAAGGAGAAGACAGTAATGTGGCAGACGGAGAAGACAGTAATGTGACGGAAGAAGAAAAAAATGACATTCCTCGTTCTCTGTTTCAGCATCAATCTTCTGATATGAACTAATGATGGCTTTCACATAGGCTTTTCCCTTTAGAGACTTCTTAGTGTCCAATGGAAAGCATACATCAGATTTGTGCAGGTCGGGTTCTTCTATGACTTTTAAGAGTCTCAACTGATTCTGTAAATTACACTCTTGTTGGGTGATACTTTTATCACTTCTCATTGCAGGTGCGCTCTCTAATATTCATTTTGAATGTAATATTATAGATATCCATGCCTCTTTATGTCAAAATTACTTATATTGTCAATGTTTGATTGTCTAGTTGTTGGTGATGCGTCCATATCAGGGACAGAGGCCACTCCCGTTCCTCCAGGATGTTTATATATTATATAGGGCATGTATATTGATTTAGAATGCTATATCATAAATATACACACATTCCTTTTGCTCTTAGTCGTCCAACTCATTATCATGGGCTGCTTGATGAGATTAGATTTGCGCCTGATGATCTACAAGAGCATGTTCACTCCCTGTCATATGTGTAAGCAGCGCTATATGCGAGTTTACTTTGTTAGTATGTATGTACTGAAATTAATTAATATTATTCAAATTTTGATACATGCAGATACCAGAGGAGCACATCTTCTAACTCTGTAGGTAAGGCTTTGAATTTGTTGATTTTGGTATTTCTTGTCAATTTTATAGACCAGTATGTGCTAAATATAATGTTCTGACAGTTGCTAGGGGGAAGGCAACATTCGAGGCTGCTGACCACAGTCCTGGACGCCGTACACGGACGGCACCATGGAGGTTGGGAGAGAGGCCGAGGACTGGGCTCTAGTAGGGCCCATATGAGGTTGGACTCCACCCCGGTGGTTACTTCCTCCGTCTCCAGTGAGCGACGTATCCAGCAGGAACAGGAGAGCTTGAAGGCCACCGTTCAGGAGTTGAATGAGATGCTGGTATGTATACTACTTAATAGTAAAATATAATGTCATATTATAGATATCAACATATCCAATATCAGTACATAGCCTGAGCTTATTTGGTTGTAGACTTATGTTTTATTAATCATACATGTACATATCTAATTAAAATAAACTACAGTTTTCCAAACTAGATATCCAAATGGGGTTTCGAAATAACTCGATAATGATAAGAATTCGAATGTGGGTGTAGGAGCGGATGGTTGAGCAGGCCCAGGCCTGGGGAACGATTTTACCGGACAGAACGATCCGAGGCTGCTGACCCCAGTTCTGGACGCCGCACACGGAGGGCACCACGGAGGTTGGGAGAGGCCGGGGATTGGGCCCTAGCAGGGCCCATATGAGGTTGGACTCCACCCCGGCGGTTACTTCCTCCGTCTCCAGTGACCGACATGTCCATCATGAACTGGATAGCTTGAGGGCCAGCGTTCAGGAGTTGAAGGAGATGCTGGTATGTATACTACTTTATAGTAAAATATCATTTCATATTATATACATATCAACATATCCATAATTAGTACGTAGCTTGAGCTTATTTGGTTTTAGACTTAAGTTTGATTAATCATACATACATATGTAATTGAAATAAACAACGCTTTTCCAAACTAGATATCCAAACAGGGTTTCGAAATAACTTAATAATGATACGAATTCGAATAATAAACAGTTCTTACACGCTTCTTACACACGTTATATCCAGACACGACAGGGTAGATCGGCCGAGCCTCCACACGCATCTCCTTCGGCTGCGGCTCCGCAAGCCACTACATCGGCTGCGGTTCCGCAGACAGCTCCTGTAGCTCCACCGCCCACTCAGACTCCCGCTCGCGACGAATTGCAGAGTTTATTGACCGAGGAGCAGGCGCGCGTTATTCTATCGTTATTCAGAGGTGGAGCTGGACCGAGCTAGGGTAGATTTTTGGTTCATTTTTTTTGAAACATGTATTTATTTATATCATACACATTGTACTACATTTTGAAACGATATTGATATTGGTTTGTATTTATATCATATTCAGTTTTTGTGTTTCTTTTGTCTATTATATATATGCGTGAGATGTGATTATGAATACAGCAATATATGATTTGATTGATGTATATATTATTGTGCACAGGGCGGGAAAAAATCAAGCAGCCCATTTTTAAAAAAAAATTACAGACAATATGTACCTACGGATTAATCCGTAGGCACACACTTTACCCCTACGGATATATCCGTAGGGGCTAAATATCAGCAGTAACTGATATTCCCCCCAGATGTCAGTGCCAGGTGGTTGGGAATGCCCCTACGGATATATCCGTAGGGGTAACTGACTCTCCCCTACGGCGTTATCCATAGGGGCAAAATATCAGGAATCCTGAATTTGTGCCCCTACGGAAAATACCTACGAATATATCTGTAGGGGGTAGTACATGCCCCTACGGCTATATCCGTAGGGCCAAGTAATTTATTAAAATAAACCGTAAATAATATAAAATCTTATACCCTACGGATTAATTCGTAGGGGAAAATGGACATACACATATATCCGTAGGGGCAAAAATTTAACCGTAGGGGCAAGTTCAGGGCCTCAACTTGCACCTGCGGCCTTTGCACCTACGGGGTATTTTTTCGCCCCTACGTATATAACCGTAGGGGCAGTGGGTTGCCCCTACGGATAAATCCGTAGGGGCAACCCTTCTTTGTAGTAGTGGTGTATCGAGATAGGGCATCGATACACCAGATTAGACTAGCGTATACGCATCTTGACCCATACGATGGGTGATGGATGATCCCATATCCATAGGTGTTTGACATCAGAGATGGTGTACGGGTACTCAGAGGAGACTGGGTATACTGAATGGACTCGCCGAGAATTCCTAGATGGTATTATACCTCACGTCAGATGGCAGTTCTCCGGTGACACTAGTACAGGTTAGTCTGTAGACCCGAGATCGTCATAGAGTCTTGTGTGATTCCTACTGTGCTTTGATTTCCACCTTACCACGTCCAAGAGGGCGTGCAAAATGGTGGCTTTTGGGTACAGTCCCGAATCACATGGAGGCAATGAGCGATAGGAGGGGATTCGTCTCTCCCGGTATGGGGAGTTGATGTTGTGCTGTGTTCGATTGGCTATAACTGGAAGTCCCTGGCCAGGGAGGATATTGAGTACTACTGGTAAGTGTTATCCGCAGGTTCTCGACCTGTTATGAGCCTCATATCGACATGACTTATCGGTTACTGGGGTCTGATATATACCAGCCCTAGACTAGATATACAATATATCAGACGAAAAGACCGGACTGTACGGGAGTGTTACTGATTGGATTCACAGGAGAATGTACAGGCTTGCTTGTTGATCTTCTGATCGCCCAATACCTGGGTGGCTGTTACATTTAGCTGACCGCTTGCAGCTTGTGGGTGTTTGATATGATCATCACCTACTGCCGGTGTATTGACGATTCTTTGGAGTCCTATACAGAGGTTTCTTGACTCAGGCAAAACAGAGTAGGAGCACATATGTGTTATGTGCGGGACCAAGAATAATAAAATATGAGATACCGTATTCTATTCCCGCGATATTTGATATTAGCCGGGTCATCGGATCAAGTGTTGATTCGATGAATCGGTAAATGATATATTAGTCGGTTATATGCGATATAGCCGGATTGTCGGATCAAATGTTGATTCGATAATTTAATGTATAATTATATATGTGATATATTACATTACATTATCTAATATTGACTCGCTTTATTGATTCATTTTTTCACCGGATAATACATTGATATATATGCGATATATGTTAATTGTATTATTTTCTTTGTAGGGTTCCTAGGCACACTAATGAAGTCTCACAACAGATCAAACATGGCCAATTAATATTTTACAAGTGCCGAGAAACCCTAATACGGATCGTTAACTAGATATATAGGTGATGCGATGCAAGTAAACAACTTTAACTTAAAAGGAAAGAGGCTACAACCTTTGTAGATCCGGTCCTCCACCTCCTTGGCTCCGTGATGACGTCCCTCCGCTGTCCAAATCGAATCCCGGACTCTAGCATCGGCTTCGTCGGAGAAATGGGCGGGCTAGGTCGTCGACTTCGATGCCGAAGATGATCTACGTCGAGGCAACACAAGATCAAGCTCCAACTTCACCAAGTCATGAAACTTGTGAAGAAAACACCCTATACTACTTGGCAAGAGGTAGAGGATGAAGAAATAGGAAGTGGGTTCACTTTGGAATTGGATTTCTTACTCATTTTCACTAGTTGCCATTGATGGAGGCAAGCTTTCTTCATGTTGAAGAAAGAGAAGAAGAAGAAGATAATATGATAAGTTATTTTCAAAAAAGAAAATAATATCAATACTTATCATATGGCAACCATGATTAGGTGTAGAGAATAAACTATGGTTAGTTTGATTGGTTAGGGCTAAGCATGAGATAAGAATGGTGGACTTGTTCAAAGCTTCATGAAGCTTCAACAAACAAACAAAATAAGCCACCATTCTTTTCTTTATCATTTCAAAAAGAATAATAAATAAATAAATGAATAAGTAAATAAACAAAACCCTAACCACTCATATAACCATGGTTTAATTCTTTACACAAATCTAAGTGAGTATGTATCATCAAACATGATACAAACAAGTGCACAAAAATATATCACATATACAATGTGCGATTCAAGTGAGAAAATCCATTTAAAGTGAACCAATACTAGTTAATGCAAAGTAATATATCAAATATATAATTATACATTAAATCATTAAATCAACACTTGATTCAATGATCCGGTCATGTCGCATATAACCGACTAGTATCCAATGTATCGGCTTATCGAATCAATCTTTGATTCGATAACTAAGTTATATCGCATACAACCAATCGATACATTCATCGCGAAAATTGGAATATGGTATCACATACACGCATTATTCTCGGTCCCGCACATATCTCATATGCGCTCCTATTTCGTTTCGCTTGAGCCAGGAAACCTCTGTGTAGGACTCTAAAGACTCGTCAATACGCCGGCAGCAGATGATGATCATATCAAACACCCACAAGCCGCAAGCGGTCTGCTAAACGTAACGGCCACACGGGTATTGAGTGATCAGAAGATCGACGAGCAAGCCCGCTCACACTCCTGTGAATCCAACCAGTAACACTTACCGTATAGTCCGGTCTGTTCGTCTGATATGTCGCATATCTCGCCTAGGGGTGGTAAACGTCAGACCCCAATAGCTCGATAAGTCATGCCGACGTAAGGTTCATAACAATCATGAAACTACTGATAACTCTTACCAGTAGATCACTGCAACCCTGGCCAGGGATTTCCTGTTATGGCCAGTCGAGCATAGCGCAACATCCACCCCCAATACCGGGAGAGACGAATCCCCTCCTATCGCTCATTGCCTCCATGTAAATCGGGACTGTACCCAAAAACCACCTGTTTGCACGACTCAGTAGAGTCGTGGTAGGGTGGAAATCAAAGCACAGTGGGAGACACACAAGACTCTATGACGATCTCGGGTCAACAGACTAAGTTGTACCAGTGTCACCAGAGAACTGCCATCTGACGTGAGGTATAATACCATCTGGGAGTTCTCGGCGAGTCCGTTCAGTGTACCCAGTCTCCACTGAGCACCCGCATACCATCTCCGATGTCAAACACCAATGGATATGGGATCATCCATTGCCCATCACATGGGTCAAGAAGATATACGCTAGTCTACTCTGGAATATCGATGCCCCGTCTCGATATTCCCACGACTAGGAACATTGAAGGATGTACTCATTAACTACCCAGACCCTACTAGTATGATCTTCATCATAGTCCTGGAAGTCGAGTACACATCCTAAGGTCTTTATCAACATGTAATCAGAGAGACAGAAAGTATACATGTTTAGATAAAGTGCAACCAGATAGCGTACTATCATGTCGAGAAAGAAAGTCCTTCCTATATATGTCCCAGCATCCACTACAATATACATCCAATGTACAGTAATGGCCTCTAGGGCATACATATAACTAACATTCTTTTGTTACAAAAATATATTATATATGAGATATATAATATTATAACAAGTTATGATTACAAATGAAACAAGATTAGTGGAGATTAAACATGGTTAGGTTTTGATTTGGGTTAGTCTTTTCTTGAAACTTCTAGAAGCTTTTGTTTTGTTTCTTGCTTAGATATTTTGTTTAGATTTTTTGCTTAGATATTTCTGACCCAACCCAAACCCTTAACCCTAGTAAACTCTCTACATGAGTTAATGATTGATATTATTAACTCAAGGTTCATTTGTAAGCATAGTAACTTTTCATTGTTCATCACAAAAGACTTCACCTTCTTCTTCTTCCTTGAAAGCTTTCTAGCTTTTGATTTTGTGATGAATGAATGTAAGAATTTGAAAATAAAAGAGAGCATAATTCCTACTTCATCATCCTCATCTAATCTAGCCAATTATATTAGGGTGTTCACTTCATTAATACTTGATTATAGAAGTGAGAGCTTGAGTTAAAGAAACTTCAAGGTAGATAATCTTCGAAAATGAAGACTTCAATCAAGCATGGATCATTCGGGTTGTGGAGTCTCTCTTGAGTCCGGGAGATCATGGATTACGGCGAAGGGACTACTGATCGGAGCTTATTAAGCGAAGGAGCGGACTACAAAGGTTGTAATCCCTCTCTCTTAGATGTAAAGATATTTACATAATATGTCAACCCTAATTATCTAGCAAAGATCCTTACTTTGGGTTGTTCGGCACTTCTAAATTTTAAATCGGGCATGGTTGATGCCTTATATACCCTTGTGACAGTGCCTAGTAACCCTACAATAGTATCAGAGCCTAGCTAGAGCATTAGGCGACGTGTATATGAAGTTAGAAGTCCGATCGAACCCCGAAACGTCGTATTTTGACCCCTTTCTGGAAATTTTTTTAAAATATGATTTTTTCTTATTAAAAATACTCAGAAAATTCAGCTGGGAATTCTAAGGATTACTGTAAAATACGATCCCCTAACTCCCTCAAGTCGCTGCGAAACCGCGGCAGGAACAAGCTTTGCGCGGCGGTTCCGCGGCCGTACTTGGGAGTTAGGGAGTTGTTTTTGTAGGGTTTATCAGTAGGTGTTAGTATATACTTCTGGGAATTTTTAATATTACTCAAGGGTTGAGTGTTCTAGAGATCCTTTGTATTCGTTGATTCGATCAGAAAGTTTAACTTCGTTTTGTTTTCCGGATAATTTAGAACGTGTTGAAATGTTCGAACGGATATCATTAACTCACTTTTTCCCGACATGAAAAACTTTCAAGTGTTGAATTTTTCTTGAGTTTAAAACTTTCGAAAAAACATGCAAGCATATCTGTGGACCTTCTAGAAGAACGTAACCTTAACTCGATTATATGACCGTCAAAACTTCCACTGAACCTTTGGGTTTGTAGTAGTTTGGCGTTGCCACATGTGAGGCGTTGGTTTGACCCTTCTATGACTGGTTCACTGGGGCTGTGACATGTTCTGGGATATTTTGAACTCCGCTCAAGTGTTGAGCTATTTGGGAAATATTGGGTATTTGATTATTCGATCGGAAAGTTTAACATTGTCTATTTATCTGGAATATGATACAATATATGGAATTCATATAGTTAGGCATGAAATGCGAAGTATGTGATATTTCGGATTTAAGATGTCTAAAATGATTGTGGATTCCAAATGTTGTAGTTTTACACTTTCTTTTCTGTGACCGTAAGCGTAGTATGTGGTGTATCGCCGGCTTCGTTGCTATACATCAACGACAATCGGGATACGCATACTTGCTTACGTTGATGATATGAGATATTATGAGTTAGTGTGATATGTTATATTGGATCGTCGTGTTTTGAATAGCCGGGGATTTTATGTGAGATGAGGGTTTTTATTTTCATTCAAGTAAAATTCATTGTATGTAATATTCTTTTATTGGGGCACTTCCGGGATGAGGTTGATGTCACCATTGTATATTATTTACTTTTCCGCATTAGGTAGACCCAAGGAAGGGAGCACAAGTAACCGGGTTATAGGGTCCAGTGGGAGGCCATCTCGAGGAGTTGAGACCGGGTCTCCTAACCATAGAATTGGCAGTGTTGCTTGCCGCTCTCGTAGGGGTCTAGGGATGTGGGTTTGGCTATTCATCGCGACCGTGGAATCCGTGTTTTATATAGGCATGAAGTAAAATATGGATGTCCTAGTATATCCAATATTTCATATGTTATCTTCTGCTGCAATGTTCTGTGATGAGATCATATTACTACCTGAGACGAATGCTTATACTATATATATATGTTGATATATAAATATTACAGCTTTCGTTTCTTCTGTGGTGCTTAGGAAGCATTATATGATGGGTTTTATTAATGAGATTAATAAAAGAAAAGAAACCTAAAAGATGTTGTAGAATCAAATTTTCAAAAAAGGGTAGCTACAGTTTTTTGCTTTGCACAGCGGTATATATGATATACCCCGCACCTTATTCGATAAGGAAAGAGCCGAGATCCCTTCATCGGGAGTTACCACTTTAGCAAAACTGGCAGATGCTACAAACTCACGCTTTAGTTTTTGATTGCTTCTATAGTTCTTGCTTTGCACCGTGGTATTTGTGAAATATCCTGCACCTTATTCAATAAGGAAAGAGACGAGATCCCTTCACCGGGAGTGACCTCTTTAGCGAAACTAGAAAAACCTCAAAAACACTCCTTTTCAAAATCACTTGTTTCTACAACGATATCATGTTCCTTACGCTCATGGTTTTCTGAAAAACCCGCGTAGCCCTCCGACATTTCAGATAAGTAATACTTAGTATTCGTACTACATTTGTTAGCTTTCGTTAAGGCGTAGTGTGCGGTAGCTAACTATTGCTTATCTGCAGCATATGATGCGATTGGGTTAGGGTAGTCATACGGTTTTGTTGGCTTTTGTCAAGGGTCGTGCGGGTGGGTTTAATTCAATCAAGAAATGTACGGGTTGAACTTGACTAGCACACTATGGTTTGTTGGCATTCGTCAAGGTCATAGCACGTTAGGGGTAAAAGCATTATCGGGAATTTCAAGTGTTGAAATTTGCAATGAGATTGCATACCTTCTATGAGATAGATGGATCCCGATACCCACTGCGAGTAAGAGTTACTCCTGGGAGAATTTTTGTCACGACCCGAAATTACGGAACATGACTGGCACTTAGGCTACGAACGTCTCAAGGCGTACGTGCTCTAAGTAAGCCGAGCCCAGAAATCCAAACCAAGAAGAGTAGTAGAGAGTAGGAAGAACCATAACAAATCATCCTGAATGCAATATAATATACAACGCCTAAAGGCGAGGATCACAACAGAAAGGAAACTCCAACAACAAGAATTCCACATAAATATAACGTACGACTCTAAGGTCGAAAGAATAAACATCATTGGTCTCTATCTCAAATAAGTACATGTTTGGTTGATGGAACTTCTAGATACAACTGAAATATAATATACAATGTATAATGATGGGTACGATACAATAAACCCACCTACTATCAAGTCACCCGAAAGGAACCGTGCCCGCAAAGCCGTAATGAACCTGTACGGCAACATCTGCAAGAAACTAGGGCACAACGGGGGTGAGTTGCCAACTCGTGAGTAGAAAAAGATCTACGAACAGAAAATCGCATGTATGACGCAATCCTAGGTCATACAATCAATATATATAATCCTCAAATATATAACCAGCAATCTATAACAAGACTAGGGTAAATATCTAACCCAAGTGTAAACCCATGTGCCTGTGTCAGTGCATCAGGTGATAAAATATCATATAAATGATGTATAAATGCATGAAACAGAATGCACGTACAGAAGAAAACTGCTTTCATAAATTTGTGAGATTTCTGTATTTTTAAAATGAGATATCATAATGAAATCGGCATAAAACAGTGCCTAGCATTGGCACAAAACATAAATCTCAATATCTCGATATCTCTGTATCATAATCTCTGTACCTCAATATCTCAAATCTCAATGTCTCAATCATAATATCCATGGCGCCGTCAGTCCAGATCGGCCACTACCATCCATCTCATGACTACGACGGTATCCTCCGGATATCCGACGTGTCGGGTAAAATCACCGGTCGGTAGTGCTCTCCTGCCAGGCTCAACGCCATCTCCTACGATCTTCTTGTCCCGGGGTACCGCACCGGGCCCACCATGTACCCGAAACGGTTCATCTGCCTACTCGAATCGGGTCTCGAAATCCATCAGCAAAACTCATGGTGGACGACCCATACATCATGGGAAAACCGTATTTTTATTAAAAAGAGAAAGCAGTTTATATGTATGTTTTGCTGTTTTCCTCCAAATCCAGAAAATCTCATGGAAACCCGAATCCAAATCAACAATAGCATGTGAAATCATGAATATAAGCATGAGAATCCCTGAATGCAGCATATAATGAATAACAGTATGCATGAAGTGACAAGTAATAACTACAATGTCAAGCTGGCATATAAGGCAAGCATACTAATATCATGTCACTACTAGCCAGCAAGCTAAATCCAGCAATAATATTTTCTAAGTGTGCGTGACATGGCAATTACCGATGATGATGTGTGTGCGCCGGCAAATAAGTGTACGTGGTACATACGCATCATCGGTAATGGTGCTGGTGTCCTAACAGCAGGATATCAATAATGAAATATGAATCACAACAGTATGCGATGCAGAGCAACAATGATAATATGCGGGAGCTGAATGCTAAACACAAAGATAGCTAAACTGCATCTAATGTCATAAGAGTTCTATAGCTACACCACTAAGGCTGAGCTAAAGCTAACAGTAGGTATGGGAAACCGCCTAATCTCTGAGTCGATACATATATATACATATATATATATATATAGTCGGTGATCCCGCCTCGATAATATCACATTCGATAACATATCTCTATAATCAGTTATTCCTAATTCAAAAGTGCGGATCAAACATCAAAGTATAGCTCGTACGTAAATCCGTCTTACGGCATCCCCAATCTGGGTACGGGTCAATATCACATTCGTCATATCATTCATCTGGTATTCTCTTTATAAAATATCATTATTTGGGTACTGACCTATGTCTAGTACAATGCTAACCTCATCACTATAATCAAGATCTGTCTACTGATCGACAGTCTAGTATAAATCGATATTATCATCATATATCATCAATATAATCATAATCCGGTTTCCGATTGACAGCCTCTAGCAAAAACGATATCGTCAGCACATATCATCTCAAGGAGTAAACAACGCCCAAGGCAGCCTATCATAAATATCTTGGCATGTCATATCATATCATACCCTATCTCGTATCATAATCACATGACGATCATTTACATATTTATGTCATCATTCCTATGGCATCATTATTCCCAAAATCCGCTCAAGCATCAAGACGTATCTTAATCTTGAATTTTATCATATCACCGATATCATAATCTCAGCTCAAACTCATCGACTCATCTCAATCCCATTTATCATCCTCAAATTCGTATGTGAACACGTGGTCCCATACCCATGTGAACACATATCCATATAGAATCCCATAACCATATATGAACAAGGATGTATGCAAGAATGTATGTGTGTATATGTATGTATAGTGCACCCACTACCTAGGGTTTCGTAACCTTTCACCAATCCAACACCCTAATGTCCATCCTAAACATCATTAATTTCCTAAACAACATAAGATAATTATAAGTGTGTATACGCATCCGTATACATCACTACGAACTGCGGGGGTGCTATACGCCATCCACCCGACTTCTTCCCGTAGATATAAATCTACTCACCTTTCTTTATGCGTGCCGGTGCCGATGTCGCCATTTGCATCTCCAATGCTTCGACGCCACGTGGGGTACCTACAAGGATATCACATGCTAAAACACATAAAAACCATGTCGGAAGCCAAAATGGTGCACGCTACGCCCATAGGTAAAAACCTGTGGCCTCGCGTTAAAACACAGTCAATGCTCACTGGTCGTTGGCGTTCAAACGCCACCCGACGGAAACGAATCACCAAATACCCCAAATCCATACGAAATCAAGTCGTAAATCATACACCAACTCATGAAAATCAACTCAGATTCTATCCTAGCTGGAATCAGTCAAAACTAGACATACAGGGGGTAAAGTTTACATGAAATAGGGTTGTGCACGCAAAACGAGGAGGTTTCACCCTGGTCTGGCCGCAAATTGCGGCCAGGGGGATTAAATCTGCGGCCGGGGAGAAAGGTCACAAAATCGACAAAAACGCTAATTTACACCAAGTCGAACAACTCTGGTAACTTACTAGAAATCTGGGGTTTCTTGGTTAAACTGGTCTCACACACTCCTAATAAGACTATACTAACATTCAAAACCATCTCTTGGCCAAATCTCACTCAAAATCCCTAAACTAGCACTAGATTACTGATATAACAGTAATTTCAGTTTTTAACAGCTACAACTTGCGAGATAAGAATTGGGTTGCAAGATTATACCTTAAGGAAATCCTAGAATGGAAGAGAAGGGAAGAAGGAGGAAGGGCTGTTACTGGACTGCTGCTAGTGGCCGATTTCCTGTGTAGTTGTTGTTGCTGGTTGGTCCAGTAGCTGTTGCTACATGGAATTTCCTTTTGTATTTTCTCTATTGCAGAAATTGTTGTGGTGGTTTTGTTGTGGTTGGAGTTGTGTGTTGGGGTGATGTTTGGGTTGCTGTTGCAGCTGCTACTGCAGTTGTATATGTTATGAGAATGGTTGTTGTGTTTGTGGTGAAGTGTTGTTGATGGGGTTGCTGCTGACGCAGCAGAGGTTTGGGGCTGCTAAAGGTGGCTGAAAATGTGTTGATGGGGGGGGGGGCTGATGTAGCTGCTCATGTTGATGTAAAGGGGCTGATGTTGTGTAGATGTGAGGGTGTAGGTACGGGGCTATGATGTTGCAGCTTGTAGCAGCAGCTAGGGGGCTGATGTGTTGGTGAAGGGACCTGATGCAGCTGCTGCTGGAGTGTGCTGATGCAAGATTGGGGGCTGAAGTTGGCGCTGGTGGGTGTGCTGATGTCAATTGGGTAGTTGATGTCTTAACTTGGAGGCATTACCATTTGAGAGGGAGTGAAAGAACACAAGGAATAATGAAATGGGATGGATCATGGCACACCCTAGCCACCTCTCTCTCTCTCTCTTAAAACATGTTAGCAGCCACAAGCCATCATGGCTCACCTTCTCCCTACACAAGTCAACCTTGATCTTAACCAATTCTTAACAAAGCTAATCCTTAACTAACCCACTTAATTTAACCAAATGGTTCAAACCATCAAGACCAAATAGATATGGTTAACCCTAGGCTACCATGACCAAAACATGAACAAGTGTGGAAATGTTATGTGCACATTTTGCACAAAAAGCCAAAATTCCAATTAGCGATTTTTTTTATCGCGGTTAACACTAAAATAGCATATAATCCATCATAAAAACTGTAAAATGGCATATTTCCACAAAATAACCTATTTTAGAATTTCCAAAATTTTATCCGGAATTTTCACCATTTATCGGTTTTTAATTATGCCGACTATTAAAATATTCATTAGAATTAATATTAAATTATGAAAATTCCTAAAAATAATATTTTATTTTTTTTGAAATGTTACAATTTTACACAGGACAATTAGCCGATCAAGTAGGTGTCTAGAAAGGTGTTAACGAGGTTATGCCTCTGTGAAAACGAGGTTTATTTTAATTAGGTCCGTGCGAAAGCACGGGGAATCTCCCTCAAAGCACCAACACTGATCTGGCTGAAAGATTGGCGAACTTGTAAGGTGTAATTAATCCCGGCGAATCTTACCTTTTAGGGTTTGAAGGAAGATTTGATAAAAACAGTAGGAGACATCCTGATTAGATAAGATAATAACCAATCTAATCTTGCAAGAGCATACGCTAAAGTGTTTTCTTCTCTCGCTCTCCAGGAAGAGACCATGTCAGGCCTTAATCAAGATAATAATATGGATGTATTGACTGAACCCGCTTATTACATTAAGCAGGGGAACGTTGGTCCTGTTCTTTCTTATAAGTGTTATGAGACTGAGCTGGGAATAGGAGAATATCTGGATTCTCACGCCGCCCAAACAAAGAACAAGCATGCTGATGCATCTTCTTCGGGTGTGTTTGTTATCGAGAACTGTTTCTCAGTTCACTTTACGTCCTGGGTATTAGATACCGGATCGGGATCCCATATATGTAATATGTGACATGGGCTACGAAAAAGTAGGGAACTGGGAGCGGGTGATCTTTCCCTAAGAGTAGGGAATGGTGCAAATGTTGCAGCCAAGGCAGTTGGCGAATATCACCTTGTATTACCAAATGGTAATACATTGGTTCTGAACGAGTGCTATTACATTCCGACCCTGATATGCAATATTATATCAGTTTCTTTATTGAATAAAGAAGGATATAATTTTGTAGTACAAGATAATGTTATGAACACATTCCTGAATCAAAAGTTGATTGGATCAGGTTCATTATTTAATGGCATATATGTTCTCAACCAAACTACAGTACTTAATGTACAAAACACACACAAAAGGAAGATTTCAGAGATGAACGAATCCTTCTTGTAGCATTGTAGACTTGGTCACATCAATCCGACACAACTGGCCAAATTGCATAAGGATGGATATTTGAATCCATTCAAATTTTCATCTTATGACACTTTCCACTCACGTCTCAAAGGAAAGATGACCAAAACTCCGTTTAGTGGACACGGAGAAAGACTTACGGAACTCTTGGGACTGATACATAGTGATGTATGTGGCCCCATGTCTACACATGGCAGGAACGGTTCTTCCTACTTCATTACATTCACTGACGATCTCTCAAGATACGGACATGTGTTCCTGAAGAAACACAAGTCTGAAGCTTTTGAGAAATTCAGGGAATATAAGCACGAAGTAAAGAACCAAACGGGCAAAAGTATTAAGATCCTTCGATCTGATCGAGGAGGAGAATACTTGAGTACTGAGTTCCTAGATTATCTAAAAGAGAATGTGATTCTCTCTCAGCTTACTCCTCCCTATACACCGCAGCACAATGGTGTATCGGAGCGGAGGAATCGCACCCTATTAGATATGGTGCGCTCTATGATGAGCAATGCTGAGTTGCCTATTTCCTTCTGGGGGTATGCGCTTGAGACAGTCATACACCTATTGAATATGGTTCGTACCAAATCAGTGCCTACCACTCTATATGAGATATGGAAAGGGAAGAGACCATCTCTTAAGTATGTTAAGATATGGGGTTGTCCGGCCTTTGTCAAAAGGCAAAATCCAGACAAACTCGAGGCAAGGTCTGTCCTATGCAAGTTTGTAGGATATCCCAAGAACTCACAAGGGTATATCTTCTACCACACCGAGGAATAAAAAGTGTTTGTTTCTCGACATGCCACCTTTTTAGAAAAAGAATTTCTTGCAAAAGAAATTTGTGGCGAGAAGGTAGAACTGAAAGAAGTTCCAGCAACACAAACTAAGACAGATGATTTAGTGGAACTAGAGGATTCAGTAGTTTCCAACGAAGCTCAGTCTCTCCGCCGATCTAGTAGGGTTTCTCATCTATCTGAGAGATACTATGGTTTTCTCGTTGATGGTGGGAGTGAGGATTGCATCATGGAAGATGATGACCCGACTAGCTTCGAGCAGGCCATCATGAGTGGGGACTCTGTGAACTGGCTGGATGCAATGCGATCTAAAATGGAATTCATGTACACCAACAAAGTATGGACTTTGGAAGTTGCTCCTGAAAGGGTAAAACCCATTGGGAGCAAGTGGATCTTTAAGAAGAAACTTGGTGTGGATGAAAAAGTTGAGACTTTCAAAGCTAAACTTGTTGCAAAGGGTTTTCGTCAACAACTAGGTGTGGATTATGATGAAACCTTTTCTCCAGTGGCAATGCTTAAGTCCATCCGGATCCTACCTGCCATTGCTGCATAACATGACTACGAAATCTGGCAGATGGATGTTAAGACCGCCATTCTAAATGGTGATTTAGAAGAGAGCGTGTACATGACTCAGCCAGAGGGCTTCGTAGACAGTGGGAGCAGCGGAAAGGTGTGCAAGCTGCTTAAATCCATCTACGGGTTAAAGCAGGCATCACGGAGTTGGAACATCTGCTTTGATGTTGTAGTCAAAGAGTTTGACTTCATCAAAAACATAGATGAACTTTGTATATATAAGAAGGTTGCAGAAAGTAAGGTTGTCTTCCTCGTATTGTATGTTGATGACATACTCTTGATAGGAAATGATGTTCCTATGCTGCAATCGGTCAAGCTCTTCTTATCACAAAAATTCTCAATGAAAGATCTAGGTGATGCCTCCTGCATACTGGGAATTATGATCTATAGAGATAGATCTAAACGGATACTGGGATTGTCCCAATCCAGGTACATTGACACCATACTAAAGAGATTTAGTATGGAAGAATCCAAGCGTAGGAACCAACCCACGATCTTTGGACTCACTCTCTCCAAAGAGATGTCTCCTAAGACTGATTTGGAAAGAGCTCGCATGCAATGGATACCCTATGCTTCAGCAGTAGGCTCTATCATGTACGCGATGCTATGTACCAGACCCGATGTAGCATACTCACTAAGTGTAGTGAGTAGGTATCAAGCAGATCCTGGAGAGAGTCACTGGATAGCTGTGAAGAACATTCTCAAGTACTTGAGAAAGACTAAAGAGATGTTCTTGGTGTATGGTAATGAAGAACTCCAGGTGGAGTCCTTTACCGATTCGAGCTTCCAAAGTGATAAGGACGACTCTAAGTCGCACTCCGGGTTTGTCTTTACCCTCAATGGAGGGGCGGTGCGTTGGAAGAGTTCCAAACAGGAAACCGTTGCAGACTCGACAATGGAGGCTGAATACATCGCTGTCAACGATGCTGCCAAAGAGGCTGTCTGGATGAAGAAGTTCATCACTGAACTTGGTGTGGTTCCTGTAGGGTTCCTAGGCACACTAACAAGGTTCTACAAGGCATTAACCATGCCAAAATCAAATTTTTATGTGTCGAATAACCCTATGCAAGATCGTATACTAGAGATTAGGCGAAACTAAAAGCAAGCAAACTACTTTGCTACTAAGTGAAAGGGATTACAACCTTTGTAGATCCGGTCCTTCACTTATAAAGCTCCGTGTTGAGGTCCCTTCGCTGTGATCATCGCGATCCCGGACTCTTATGACGGTTTCCTCGGAGAAATGAACGGGCTAGGTCATTGACTTCGAGGCCGAAGATGATCTACGTCGAGGAGACTCAAACTCAAGCTCCATCTTCACTAGGTTAAAAACTTTGTAAAGAGAACACCCTATACTACATGGAAAGTGGTAGAGGAAGAAGAAGTAGGAAGTGGGCTCACTTTAGAATTGATTTTCTCACACTTTTTCTCATGGCACCATTAGAGCTAGCAAGCTTTTCATGGAGCTTGATGAAGAAGAAGAAGAAGAAAGAATAATCATCATATGAATTAATTCCATCAATAATGTAACCATGGGTGAGTTAAGCTATCATGCATAACTCATGTAGAGAATTGACCGAGGTATGAGGTTAAGGGTTAGGTTAAAGAATATCAAGAGAAATGACAAAAGAGTGGACTTTGTCAAAGTTTCTCCAAGCTTCTTCAAGCTTGATAACTTTGACTAAGATCAACTCTTTTGTTAAATCTTAAGATAAAACAATAACCCTAATCTTAAACCTAATCTCGGTATAAGTCTCATACACCCATCTTGTGTGTATCATCAAGTATGACACAAACATATATACACAAATATATATCACATATACACTTATGCACAAACTAGTGAGAAAATAAATCTTAAGTGAGCTAATACTAGTTAATGTAATGTAATATATCAAATATATAATTATACATTAAATTATTAAATCAACTCATGATTTAATAATCCGGCTATAACCGACTAATATCAAAAGTAACAACTTATTGAATCAACACTTGATCTGATAACCTGGCTATATCGCATACAACCGATCAAAGTCACAAATCGCGAGAATAGAATACGGTATCTCATATCGTATCAATCTCGGTCCCGCACATATTACATATGCGCTCCTACCCCGTTTTGCTTGAGCTAGGAAACCCCAGTGTAGGACTCTAAAGACTCGTCAATACGCCGGCAGTAGGTGATGATCATATCAAACACCCACAAGCCGCAAGCAGTCTGCTAAACGTAACGGCCACCCGGGTTTTGAGCGATCAGAAGATCAACGAGCAAGCCTGCTCACACTCCTGTGAATCCAATCAGTAACACTTACCGCACAGTCCGGTCTGTTCGTCTGATATGTCGCAAATCTCGCCTAGGGGTGGTAAACGACAGACCCCAGCAGCTTGATAAGTCATGCTGATGTAAGGTCCATAACAAGCATGAAACTACTGATAACACTTACCAGTAAATCAGTGCAACCCTGGCCAGGGATTTCTAGTTATGGCCAGTCGAGCATAGCGCAACATCAACCCCCAATACCGGGAGAGACGAATCCCCTCATATCGCTCATTGCCTCCATGTGAATCGGGACTGTACCCAAAAACCACCTGTTTGCATGACTCAGTAGAGCCATGGTAGGGTGGAAATCAAAGCACAGTGGGAGACACACAAGACTCTATGACGATCTCGGATCAATAGACTAAGCTGTACCAGTGTCATCAGAGAACTGCCATCTGACGTGAGGTATAATACCATCTGGGAGTTCTCGGCGAGTCCGTTCAGTGTACCCAGTCACCACTGAGCACCCGCATACCATCTCTGATGTCAAACACCAATAGATATGGGATCATCCATCGCCCATCACATGATTCGAGAAGATATACGCTAGTCTACTCTGGAATATCGATGCCCCGTCTCGATATTCCCACGACTAGGAACATTGAAGGATGTACTCATGGACTACCCAGGCCCCACTAGTATGATCTACATCATAGTCCTACAAGTCGAGTACACATCCTAAGGGCTTTATCAACATGTAACAGAGAGACAATAAGTATACATGTTAAGATAAAGAGCAACCAGATAGCGTACTATAATGTCGAGTAAGAAAGTCCTACCTATATATGTCCCAGCATCCACTATAATATACATCTCATGTACAGTAATGGCCTCTAGGGCATACATATAACTAACAATCTCCCACTTGCACTAGGGCCATCTGTAGCAGTGGTTGCAGTATCTCATTCTCAACCATCCCATAAAGTCTCTCTTTGGGAAAAAGCCTTTGTGAGTGGATCCGCTATGTTGTCATCTGAGTCTACTCTCCTAACCTCGATCACCCTGGAGATCAACTATCTCCATGATCCGGTGATGCTCCCTTCGAATATGTCTGGGTCACTGATAGGACCAGGGTTCCTGGGCCAAAGCCACACTTCCATTGTTACACAATGGTAGGAACCTAGTTCATCTCATGAACTAATATACACCCAAACTGCCTCTTTGGTAGTATCTTTGATAGCGATGTCACCAGCCTTTATCGTCTAGTTTTCCACGGTATCAAGCTTGGAACTCTTCCAACATACCGTCCCTCCACTGAGGGTAAAGACAATGCCTGTGACTGACATTCAGTCAACCTTACCACCCCGGAAGCTGTCCAGTGATTCTCCCCAAGATTGATTGATACCGTCTCACTAAACCTAGTAAGAATCCTAATATCCATTTAGATCTATGTCATAGATCCAAAACCCAGGATCTAGGAGGTATCACCTTGATCCTATATGGAGAATCCATGTGATAAGAGGAGCTTGACCGATCGTAGCATATGAAACTCTTTTCCTATCAAGAGTATGTTGTCCACGTACAATACGAGGATGACCACCTTACTCTCTACTACCTTTTTGTATGTTCAAGGTTCATCTACTATTTTGATGAAGTCAAACTCTCTGACCACCACATCAAAACAGATGTTCCAACTCCACGATGCCTGCTTTATCACACAAAGCATCTTGCACACATTTCCGTTGCTCCCACTGTTTAGGAAGCCATCTGGCTGTGTTCTTATAGACGTACTCTTCTAAATCAATATTTAGAAAAGCAGTCATGACACCCAACCACCAGATGTCGCAGTTATGGTATGCAGCAATGGCAAGTAGGATCTGGATGGACTTAAGCACAGCCACTGGAAAAGGTTTTATCATTATCCACGCCTGGTCGATGACGAAAACGTTTAACAAGTCTAGCTTCGAAAGTCTCAACCTTTCCATCTACACCAAGTAATCTTCTCAAGATATACTTGCTCCTGATGGGGATTTAACCCTTCAGATATAGCAGCCAAAGTCCATACTTTGTTGGTGTACATGGATTCCATCTCAGATCGCTAAGCATCCAGCCATTCTTATAGAGTCTCTACTCTTGATGGCATGCTCGAAACTAGTTGGGTCATTATCGCATGATGCAACCCTCGCTCCCACTGTCATCGAGAAACCAAAGTATCTCTCAGGAAGGTGAGGAACCCTGCTAGATCGGCGGAGAGGCTGAGGTTCGTTGGGGACTATTGAATCCTTTGGTTCTATCAAATCATCAGCTGTAGTTTGTATAGATGGAACTCCTTCCAGTTCTACAGAACTAACCTTGCCTCGATCTTGTCCAGATTTTGCTTTTGACACAGGCCGGACAACCCCAAATCTTAACTTGCTTAAGGGATGGGCTCTTCCCATACCTTATCTCATATGGAGTGGTAGGCACTGATTTGATTGGAACCTAATTCAATAGGTATGCGGCTTCTCAAGCGCATATCACCCAAAAGAAAATATGTAACTCAATAATACTCATCATAGAGCACACCATATCTAATATGGTGTGATTGCTCCACCCCGATACACCATTGTGTTGTAGTGTATTTAGAGGAGTAACACAGAGAGAGAATCTAATTCTCCTTTAGAATAGTCCAGGAATCCCGTGCTCAAGTATCCTCATCCCTGATCACATCAAAGGACATAATACTTATACCCATTTTTGGTTCTCTACTTCTAACTTATATTCGGTGATTATCTCAAAAGTTTCGGACTTGTGTTTCAACAGGAACATATGTCTGAATCTAGAGAGATCATCAGTGATTGTAATGAAGTACAAAGAACCAGTCCTGGCATATGTAGACTGGGGACCTACATACATCACTATGTATCGTTCCTAAGGGTTCACTGACCCTTCCTTTGTTTCCAGTAAACGGAGCTATTGTCATCTTATCTTTGTGACATGACTGGCAAGTTTCACAAGATGTAAATTCAAACTAATTTAAATATGCATCTAAATGTAACTTCGGCTAGTTGGGTCACATTGACATGGCCTAGTCTACAAAACCTCAAGAAGAAATCGTTCATTTCTGTACTCTTCCTCTTGTGTGTGTTCTGTACATTAAGAACTATGGTTTGATTTAGAACGTCTATGCTTTTAGATAACGTGCCTGAACCGATCAACTCTTGATATAGGAAATGTGCAAAACATTATCCAACAATACAAAATTATATCCTTTCTTTACTAATAAAGAGACTGATATGATGTTGTATATCAGGTTCGGTATCTAATAACATTCGTTCAGAATCAATGTATTCTGGTAATATAGGGTGATAGTGACCAATAGACTTGGCTGCAATCCTTGCACCGTTTTCTGTCTCATGAAACTTATCACCCGTTCTCAGTTCTCTACCTGTCTGTAGCCCATGTAACAGATTACATTTACGGGATCCTGATCCGGTATCTAATACCCAGGACGTAGAGGATACAGCGAAACAGTTCTTTGTAATGAACACACCCGAAGAAGATGCATCATCATGCACTTTCTTCGTTTGGGCGGCATGGGAATCCTGGTATTCCTCTAATTCCTGCTCGGTCTTATAATAATTATAAGTTGGAGCGGGACCGACATTCCCCAGCTCAGTATAACAAGCGGGTTCGGTCAATACATCCATATTATTATCTTGATTAAGGCGTGACATGGTCGCTACCTGGAGAGAGAGAGAGAAGAAAACACTTTGCGTGCGCTCTTGCAAGATTAGATTGGTTATATATTTTATCTAATCAGGATGGCTCCCACTGTTTTTATCAAATCTTCCTTCAAACCATAAAAGGAAAGACTAGCCGGGATTAATTCACTCTACAAGTTCGCCAATCTTTCAGCCAGGCCAGTGCCGGTACTTTGAGGGAGGTTCCCCGTGCTTTCGCACGGACCTAATTAAAATAAACCTCGTTTTCCCATGGGCGTAACCCCGTTGACACCTTTCTAGACACCTACTTGATTGGCTAATTGTAAAGTGCAAAACTCTCCCAGGAGTAACAATTACTTGCAGTGGGTATCAGGATCCAACTATCATATAGAAGGTATGCAATCTCATTGCAAATTTCAACACTTGAAACTCCCGATAAAGGTTTTTACCCCTAGCACTTATGACCTTAACTATGGTCAACAAATCATAAGCACTAGTCAAGTTCTACCCGTCATTTCGTGATTAATTAGACCTACCCACATGACCCTTAACTAAGATCAACAAAGTCACACGACTGTCCTAACTAATCGCATCATATGCGGTGTAGGAAGACATCACTTAGCTACCGTACACTGTGCCTTGACTATGGTCAACAAACACAGCACGAATACTAAGTACTCTACTTCCTAAAATGACGGAGGGTTGCGGATGGTTTTTAATAAAACTTTTAACGCTTTGAACTTGATCTCGCTGCAGAATCAAATGGTTTTTAAATGGAGTATTTTTTAGGCTTTTGCTAGTTTCGCTTAAGAGGTCCCTCCCGGTGAAGGGATCTCGGCTCTTTCCTCGTCGAATGAGGTGCAGGATATTCACAATACCACTATGCAAAGCAAGAACTAGAAATGCAGTCAAAAGACAAACCGAAGGTTGTAGCATCTGCTAGTTATTGCTAAAGAGGTCACTCCGGGTATAGGGATCTCGGCTCTTTCCATATCGAATAAGGTGCCGGATGTTCTACAAGGAACACCGCTATGCAAAGCAACAACTAGAGCTACCTGATTTTTGAAATTCGATTCCACAACATCTTTTAGGTTTATTTTCTTTCATTAATCTCATTAATGAATTTCCCATCATTTAAGTCCACCTAAACATCACAGATAAATACAACGTACACTTATGCCATCCGCATTCGCCTCAATGTCCCTTCTGCCCCGTTACGTTAGGTAATTAACGGCAGAGCGGGGCAGGGCTAGCGCGTGTGTAAAACATAAGCAACGTCTATATAATATATCATATATACTATATACAATATCTATCTGAACACATCACATGATCACATCACAGATAACGCAGCAGAAAATATCATATGAAATATTGGATATACTAGGACGTCCGTGTTTTATTTTGAGCCTGTATAAAACACGGATTCCACGGTCGTGATGAATAGCCAATCCCACACCCCTAGTCCCCTACGAGAGCGGCAAACAACACTACCAATTCTAGAGTTAGGAGACCCGGACTCGACTCCTCGAGATGGTCTCCCACTGGACCCTAGAACCCGGTTACTTGTGCTCCCCTCCTTGGGTCTATACTAATGCGGAAAAGTAAATAATATACAATGGTGACATCATCCTCAGCCCGGAAGTGCCCCAATAAAAGAATATTACATACAAGTTTTTACATGAATTAAAATGAAAAACACTCATCTCATATAAAAAAAACACGGCTATTCAAACACGATGATCCAATATAACATAACCAGCAACACATAACATCACATGTCATCAACGTAAGTAAATATGCCCATCCCAATTGTCGTTGACATATAGCAATGAAACCGGCGATATCACATATTACACTTACGGTCGCAGAAAAGAAAGTGTAAAACTACAACAGTTGGAATCCGCAACCTCCTTAGACATCGCATGCCTAATCAAATGAATTCCTTAGACATCACATGCCTAACAATTATAAACCCCGCATTTTAGTCTCATTATCGAAAAATATTTTCAATATCAAGTCGGGCAATTCAACAAGATTCCCGACATCCTGATCAAATGCTCGTCGCAAACTTTAGTAGACAGCCGCACCGCCCGATGCCGTCGACGAAGTGCACTAAGGCGGAACACCGCTGCCGCGAGCACCCGAACGGATGCTTTTGGCGACGGGGTTCTCCTACAGTCACTTGGTCGGGGCTATGGGGCGTGGCTGTCTATTAAGTTTACCCGGCGAGTATCCGCGTACGCTACGTGATTGCGACGGACTTTTGACCGCATCAAAATCCCGTGGCAACCAATCATTTGAGACTGAAGTGCTAGATTTATAACATTCAAATCAGTTATCTCATAACAATTTTTGGATTCCAAATATTGTATCACATTCTAGATAAATAGACAATGTTAAACTTTCCGATCGAATAATCAAACACCCAAGTTTTCCCAAAGAGCTCAACACTTAAAATAAGTTTTAAAACATCCATTTCATGCCACAGTACCAACGGTCCAGCCGTAGAAGGGTCAAGCCAACGCCTCACATGTGGCACGTCGTACCGCCCCAAACCCTAAGGTTCAAAAGGCAGTTCATGACGGTCACATAATCGAGTTAAGGTTTGTTGTCTTCTAGAGGGTCCATCAAGTAACTTGCACTATTTAGAACGTTCTTAAACTACGGAAAAATCCAACAATTGGAAATTTTCAGGCAGGGGAAAAAGTGAGTTATTGATATCCAGTCGAACTTTTTAACACGATCTAAAAATTACCCGGACAAACTAAACAAAGTTAAATTATCCGATCGAACGAACGATCTCCAATACAACCCTAAGAAAACTCAACACTTGAGTATAATTAAAAAATTCCCAGAAAAAATTGACAAGAAAGGACCTAAGAAAGTATGAGGGACTAAGTCATAATTTGGGCCGCGGAACCGCCGCCAAACCCTTGGTTTGGCCGCGGTTCTGCGGTCATATAGACGAATCAGTGCGCCGTACTTCACAGTAATTCTTAGTTTTTCCAGATTAATTTTCTGAGAATTTTTAATTCATAAAAAATCTCAGTTTTGAAAATTGTCCAGAGAAGGGTATTCGTCGGGGTTTACGGGTTCGATCGGATTTTAAACTTCGCCTAGACTTCGCCTAAAGCTCTAGCTTGGCTCTGATACCACTGTAGGGTTCCTAGGCACACTAACGAGGTTCTACAAGCCATCAACCATGCCTAAATCAAATTTTTTTGTGCCGAATAACCCTATGATCTGAGGTGTTTCAAAATCAAATTTTTATGTGTCGAATAACCCTATGCAAGATCATATACTAGAGATTAAGCGAAACTAAAAGCAAGAAAACTACTTTGCTACTAAGTGAAAGGGATAACAACCTTTGTAGATCCGGTCCTTCACTTCTAAAGCTCTATGTTGACGTCCCTTCGCTGCGATCATCGCGATCCCGGACTCTTTTGACGGTTTCCTCGGAGAAATGAACGGGCTAGGTCATTGACTTCGAGGCCGAAGATGATCTACGTCGAGGAGACTCAAACTCAAGCTCCATCTTCACTAGCTCAAGAACTTTGTGAAGAGAACGCCATATAATACATGGCAAGTGGTAGAGGATAAAGAAGTAGGAAGTGGGCTCTCTTTAGAATTGATTTTCTCACACTTTTTCTCATGGCACCATTAGAGCTAGCAAGCTTTTCATGGAGCTTGATGAAGAAGAAGAAGAAGAAAGAATAATCATCATATGAATTAATTCCCTCAATAATGTAACCATGGGTGAGTTAAGCGATCATGCTTAACTCATGTAGAGAATTGACCAAGGTATGAGATTAAGGGTTAGGTTAAAGAATATCAAGAGAAATGACAAAAGAGTGGACTTTGTCAAAGTTTCTACAAGCTTCTTCAAGCTTGATAACTTTGACTAAGTTCAACTCTTTTGTTAAATCTTAAGATAAAACAACAACCCTAATCTTAAACCTAATCTTGGTATATGTCTCATACACCCATCTTGTGTGTATCATCAAGTATGACACAAACATATGTACACAAATATATATCACATATACACTTATGCACAAACTAGTGAGAAAATAAATCTTAAGTGAGCCAATACTAGTTAATGTAATGTAATATATCAAATATATAATTATACATTAAATTATTAAATCAACTCTTGATTTAATAATCCGGCTATAACCGACTAATATCAAAAGCAACAACTTATCGAATCAACACTTGATCTGATAACCCGGCTATATCGCATACAACCGATCAATGTCACAAATCGCGAGAATAGAATACGGTATCTCATATAGTATCAATCTCGTCCCCGAACATATCACATATGCGCTCCTACCCCGTTTCGCTTGAGCCAGGAAACCCTTGTGTAGGACTCTAAAGACCCGTCAATACGCCGGCAGTAGGTGATGATCATATCAAACACCCACAAGCCGCAAGCGGTCTGGTAAACGTAGCGGCCACCCGGGTATTGAGCGATCAGAAGATCAACGAGCAAGCCTGCTCACACTCCTGTGAATCCAATCAGTTACACTTACCGCACAGTCCGGTCTGTTCGTCTGATATGTCGCATATCTCGCCTAGGGGTGGTATATGTCAGACCCCAGCAGCTTGATAAGTCATGCAGATGTAAGGTCCATAACAAGCATGAAACTACTTATAACACTTACCAGTAAATCAGTGCAACCCTGGCCAGGGATTTCTATTTATGGCCAGTCGAGCATAGCGCAACATCAACCCCCAATACCTGGAGAGACGAATCCCCTCCTATCGCTCATTGCCTCCATGTGAATCGGGACTGTACCCAAAAACCACCTGTTTGCACGACTCAGTAGAGCCGTGGTACGGTGGAAATCAAAGCACAGTGGGGGACACACAAGACTCTATGACGATCTCGGGTCAACAGACTAAGCTGTACCAGTGTCACCAGAGAACTGCCATCTGACGTGAGGTATAATACCATCTGGGAGTTCTCGGCGAGTCCGTTCAGTGTACCCAGTCACCACTGAGCACCCGCATACCATCTCTGATGACAAACACCAACAGATATGGGATCATCCATTACCCATCACATGGGTCGAGAAGATATACGGTAGTCTACTCTGGAATATCGATGCCCCGTCTCGATATTCCTACGATTAGGAACATTGAAGGATGTACTCATGGACTACCCAGGCCCCACTGGTGTGATCTACATCATAGTCCTGCAAGTCGAGTACACATCCTAAGGGCTTTATCAACATGTAACAGAGAGACAATAAGTATACATGTTAAGATAAAAAGCAACCAGATAGCGTACTATCATGTCGAGCAAGAAAGTCCTACCTATATATGTCCCAGCATCCACTACAATATATATCTCATGTACAGTAATGGCCTCTAGGGCATACATAGAACTAACAGTTCCATCCATTGAGCATTCAATACCTTTGTATTGTGATAACAATGGAGCTGTGGTTTTGGCTAAGGAACCCAGGTCCCATCAGAAGTCCACACATATTCTGAGGCAGTATCACCTGATCCGGGAGATAGTTGATCGCCGGGAGATCGAGGTTAGGAGAGTTGTTACGAAGGACAACACTGCGGATCCATTCACAAAGGACATTCCCCAGATACAATTTGAAAGACTCTTCGGGATGTTAGATATGAGATACTACAACAGCTGGTCTTAGTGCAAGTGGGATATTGTTAGTTATGTATATGCCCTAGATGCCATTATTGTACATATGATGTATATTAAGGTGGATGCTTGGATATATATAGAGAGGACTTTCTTGCTCGACATGGTAGTTTGCTATTTGGTTTCACTTTGTCTTAACATGTTGACTTGTATTTGTATATTGTCTTGCTCTCACATGTTGATAAAGCCCTTAAGATATGTACTCGACTACTGGGACTTTGATGAGATCATACTAGTGGGGCTAGGGTAGTCAACGAGTACATCCTATAACTGTTCCTAGTAGAGGGTGTATCGAGACAGGGCATCGATACACCAGATTAGACTAGTGTATACGCATCTTGACCCATATGATGGGTGATATATAATCCCATATCCATTGGTGTTTGACATCAGAGATGGTGTACAGATGCTCAGTGGAGACTGAGTACACTGAACGGACTCTTCGAGAACTCCCAGATGGTATTATACCTCACGTCAGATGGCAGTTCTCCGGTGACACTGGTACAGGTTAGTCTGTAGACCCGAGATCGTCATAGAGTCTTGTGTGATTCCCACTGTGCTTTGATTTTCACCTTACCATGTCCAAGAGGGCGTGCAAAACGGTGGCTTTTGGGTACAGTCCCGAATCACATGGAAGCAATGAGCGATAGGAGGGGATTCGTCTCTCCCGGTATGGGGAGTTGATGTTGTGCTGTGTTCGATTGGCTATAACTGGATGTCCCTGGCCCTCGCGGATGTTGGGTACTACTGGTAAGTGTTATCAGTAAGTTCTCGACCTGTTATGAACCTCACATCGACACGACTTATCGGTTACTGGGGTCTGAGGTATACCACCCCTAGACTAGATATGTTGTAGGGTTCCTAGGCACTCTAACAAGGTTCTACAAGGCATCAACCATGCCCGAATAAAAAAAATAGCAGTGCCGAACAACCCTAATATACTAGAGATTATGCGAAAACTAGCAAGTTAAACATTTTAACTACAAGTGAAAGGGATTACAACCTTTGTAGATCCGGTCCTTCACATCTAAAGCTCCGAGATGACGTCCCTTCGCTGTGATCATCGGGATCCCAGACTCTAGCGATGGTTTCTTCGGAGAAATGAGCGGGTTAGGTCGTTGACTTCGTGGCCGAAGATGATCTACGTCGAAGAGACTAAAACTCAAGCTCCATCTTCACTAGGTCAAAAACTTTGTGAAGAGAACACCCTAAACTAAATGGCAAGTAGTAGAGGATGATGAAATAGGAAGTGGGTTCACTTTAGATTTGGATTTCTCACTCTAAATCTTCACATGAAAATTTTTCTAGCAAGCTTTCTTCTCCTTGAAGAAGAAGAAAAGAATAAGAATGAATAATGAATTATCTCAAAAGAATAATCAAGTGAAGTCTATCATATTGCAACCATGGGTGAGTTTACCTTTGTAGAGACTAAACCATAGTTTGAGGTAGGGAGACTAAACTATCACATGGGTCGAGAAGATATACGCTAGTCTACTCTGGAATATCGATGCCCCGTCTCGATATTGCTACGACTAGGAAAATTGAAGGATGTTCTCATGGACTACCCAGGCCCCACTAGTATGATCTACATCATAGTCCTGGAAGTCGAGTACACATCCTAAGGGCTTTATCAACATGTAACAGAGAGACAATAAGTATACTTGTTAAGATAAAGAGCAACCAGATAGCGTACTATCATGTCGAGGAAGAAAGTCCTCCCTATATATGTTCCAGCATCCACTTGTAAGTGCACGGTGGCGCCCCGGCCGTCAATCCGACACCGGAATGCGGAAGCGATACTTAACTTTAATTTTTCAAACTGGCACCACCGCGCACTATAAACCCGGATCGTGCCATTAAACTAGTCCTAGCTAACTACAAGATGGGAAGAGAGATATACCGAGTGATCCGTGTCCTCCGGTCTTCTCGTCGTCGTCCCGATCTCCCGCGGAGTGTCCGGTCTCCACCTAGTCGCCGGAAGGGCACCACGTCACCGGCTTCTTTTACGGGCTCCCACCTCTATACCGAGGCAACTCGGGCAGGAAGTTGGCGAGCCGACGTGCCTAAGGTTTGCTGCAGAATACGTGTGGAACTCATGTCTCATTTTGGGGTTACTAGTTGCCATATTTGGTGGTGAAGGAGATGTAATCTTTTTGGATGAACTAAAGGGATTTTGCAAAGCATGATACATCAAAAATCCCCCCCCCCAAATGTTTTTTTGGATACCCCCAAAGAGAGCATGGCCGGCCATAAGAGGTAGGGAGAGAGGGTATGAGAGGAGAGTGAGAATGAGTATCAAAAGAATGAGAGTCACTCTTCATCCAAGAGAGAGAAAGGTGATGATGTAAAGAAATGATCACACACTCAAAACCACACTCAACCAACCACCCTCATTACTCCAAAGTCAAGCAATGATCAACAACCTAATCATCAACAACCATGATGAAAAGAAGAAGTCAAATGGTCAAGGGATGGTGCAACCATCATGATCCAACAAAATGCAAAGAACACCCTCCACAAATGCTTATTTGCAAAAATGCAAATAAGCCCTCCTCCACCAATCTTCGGCCAATGAAAGATACAAATGAAAATGGCCGAAACGGAAAGCAAACAGGCAACTCCACAAAACTGGTCCCGTAATAAATTACAGGAAAACCCCGCTACTGTGTATACACACCCGCATTTGTATTCCGACCGAATTACAAATGCAATGAGACAAAATCTACACTATACAATACTAGGATCCGACTTAAACCAAAGCCTGCTTGTATAAACCGTCCGATCAGGATCCATGCAATACCGCACGTATCTGATCGAACCCTGCCATATCTCCATACGGCCTCTACTGCGTTTCGCCCGAAACTTAAGTAACTGAATATGGGGGACTCTAAAGACTCGTCAATACTATGGCTGTGGATTTAACCACCAGGACGTTAGAGGTATTAGCCATACATGACGGGCTACCAGCTAATGACCAAAAGGGACGTCGATGAGCTAACTTATCCTGACACCCTACTGAGCCTGTCAGTGACAATATCCGTACAGTCCGGTCCGTTCGTCTATGAGCATCGCATGGCGGGCCTAGGGGGTTGGTAAAAGTCAGACCCCCAAAAGCGGTACAAGTCGTATCAGAGATCAACCCAGAACACCCTGAGATACTACTGGAATACCTACCAGTAAATCTCCTACCTTGGCCAAGGACTTTTCATGTTCTGGCTCTCCTAGACACAGCGCGACCTCACCCCCAATACCGGGAGAGACGAACCCCCGAAGATCCGTTCACTGCCTCCATGTGGCTTGGGACTGTACCCAACTAAAACCTGTCTGCACGTCTCCTTTGAGCGTGGTAGGGTAGTAATCAAAGTACAGTAGGAACTCACATGAGACAAATGACGATCCCCAGGTCGATGAACTAACCTGTACACATGTCACCAGGGAACTGCTATCTGACGTCAGGTATAAGACCAACTAGCATGTTCCCGGCGAGTCCTGTCCGGTGTACTCATAACCCAATGAGCACCTGTATACATCTTAGGTGAACCAACTGACACCAGTGGCATGTGAGACCGGCCACCGCCCTTCGTCGGGGTCTCTACTGTATACACTAGTCTACTCTGGAGTATCGATGCCCTATCTCGAAACTCCCACGACTAGGGACCTTTTAAGGATGTGCTTATAGACTACCAGCTCACACGTATATGATTGCCCTCATACTGCTGGCAGTCAAGCAAGAATCCTAGGGGCTCTATCCACGTGCAATAGTGACCTGTAATGTCACCTAAAGCAGTACACAATGATAAAGGTAAACAAGATAGCATACCATCATCTCGAGTAAGACTGTCCTACCGGGATAGGTACTAACTCAATCATTGCAATCACGTGCCTGTGATCCAATAATTGACTCTGAGGGCACTATCTCCAACAATATCCCACTTGCACTCAAGTCTAATTATTGCGATGTCGCATACTCACAGCCCGTGTGATACCGAACACCCAACTCCTCTACTAGTCAGTCTCACAAAGCTCGTTTACGAAACTATTGCGTTCGAGGAATAGCCTTAGTGAGTGGATCCGCCTTGATGTTTCTTTCTATGTCTCTCTATATCTCAAGTTCGCGGAGAAAACCATCTCCCGAAATGAGCAATACCTGTCTTAGAATGTGTCTGGATGTCTGATGGGACCTAGCTCATAAATGAACTCCAAATCCAAACTTCTTAGACTGTATCGTCAACTGAACTTAATCAGTATCCTGCGCCATGCCTCCCTCAGTATTGCCTTGGACCACCTGTCCAAAATACCACCCCTCGTCAGAGGGAAAACTATAACTCTGACAACCTCCCTGTCGTCCAGGTCACCTTAGAAGCCTGGAATGATAACTGTCTCCCGAATGAGGCTGTCGTTATCATATCCCTAGAACATCCACTTATGTTCTAAAACTGCTTCCGACTGTTTCTCTAGGATAGGATCAATATCAACTTATTGCATCTAGTGCAAGGACTACATCTGGTGTGGAACTTGACATCTCATGATTGACTCAATTGCCTGAGCAAGTGATCTGCCAATCATGCACATCCCTCTCCCCTTTAGTCTGTAAGACACCTTTAGAGAGGGTGACTCCATCACCTGCAGGTACACTACCGTGCCTGGAGTCGTCCATTCTAAATACTCTTAGAATGCTGTCTAAGTACCCTTATTGGGAAACCACCCAAATCTAGATCTAAAACCATAGATCTAGTAACCAGTATGTCTGATATAATGTCCAAGTCCCATGTGGAGAAACCACTGTGTGACGACCAAAGTGCAACCGATCGTAGTATAGGGGTTTCTTTTCCTACTCTGTGCATGTCATCCAAAATACCAGGACATCACACCGTACTACCTTCTTAACAGATCCATCCCCTATTCTGATGAAGTCAAACCTATGACTGTCACATCAGAAATAGATGATCTATCTCCGCTATGTCTGCTTTAGTCTACAAATAGACATAAGCCACATGTCCACCAATGCTTCCGCTGCTCCCACTGACTACGACAACCCTCTGGTAGAGTCATATAAACGTACACTTCTAAAGCAAGTTTAGAAAGACGCTATACTCATCCTCCTGCCGGGTCTCACAGTCTGGAACAACAACAATGGCAAGTGTGGGTAAACAAGAACTTCCCTGTCACCGTCCTTGAGGCTACCGGAGTACCTCTCGGGTGCCTGAAGTTACCCACCTTATCTATGGAGTGGCCAATGGAATGTCAAGCCAGATTGAATCTTTAGGTTCCTATGAAATCTTCAGTAATCGTTTGTGGTTCTGGAATCATTTCCAGTTCTACCATACTCCCACTACCGTTTTCTGAAAAAATCCATTTTATTTAAAACTGTGGTGAGTCTAGAACAATATCACTATTGATCTTCCAGATGGTAGAAAGTCAACCCTCGTTATAGCCTGGGTTAACCCACAAACAGCCATTACAGAAACGTGCCTTGAGTTATCCAGAGTCTGGTTTTAAGCATAATCCGGACAACTCCCGTACCTTAACATCGTTAAGATATGAACTGTTCTATATCCAATATAGAACCTGATGTACAGATTTAATTGAACCAGATTCAAATCATGTAGCTATCTCCAGTGCATGTTAACTAAATGGAAGGAAGCCGATCAGCGTTACTCAACTTAGGAATGCTTCCAATTATGAGTAACCTGAAAGAGAAGCAAGTTCTCTTAATCACTACTATCAACTTAATACCATACACAAATATCTATATCTTCGATCACCTTGAAGAATCCCGATACTTGCAATACCTGGTTATCTACTTTATTCATATACCTATAACTTCTCAAAATTTGGACCCTGTGTTTCCACGAAGCACCTGTCTAAAAACTAGAGAAGTCATAAGTAAACCGAATATAGTACGAGGACCAACCCCTCTGTTCTAATGGACACTGGACAACATACAATATTCTGTACAAGTCCTTTGAGTCTAATATCTCACTCCCTGTGTGTTGCAGGTCGAAAACTATACTTATGGTTAAGAAGAATTACACTGTTGTTTAATTCTCCTTACCTAACCATCCACTGATATAGGTAAATGTCGTAGACATAATTTCAAAAATGTATATCTCACTCTATGAAAATAGACGTACAGATATATCAATTTGAAATTGGTTCACAACAACGGATATTCAAAATCCAATATTTGCCATCCGACAAACAACCCAGGTGACTTCCTCAAATATCACCGATTACAACGAATCCCGATATAATGAGGATGATCACCCAATTCCAAATAACTTACTCCCACTCATCATCTGTAAAACCAAACAGATGTGAGAATCATACCTGGTAAATACATACCCTGGAGTAAGGACTAATTAGGAAATCAGTTTTACTTTAACAGTACACAGTGAAACTGAAACATTGAAATGTTTCGATGGGGTATCCCGGTATTCCTAGTAATGCCTCTTCCAGATTCACAACTGTAACCGTATAATTCTTTGCCACCTCTCCAAATCCCTTCATATGTCTTTAGTCTTTACCTTCTGTACACCCCTTTAGGCCAAATGGTTTTCTTCCTTTCCTACCGTTCGGCACCAACCTATGGTTTGGAAGAAGAGTATCCAATAAGCATGATGGGTGTACTGTCCTAATCCTAGGAGCACTCGCAATGCGAGAGAAGGTGAAGATAAAAGACAACCGAATAAACCTTATTCCTATTTCTCCTGAACCAGAATCCATCCCCGAACTGGAATAAGTTCCTTTCGAGTTCGTATATAACCATACGATGGAGTATCCAATAAACTGTGGATCTTCGTACTGATACGGAGTGTTCTGGAGAAATACAAAGGTGATTTTAGGATTGGCGAAGAAATACTTGGTTTGGTCGTGAATAGCAGTCGCAGTTTACTTTGCCCTCTTACTAATCCCTTGCTTTGTCTTAACTTAATACCTTCTGCACACCATCGTTATGCTAATTGGTTTTCTTCATTCCCTACCGTTCGGCACCAGCCTAAGGTTTGGAAGAAGACTATCCAATTTGAGTAATAAGTGTACTATCTCCTAAACCAAGGAGTACTCGCAACCTGAGAGAATATAAAAGGAAAAGACAACAGAATAGTCCTATCCGTTTCCTCCAGAACCTGAAACCATCCTCGAATAAATTCATTCGAGTTCGTATCTAACCATACGATGGTTTTGTCCAATTGAAGTGGACGTTCGTAGTAATACGGGATGTCCTGGAGAAAAGGGTAAAAGTAGGAGTAGCAATGAGGTTAGCAACTCTGACAATCCAAAAGCCAGTGTTAAAGAAGGTTCGGTTAATATTGGTCACTGAGTCATAGTCTTAGGGTCGGGTCAATGGTCGCTGCCGAAGAGAGAGAGAAAAGAAACACTCAGCGTGCACTCTAACCTAGATCAGAATGGTTACCAAACTTATCTAATCTGGAAACCTCCCACTGTCACCTCAAATTCTCCTCCAAACCTGAAAGAAGAATTAGTCGGGGTTACCCGAGGAGTAAACTAGCTCATCAGTAGGAATAGGGATCCAACTATCATCACATGATAACATGACGGAATCCGCTCACGTCATCACACTCTAGAAGGTATGCGCATATCTGGCAAGTTTCAGTTTCTTTAGAAACTCCCGATGAGATTTTTGCCCCATGCTCTTATGACCTTGACGAAGGCCAACAAATCATAAGTCACATGTCAAGTTCTACCCGTCATTGTCCAGGATAATTTGAACCCACCCGTACAAGCCCTTGACGAAGGCCAACAAGGCTATACGACTGTCCCAAACCAACGCATCTATCTATGCAGGAGAAAGGTAACAAGCAGCTACCATACACTATGCCTTGACGAAGGCCAACAAAAATAGCATGAATACTACGTGCTACCCGTCTGAAACGACGGAGGGCTACGAATGGTTTCTGGCGAAAACCTTTAACATAATGAACTTGATATCGTTGAAGGAACTGGATAGCTTTATAAAAATATAATGACGAAAACCTTTGCTAAAGAGGTCACTCCCGGTGAAGGGATCTCGGCTCTTTCCCCATAGAATGAGGTGCAGGATATTCCAACTGAATACCACGGTGCAAAGCAAAAGTAATCGGCTATAGTGAAGTTATTGCCCTGACGCAAACTTTTTGTCGAAAGGGTCACTCCCGGTTAAGGGATCTCGGCCCTTGCCTTGTCGACTGAGGAGCAGGATATTCCAACTGAATACCACGATGAAAAACAAAAGAGAACGTCCTTGCATTAACAGCTTTTTGAAAAAGTGTTCCAACAACATCAGAATAGGTTTCTTTTTAACTTGCATTGATCCGAATCAACGCAGTCCCATCAATTGATCACACCACAAAGATCGAAAATATACTGATGTACGTATATGCCATTCGCAATAGCCACTGGGTCCCGTCATTACCCGTTAGGTTAGCTAACTAACGACAGAGCGGGGACTGGACTAGCGCAGATGCAAAACATATACAACATCTACTAATATATATATCAATATATAATTTTCTCTCAAGGCATGATAAAATGCAACATCACAGAAATGTACAGCATCACAGAACAATAAAGATATCTGGGATCCCCGAGTTTCACTGAGCCACTACTGAAACCCGACGTTCCCCTGGTCGTGTGGATAGCCTGCGCAATGAAATCCTAGACCTCTACGGGCGCGGCAAGTTACCCGCCAAAACCTGAAGCGAGGCAGCCCCTTTCAGCAACGTGAATGGACCACCCAGCACTTCACGTAATCCGGTAACTTGGGCACCCCTCGTGGGTCAACCTGTACCCCCTACGAGTGCGGCGAATAGCCCGCCAATTCTAGAGTGAAGCCCCCTCCGTCTCAATGCCATGAGATGCGGGCCCGTTTCCCTCTAGAACCCGGCTATCCGTGCACCCCTCCGCGGGGTAATCCTAGTACAGAAGTAAAATATACATACAACGGGTACATCGACCGCAACCTGGTCGTGCCCCAAAACAATAATACAAACAGGCAGTGACGGCAGTCCACATGTCGGACGCTCGCCCCGCAATATCAAATTTACATAATACAACAAAATTGTACTACCACTGCAACCAGGCTATCCCCCACGACCGATCCGCAACATCACAGCATAACACAGAACATCAACGTGAATGTCACGTTCGCAAATCCGTCTAACCGGGCTATAGCAGTTAGACAGGATTTACCGATCAAGTGACATTCACGGTCGCAGATATAATGTAAATACTGTGAACTAATGTGTTTAAAATATCCGATTGATTAAATTTTACCAAGTGGGCCCCCAAGTACTACTGTAGCACATCAAGAAATTCTGGGCCCAAAATTAATATTCCAAAACACCTATTTTCATCACAGGAGCTCTCTGTAAAAATTTGGCACACTGATCTACAAATACTGCGGCGGAACCGCGCCCAAGCATGGGTTTGGCCGCGGTTCCGCGGTCGTATAGAGCGATCACGTGATCAAATTTCTACAGAATTCTTATAATTCCCTGCACATGATTCTGCAATGTACTGAAAAAATTTTCGAGCCAAAAAAAATCGACAGAAACTGATGCATGAGAAAACGCGGATTTTGGAATTTTGTTCGATCGGAAATGTAAACACATTAGAAAAAGCTAGACTAGGTTAATGGCGAGGCTCTGATACCACTGTAAGTGCACTGCGGCGCCCCGGCCGTCAATCCGACGCCGGAATGCTGAAGCGATGCTTAACTTTAATTTTTCAAACTGGCACCACCGCGCACTATAAACCCGGATCGTGCCATTAAACTAGTCCTAGCTAACTACAAGATGGGAAGAGAGATATACTGAGTGATCCGTGTCCTCCGGTCTTCTCGTCGTCGTCCCGATCTCCCGCGGAGTGTCCGGTCTCCACCTCGTCGCTGGAAGGGCACCACGTCACCGGCTTCTTTTACGGGCTCCCACCTCTATACCGAGGCAACTCGGGCACGAAGTTGGCGAGCCGACGTGCCCAAGGTTTGCTGTAGAATACGTGTGGAACTCCTGTCTCATTTTGGGGTTACTAGTTGCCATATTTGGTGGTGAAGGAGATGTAATCTTTTTGGATGAACTAAAGGGATTTTGCAAAGCATGATACATCAAAAATCCCCCCCCCCCCCAATATTTTTTTGGACAGCCCCAAAGAGAGCATGGCCGGCCATAAGAGGTAGGGAGAGAGGGTATGAGAGCAGAGTGAGAATGAGTATCAAAAGAATGAGAGTCACTCTTCATCCAAGAGAGAGAAAGGTGATGATGTAAAGAAATGATCACACACTCAAAACCACACTCAACCAACCACCATCATTACTCCAAAGTCAAGCAATGATCAACAACCTAATCATCAACAACCATGATGAAAAGAAGTCAAATGGTCAAGGGATGGTGCAACCATCATGATCCAACAAAATGCAAAGAACACCCTCCACAAATGCTTATTTGCACAAATGCAAATAAGCCCTCCTCAACCAATCTTCGGCCAATGAAAGATACAAATGAAAATGGCCGAAACGGAAAGCAAACTGGCAACTCCAGAAAAACGGTCCCGTAATAAATTACAGGAAAACCCCGCTACTGTGTATACACACCCGCATTTTTATTCCGACCGAAATACAAATGCAATGAGACAAAATCTACACTATACAATACTAGGATCCGGCTTAAACCAAAGACTGCTAGTATAAACCGTCCGATCAGGATCCGTGCAATACCGCACGTATCTGATTGAACCCTGCCATATCTCCATACGGCCTCTACAGCGTTTCGCCCGAAACTTGAGTAACTGAATGTGGGGGACTCTAAAGACTCGTCAATACTATGGCTGTGGATTTAACCACCAGCACGTCAGAGGTATTAGCCATACGTGACGGGCTACCAGCTATTGACCAAAAGGGACGTCGATGAGCGAACTCATCTTGACACCCTACTGAGCCTGTCAGAGACAATATCCATACAGTCCAGTCCGTTCGTCTTTGAGCATCGCATGGCGGGCCTAGGCGGTTGGTAAAAGTCAGACCCCCAAAAGCGGTACATGTCGTTGTAAGTGCACGGCGGTGCCCCGGCCTCCATCCCGAGGCCAAAATGCGGAAGCGGTGATAAACTTCAATTTTTGCGAACTTAGCAAACCGGCACTACCGCGCACTAAACCCGGATCGAACCATTAACTAGTCCTAGCTAACTACAAGATGGGGAAGAGAGATATACCAACTGATCCGAGTCCTCCGGTCTTCTCGTCGTTGTCCCGATCTCCTGCGGAAACTCCGGTCGTCGCCTCCTTGCCGGAAGGGCACCACATCGTCTGCATCTTTTACGGGCTCCCACCTCAATACCGAGGCAACTCGGGCACGAAGCTGGCAAGTCGACGTGCCCAAGATTTGCTGTAGAAAGTGTAGAACTTGTGTCTCATTTTGGGGTTCATGGAGGTGCCATTTTGGTGGAAGGATGATACAAAGAACTATGTAGAGGAACTTGGGGATTTTTGGAGCATGAGATGAACCGAAAACCCCAAGCCAAAAATTGGGCAGCCCCTCCTCTCTAGTGGCCACCCATGTCTCATGGTGGGAGTGAGAATGAGAGAGTGAGGTGAATGGATGAGATAGCCACACCCATAATGCAAAGGAGAAAAGAAAGGTGATAAGAAACAATCATCACAAACAAATCCATACTCCACCAACAATCATCATCAAAACCATGATGACACCAAAACCAACACTCCAACAAGCTGATCATCAACAACCATGATGACATAAAAGTCATGCCATGATGAGAAGAAAAAGAAGTCAAATGGTGGAGGAATTATCATGATACAAGAATATGCAAAGACCCCCTCCCTCCTCCACCAATCTTCGGCCGTTGAAAGATACAAATGAAAAATGGCCGAAACGGAAAGCAAACTGGCAACTCCAGAAAACTGGTCTCGTAATAAATTACAGGAAAACCCCGATACTGTGCATACACACCCGCATTTGTATTCCGACCGAAATACAAATGCAATGAGACAAAATTCACACTGTATTATACTAGGATCCGGCTTAAACCAAAGCCGGCTAGTAATATCCGTTCGTTCCTGATCCGTGTAATACCGCACGTATCTGATCGAACCCTGCCATATATCCATACGGCCTGTAGTACAAACTGTCCGATCCTGATCCGTGCAATACCGCACGTATCTGATCGGACCTTGCTATATCTCCATACGGCCTCTACAGCTTTTCGCCCGAAAGCTGAGTAACTGAATGTGGGGGACTCTAAAGACTCGTCAACACCTTGGTTGTGGATTTAACCACTAGCACGTCAGAGGTATAAGCCAATACGTAACGGGCTACCAGGTATTGACTAAAAGGGACGTCTGTGAGCGAACTCAGCCTGACAACCCTACTGAGCCTGTCAGTGACAATATCCGTACAGTCCGGTCCGTTCGTCTATGAGCATCGCATGGCGGGCCTAGGGGGTTGGTAAAAGTCAGACCCCCAAAAGCGGTACAAGTCGTGTCGGAGTGTAGCCCAGAACACCCTGAGATACTATTGGAATACCTACCAGTAAATCTCCTTGCCTCGGCCGAGGGCTTCGTGTAATGGCTCTCCTTGACACAGCGCGACCTCACCCTCAATACCGGGAGAGACGAACCCCTGAAGATACGCTCACTGCCTCCATGTGGCTCGGGACTGTACCCAACTAAAACCTGTTTGCACGACTCCTTTGAGCCGTGGTAGGGTAGTAATCAAAGTAAAGTTGGAACTCACACGAGACAAATGACGATCCCCAGGTCGATGAACTAACCTGTACACATGTCACCAGGGAACTGCCATCTGACGTCTGTTATATGACCAACTAGCATGTTCCCGGCGAGTCCTGTCCGGTGTACTCATAACCCAATGAGCACCTGTATACATCTTAGGTGAACCAACTGACACCAGTGGCTTGTGAGACCGGCCACCGCCCCTCGTCGGGGTCTCGAATGTACACACTAGTTTACTTTGGAGTATCGATGCCCTATCTCGAAACTCACACGACTAGGGACCATTTAAGGATGTGCTTATAAACTACCAGCTCCCACGTATATGATCGCCCTCATACTGCTGGTGGTCAAGCAAGAATCCTAGGGGCTCTATCAACGTGCAATAGTGACCTATCAGGTCACCTAAAGCAGTACACGATGATAAAGATAAACCAGATAGCATACTATCATTTCGAGTAAGACTGTCCTATCGGGATAGGTCCTCCATCAATCATTGTAATCACGTGCCTGTGATCGAATAATTGAATCTGAGGGCACTATCTCCAACAATCTCCCACTTGCACTCAAGGCTAATTATTGCGACGTCGCATACTCACAGCACGTGTGATACTGAACACCCAACTTCTCTACTAGTCAGTCTCACAAAGCTCGCTTGCGAAACTATTGCGTTCGAGGAATAGCCTTAGTGAGTGGATCCGCCTTGATGTCTCTTTCTATGTCTCTCTATATCTCAAGTTCGCGGAGAAACCCATCTCCCGAAATGAGCAATACCTTTCTTAGAATGTGTCTGGATGTCTGATGGGACCTAGCTCATAAATGAACTCCAAATCCAAACTTCTTAGACTGTATCGTCAACTGAACTTAATCAGTATCCTGCGCCATGCCACCCTCAGTATTGCCTTGGACCACCTGTCCAAAATACTGCCACTCATCAGAAGGAAAACTAAAACTCTGACAACCTCCTTGTCGTCCATGTCACCTTGGAAGCCTGGAATGATAACTGTCTCCCGAATGAGGCAGTCGTTATCATATCCCTAGAACATTCACTTATGCTCTAAAGCTGCTTCCGACTGTTTCTCCAGGATTGGATCAATGTCAACTTATTGCATCTAGTGCAAGAACAACATCTGGTGTGGTACTTGACATCTCATGATTGACTCAATTGCCTGAGCAAGTGATCTGTCAATCATGCACATCCCTCTCTACTTTAGTCTGTAAGACACCTTTAGAGAGGGTGACTCCATCACCTGCAGGTACACTACCGTGCCAGGAGTCCTCCATTCTAAATACTCTTAGAATGCTGTCTAAGTACCCTTAATTGGGAAACCACCCAAATCTAGATCTAAAACCATAGATCTAGTAACCAGTATGTCAGATATAATATCCAAGTCCTGTGTGGAGAAATCACTGTGTGACGACCAAAGTATAACCGATTGTAGCGTAGGAATATCACTTCCTACTCTGTGTATGTCATCCATATACCATGACATCACACCCTACTACCTTCTCAACAGATCCATCCCCTATTCTGATGAAGTCAAACCTATGACTGTCACATCAGAAATTGATGATCTATCTCCGCTATATCTGCTTTAGTCTATAAATAGACATAAGCTACCTGTCCACCAATGCTTCCGCTGCTCCCACTGACTACGACAACCCTCTGGCAGAGTCATATACACGTAAACTTCTAAAGCTAGTTTAGAACGACGCTATACTCATCCTCCTGCCGGGTCTCGCAGCCTGGAACAACAGCAATGGCAAGTGTGGGTAAACAAGAACCTCCCTGCCACCGTCCTTGAGGCTACCGGAGTACCTCTCGGGTGCCTGAGGTTACCCACCTTATCTGCGGAGTAGTCAATGGAATGTCAATCCAGATTGAATCTTTAGGTTCCTATGAAATCTTCAGTAATCGTTTGTGGTTCTTGAATCACTTCCAGTTCTACCATACTCCCACTACCGTTTTCTGAAAAAATCCATTTTTAATAAAACTGTGGCGAGTATAGAACAATATCACTATTGATCTTCCAGATGGTAGAAAGTCAACCCTCGTCATAGCCTGGGTCAACCCACAAACAGCCATTATAGAAACGTGCCTTGAGTTGTCCAGTGTCTGGTTTTAAGCATAAGCCAGACAACTCCCCGTACCTTAACATCGTTAAGATATGAACTGTTCTATATCCAATATAGAACCAGAGGCACTGATTTAATTGAACCAGATTCAAATCATGCAGCTGTCTCCAGTGCATGTCTACTAAATGGAAAGAGGTCGATCAGCGTTACTCAACTTAGGAATGCTTCCAATTATGAATAACCTGAAAGAAAAGCAAGTTCTCCTAATCATTATTATCAACTGAATACCATACACAAGTATCTACATCTTCTATCACTTTGAAGAATCCCGATACTTGCAATATCTGGTTCTCTACTTTATTCAAATACCTACAACTTCTCAAAATTCAGACCCTGTGTTTCCACGAAACACTTGTCTAAAAATTAGAGAAGTCATAAGTAAACCGAATATAGTACGAAGACCAACCCCTCTGTCCTGATGGACCCTGGACAACATACAATACTCTGTATAAGTCCCTTGAGTCTGATAACTCATTCACTGTGTGTCGTAGGTTGAAAACTGTACCTTTGGTTATGAAGAATTACACCGCTGTTCAATGCTTCTTACCTAATCATCAACTGATATAGATAAATGTCGTAGACATAATTTCAAAAGGGTATATCTCACTCTATGAAAATAGACGTACAGATATATCGATTTGAAATTGGTGCATAACAACGGATATTCACAACCAAATATTTGCCGACCGGCAAATAGCCCAGGTGATTTCCTCAAATATCACCGATTACAACGAATCCCGATATAATGAGGGTGATCACCTAATTCCCACTAACCTACTCCCACTCATCATCTGTAAAACCATACAGATGTGAGAATCATACCTGGTAAATACATACCCTGGAGTAAGGACTAATTGGGAAATCAGTTTTTGTTTAATAGTACATAGTGAAACTGAAACATTGAAAAGTTTCGATGGGGTATCCCGGTATTCCTAGTAATGCCTCTTCCAGATTCACGACTGTAACCGTATAATTCTTTGCCACCTCTCCAAATCTCTTCAAATGTCTTTAGTCATTACCTTCTGCACACCCCTTTAGGCCAAATGGTTTTCTTCCTTCCCTACCGTTCGGCACCAGCCTATGGTTTGGAAGAAGACTATCCAAAAAGCATAATGGGTGTACTGTCCTAATCCTAGGAACACTCGCAATGCGAGAGAAGGTGAAGATAAAAGACACCTGAATAAATCTTATTCCTATTTCTCCTGAACCAGAATCCATCCCCGAACTGGAACAAGTTCCTTTCGAGTTCGTATATAACCATAAGATGGAGTATCCAATAAACTGTGGATCTTCATAGTGATACGGAGTGTCTTGGAGAAACAAAGGTTATTTAGGATTGGCGAAGGAATACTTGGTTTGGTCGTGAATAGCAGTCGCAATTTACTTTGCCCTCTTACTAATCCCTTGCTTTGTCTTAACTTAATACCTTCTGTATACCATCGTTAGGCTAATTGGTTTTCTTCATTCCCTACCGGTCGGCACCAGCCTAAGGTTTGGAAGAAGACTATCCAATTTGCGTAATAGGTGTACTATCTCCTAAACCAAGGAGTACTCGCAACCTGAGAGAAGGTAAAATGAAAAGACAACTGAATCATCCTATCCGTTTTCTCCAGAACCGGAAACCATCCTCGAATAAATTCCTTCGAGTTCGTATATAACCATACGATGGTTTTGTCCAATGGAAGTGGACGTTCGTAGTAATACGGGGTGTCCTGGAGAAAGGGTTAAAGTAGGAGTGGCAATGAGGTTTGCAACTCTGACAATCCAAAAGCCAGTGTTAAAGAAGGTTCGGTCAACTTGGTCACTGAGTCATTGTCTTAGGGTCGGGTCAATGGTCGCTGCCAAAGAGAGAGAGAAAAGAAACACTCAGCGTGCACTATAACCTAGATCAGAATGGTTACCAATTTATCTAATATGGAAACCTCCCACTGTACCGTCAAATTCTCCTCCAAACCTGAAAGAAGAATTAGTCGGGATCACCCGAGGAGTATACCAACTCATCAGTGGGAATCGGGATCCAACTATCATCGCATGATAACGTGACGGAATCCGCCCACGTCATCACACTCCAGAAGGTATGCGCATATCTGGCAAGTTTCAGTTTCTTTAGAAACTCCCGATGTTGATTTTTACCCTATGCTCTTATGACCTTGACTAAGGCCAACAAATCATAAGTCACATGTCAAGTTCTACCCGTCATTATCCAGGTTGATTTGAACCCACCCGTACAAGCCCTTGACTAGGGCCAACAAGGCTATACGACTGTCCCAAACCAACGCATCTATCTATGCAGCATATGAACACCCAATAGCTACCAAACACTGTGCCTTGATTATGGACAACAAACACAGCTTGAATACTATTGACTATCCATATGAAATGTCGGAGGGCTACGAATGGTTTCTGGCGAAAACCTTTAACTTAAAGAACTTTATATCATTGAAGGAACTGGATAGCTTTTTGAAAATATAGTGACGAAAACCATTGCTAAAGAGGTCATTCCCGGTGAAGGGATCTCGGCTCTTTCCCCGTAGAATGAGGTGCAGGGTATTCCAACTGAATACAACGATGCAAAGCAAAAGTAATTGGCTATAGTGAAGTTATTGCCCTGACGCAAACTTCTGTCCAAGGGGTCACTCCCGGTGAAGGGATCTCGGCCCTTGCCTCGTCGACTGAGGAGCAGGATATTCCAACTGAATACCACGATGCAAAACAAAAGTGAACGTCCTTGCAATAACAGCTTTTTGAAAAGTGTTCCAACAACATCAGATTAGGTTTGATTTTAACTTGCATTGATCCGAATCAACGCAGTCCCATCAATTGATCACACCACAAAGAACGAAAATATACTGATGTACGTATATGCCATCGGCATTCGCCACTGGGTCCCGTCATTACCCGTTAGGTTAGCTAACTAACGACAGAGCGAGGACTGGACTAGCGCGGATGTAAAACATATACAACATCTACTAATATATATATACCAATATATTATATTTCGCTCAAGGAATGATAAAAATGCAACATCGCAGAAATGTACAGCATCACAGAACAATACAGATATCTGGGATCCCCGGGTTTCACAGAGCCACTACTGAAACCCGACGTTCCCCTGGTCGTATGGATAGCCTGTGCAATGAAATCCTAGACCCCTACGGGCGCGGCAAGTCACCCGCCAAAACCTGAAGCGAGGCAGCCCCCTTCAGTACCGTGAATGGACCACCCAGCACTTCACGGAATCCGGTAACTTAGGCACCCCTCCTGGGTCAACCTGTACCCCTACGAGTGCGGCGAATAGCCCACCAATCCTAGAGTGAGGCCCCCTCCGTCTTAATGCCATGAGATGCGGGCCCGTTGCCCTCTTGAACCCGGCTATCCGTGCACCCCACCTTGGGGTAATCCTAGTACAGAAAGTAAAACATACATACAACGGGTACATCGACCGCAACCTGGTCGTGCCCCAAAATAATAATACAAACAGGCAGTGACGGCAGTCCACATGTCGGACGCTCGCCCCGCAATATCAAATGTACATAATAAAACAAACTCTGTACTAGCATTGCATCCAGGCTATCCCCCAGGACCAATCCGCAACATCACAGCAATACATAGAACATCAACGTGAAAGTCACGTTCGCAAATCCGTCTAACCGGGCTATAGCAGTTAGACAGGATTTACCGATCAAGTGACATTCACGGTCGCAGATATAATGTAAATACTGTGAAGCAATGTGTTTAAAATATCCGATCGATCAAAAATTAACAAGTGGGCCCTAAGTACTACTGTAGCACATCAAGAAATTCTGCACCCAAAATTAATATTCTAAAAACCCTACAATCAACACAGAAAGCAAATGTAGAAAATTGATACAGCCATCTCATCATAGTGCGGCGGAACCGCGGCCCAAAGGGGGGTTTGGCCGCGGTTCCGCGCTCCCATAGATGAATCACAGTATCGAATTTCTACAGAATGCTTATAATTTCCAGTACATCACTTTTCTGCAACCTGAAAAAATTTTCGACTCCAAAAAATTTCAACAGAAAACTGATGTGAACAAAAACAAGGATTTTGGAATTTTGGTCGATCGGAAATGTAAACACATTAAACAAAGCTAGACTAAGTTAATGGAGAGGCTCTGATACCACTGTAAGTGCACGGCGGTGTCCCGGCCTCCATCCCGAGGCCAAAATGCGGAAGCGGTGATAAACTTTAATTTTTGCGAACATAGCAAACCGGCACTACCGCACACTAAACCCAGATCGAACCATTAACTAGTCCTAGCTAACTACAAGATGGGGAAGAGAGATATACCGACTGATCCGAGTCCTCCGGTCTTCTAGTCGTCGTCCCGATCTCCTGCGGAAACTCCGGTCGTCGCCTCCTTGCCGGAAGGGCACAACATCGTCTGCATCTTTTACGGGCTCCCACCTCAATACCGAGGCAACTCGGGCACGAAGCTGGCAAATCGACATGCCCGAGATTTGCTGTAGAATGTGTAGAACTTGTGTCTCATTTTGGGGTTCATGGAGGTGCCATTTTGGTGTAGGGATGATACAAAGAACTATGTAGAGGAACTTGGGGATTTTTGGAGCATGAGATGAACCGAAAACCCCAAGCCAAAAATTGGGCAGCCCCTCCTCTATAGTGGCCGGCCATGTCTCATGGTGGGAGTGAGAATGAGAGAGTGAGGTGAATGGATGAGATAGCCACACCCATAATGCAAAGTAGAAAAGAAAGGTGATAAGAAACAATCATCACAAACAAATCCATACTCCACCAACAATCATCATCAAAACCATGATGACACCAAAACCAACACTCCAACAAGCTAATTATCAACAACCATGATGACTCAAAAGTCAAGCCATGATGAGAAGAAAAAGAAGTCCAATGGTGGAGGAATTATCATGATACAAGAATATGCAAAGACCCCCTCCACAATTGCTTATTTGCACAATTGCAAATAAGCCCTTCTCCACCAATCTTCGGCCATTGAAAGATACAAATGAAAAATGGACGAAACGGAAAGCAAACTGGCAACTCCAGAAAACTGGTCCCGTAATAAATTACAGGAAAACCCCGATACTGTGCATACACACCTGCATTTGTATTTTGACCGAAATACAAATGCAATGAGACAAAATTCACATTGTACTATACTAGGATCCGGCTTAAACCAAAGCCATCTAGTAATATCCGTTCGATCCTGATCCGTGTAATACCGCACGTATCTGATCGAACCCTGCCATATATCCATACGGCCTGTAGTACAAACTGTCCGATCCTGATCCGTGCAATACCGCACGTATCTGATCGGACCTTGCCATATCTCCATACGGCCTCTACAGCTTTTCGCCCGAAAGCTGAGTAACTGAATGTGGGGGACTCTAAAGACTCGTCAACACCTTGGTTGTGGATTTAACCACTAGCACGTCAGAGGTATAAGCCAATACGTAACGGGCTACCAGGTATTGACTAAAAGGGACGTCTGTGAGCGAACTCAGCCTGACAACCCTACTGAGCCTGTCAGTGACAATATCTGTACAGTCCGGTCCGTTCGTCTATGAGCATCGCATGGAGGGCCTAGGGGGTTGGTAAAAGTCAGACCCCCAAAAGCGGTACAAGTCATGTCGGAGTGTAGCCCAGAACACCCTGAGATACTACTGGAATACCTACCAGAAAATCTCCTTGCCTCGGCCGAGGGCTTCGTGTAATGGCTCTCCTAGACACAGCGCGACCTCACCCCCAATACCAAGAGAGACGAACCACTGAAGATGCGCTCACTGCCTCCATGTGGCTCGGGACTGTACCCAACTAAAACCTGTTTGCACGACTCCTTTGAGCCGTGGTAGGGTAGTAATCAAAGTACAGTGGGAACTCACACGAGACAAATGACGATCCCCAGGTCGATGAACTAACCTGTACACATGTCACCAGGGAACTGCCATCTGACGTCTGGTATATGACCAACTAGCATGTTCCCGACGATTCCTGTCCGGTGTACTCATAACCCAATGAACACCTGTATACATCTTAGGTGAACCAACTGACACCAGTGGTTTGTGAGACCGGCCACCGCCCCTCGTCGGGGTCTCGAATGTACACACTAGTCTACTTTGGAGTATCGATGCCCTATCTCGAAACTCACACGACTAGGGACCATTTAAGGATGTGCTTATAGACTACCAGGTCCCACGTATATGATCGCCCTCATACTGCTGGTGGTCAAGCAAGAATCCTAGGGGCTCTATCAACGTGGAATAGTGACCTATCAGGTCACCTAAAGCAGTACACGATGATAAAGATAAACCAGATAGCATACTATCATCTCGAGTAAGACTGTCCTATCAGGATAGGTCCTCCATCAATCATTGTAATCACGTGCCTGCGATCGAATAATTGAATCTGAGGGCACTATCTCCAACAGTCGTGTCAGAGATCAGCCCAGAACACCGTGAGATACTACTGGAATACCTACCAGTAAATCTCCTGCCTTGGCAAAGGACTTTTCATATTCTGGCTCTCCTAGACACAGCGCGACCTCACCCCCAATACCGGGAGAGACGAACCCCCGAAGATCCGCTCACTGCCTCCATGTGGCTCAGGACTGTACCCAACTAAAACCTGTTTGCACGTCTCCTTTGAGCGTGGTAGGGTAGTAATCAAAGTACAGTGGGAACTCACATGAGACAAATGACGATCCCCAGGTCGATGAACTAACCTGTACACATGTCACCAGGGAACTGCTATCTGACGTCAGGTATAAGACCAACTAGCATGTTCCCGGCGAGTCATGTCCGGTGTACTCATAACCCAATGAGCACCTGTATACATCTTAGGTGAACCAACTGACACCAGTGGCTTGTGAGACCAGCCACCTCCCCTCGTCGGGGTCTCGACTGTATACACTAGTCTCCTCTGGAGTATCGATGCCCTATCTCGAACACCCACGACTAGGGACCTTTTAAGGATGTGCTTATAGACTACCAGCTCCCACGTATATGATCGCCCTCATACTGCTGGAGTCAAGCAAGAATCCTAGGGGCTCTATCAACGTGCAATAGTGACCTGTAAGGTCACCTAAAGCAGTACACGATGATAAAGGTAAACCAGATAGCATACTATCATCTCGAGTAAGACTGTCCTACCGGGATAGGTCCTCACTCAATCATTGCAATCACGTGCCTATGATCCAATAATTGACTCTGAGGGCACTATCTCCAACACCACTACATTATACATCTCATGTACAGTAATGGCCTCTAGGGCATACATATAACTAACAATATCCCACTTGCACTAGGGCCATCTGTAGCAGTGGTTGCAGTATCTCATACTCAACCATCCCATATAAGTCTCTCTCTGGGAAAAAGCCTTCGTGAGTGGATCCATCGTGTTGTCCTCTGAGTCTACTCTCCTAACCTCGATCAACCTGGAAATCAACTATCTCCATGATCAGGTGATGCTGCCTCAGAATATGTATGGGTCACTGATGGGACCGGGGTTCCTAGGCCAAAGCCATACTTCAATTGTCACACAGTGGTAGGAACCTAGTTCATCTCATGAACTAAAATACTGTAGCGTCTTAAAAAGTCGTTTTGGTGTTTTCCTGAAATTCGGTGAAAATTCGGTATTTTTCCGAAAACCGTCTTTCTCGTTATTTTACAGTTTAGGACTAATTATACTTAAAATGGATAGGTAATTGCTTGTTTTTAGTAGCTAATGAGTTACTTATGAAATTTTGGTCATTTAAAAAAATTTCACTATTTTTCAATTTTTTAATATTATTTTAAGCCGGTAAGAAATACATTAAATTAGCGATAAATACAAATTTTTATGGGCTAATTTTAATCTTTAAAATTATGATAATTAAAATCTAGTTGTAACATAAATTTTTAGTATTTTATTTTGATTTTTAACAAATTTTTATGATAGGAAACGAATTTATTGAATTTTAAGCTAAAACTTGCAATTTTTGACTTGTAGGGGGTCTTTTTGCATAAAATTTCTTTTGTAAAACCCCTCTCTCTCTTCCCTCAGCCCTAGGACAGCCCCACCTTGATCAAGTCCAGAAATTTCTGGCCTCCTGTTGCTTTTCTTTCTTGTGTTGAAATGGGGTTGTTTATGAATTTATTTTAAAAATAGTTGTTAAAGTATGGTGCATTGACTTTTGGGGAGTTGACCAATGACTTTTCCCACACACCCACACCACTCCCCTTACCTCCCTCTGGCCGAAACCTGCACCCCCCTCTTCTTCATCTCTTTTCTTTTCATTTCCTTCAAATTTCTTCAAAAAAACACATCAAAATCCACAATTTATTCAAAAATCCAAACAAAATCCTTATGCTATCATTTATCCTTAGCCATTCTTGCTTGAATCTTGGAGCTAGGAAGCCATCCTTAGAGGCAAATCACATGCTTGATCCATAGATCTTGAGGTATAATTTCCATCAAGTTAATTTCTTTTGGCTAAATTCCTTTAATTATATGGTTTTAGTGTTAAAAGTTTAGTTAATTTCTAATCTAGTTTATAAAAGAGTAGTTGTTTTAAACTAGGGTTTGTTAGCACACCATTATGTGGTTAATTAAATTTATTTTGCTTGCTAGTTCCTACACAACCAAATCAAAGAAGTTACCTTGTTTATGTGGTCTTCAAATTATGCTAATTTAGTTAATTTTAAAAGTTTGATTTTCGTTGTAAATTGTTGTTTTAGGAAATTCAAGAGAGGGTTTATGTATGGAAAATGGGTTGTGAAGCATGATAAATGAGTTGAATTAGGGTTTAGAAACCATTATTTAGTTGATTAAATCTAATTTGTTATCTAGTTGTTTTGCTAACCTAATCTAGAAGGTTAACTTGCTAATTGAGTTATAAATTAGTGTTAATTTAAGGTTTTCATATAAAGTTTGGATTAAGAATTGCTAGGTTATATAATTCAAGTAATGGTTGTTTATGGAAAATAGGTTTTGAATCTTTGCTAATGTGTTGTAATTGTAGTGTTTGTAGATTGCTTGTTGTGTGGTTGGATTGTGATAACCGTATCGCTAAGTTTCGTTTTTTGCACCAAAATTGCTAGTTTGTGCTTACTAGGTTTTTATTAAAATTATTTGGTGAATTATTTGTGATACCTTGGGGATGTTTTTAGCATCTCCTATGACGTTTAGGATGCGTGAGTGCGGATTTTTGAGTAGTCGGGTTTTAGTTTTGCCGGGCGACCAAATCGGCGTTTTTTTGGCAGTTTTTGCGATTTTCGCGTGTTCCGCGCACTTTGTGCACGTTGTACCTAGCTAGCGAACATTAGTAGTTTCGTTGGGGTTTTGCGTCGTTCTTGCTATGTAACCTTATGTTTGGTATTGATGTAAATTCCAGGTTCGGTCGCGGAGACGTCAGACGCGGCGCGAAAGGGGAAGGCGGTGATTGGACAAAGCTAGCCAGGGATTCCGGTGAGTAGATGTAACATCTACGGGGGACTATCGTTGGATGGCGCAAGCCGCCCGATAGTTTTAGTAACTTACAAGATTCTTAGTGATGTTAGTAATTAGGGGTGAAATACGTATATGATTAATTGCTGCATCCATGCATTATATTGACACACCTATACGAAACCATTTTATAGGACACCTGCACCATTGCCAGCGTTTTTATATGCAGCACGAGAACTATTCATGCTTACACACACACCCTGGTAATTGCCATGCCACCACACTAGATAACCTTTAAATTTAAACCTTTTACTAATTGATACTTAAACTTGTGCTATTGCCTTTAATTCCTTAAAATGAAACCGTAGGATTGCTATTCATGTGCATGTACTTCATCATATTAATTGTTCATGCTTAATCCGTTAATCACACATCGCAACCTGATTATTGATACCATATGCATTCATTATCACTGATATATGCACTTATGAGGATTTCTTGAGATTTTATGATATTGCTGGATTTCGGGGGAAAGCCGCAAAATTTCTAAACTTATTATATGTTTAAAATATGTAAATTGCGGTTTTCTAGTGATGTAAGTGTCGTCCACCATGAGTTTGCTGTGGTTTTGGAAATCCGTGTCGAGGAGTGGAGGAACCGGCACGGGTACATGGTGGGCCCGGTAAAGTACCCCGGGGCAAGAGGAATGTGGTGTTGACGTTGAGCCTGGCAGGGGACGGATTACCTACCGGTGACTGTTTGGGACGGCGGATATCCAGAGGATACCGACCGTGGCCGCTAGATGATGAGATATTGATATTTGAGATGGGTCAGCCGGACGGCTGAGGCCAGAGATACATTTATGAGATTTGAGAAAGCTTTTGGGTGTCGTTGCTGGACACCGGTTCTCGTCGATTCTTTGAGTGTTATGCTGGCATTCTAAAAGAGTTTCAAAAACAAAAAGAGATAAATGTTTCTTATATATACCTATTGAGACCTCAGATATTCATGTTGCATACATATTCGTACACTGATGTTATATACACACCTGCTAGTGCACCCATTCATACCTGTATTTTAGATGCTAGGATGCTTTTGTGCATGCATACGATAGCCTTTGTAGATGTTATTTATTACTCACGAGTTGGCAACTCACCCCCGTTGTGCCACAGTCTTTTGCAGGTCCGCTCCGTCAGTTCAGTAGCGGCGGGTGCGCTTGCTTCTTTTGCCTGGACTCGAGATTTTGCTCATAGGTGGGTTATGTTACTATTTTTGTACCACCTTGTATATTCTTTGTATCTAGTGCACTCCATCTACTGTTTCTACCAGTATTATTGTATATTGACTTAAAGATGAGACTGTGAGGTTTGTGGACTTTTATGCTGTATTTTGGGGTCGAGCTCACTTGAGTCGACATGCTGTTTTTCTTATGCTTCATTATGATTATTTTGCATGCTGTCGTTTTATATTGCGTGGGATTTGTGACCGCCTTGTGGCGAAGAGCTACCTCCCGCTTGGGGATGCCCTATTTTGTTGGATTCATATATATTTTGTTGTACCCATTTTGGGGGCCAGTATTTACAAAGGAGACTCTGCCGAAATTTTCGGAAAAATTGGTATTGTTTTTAAAAAGGGTTTTACATGACTTATTTGATAAACTCGCTTTCAATTGATTGGGTTTTCTTCACTCTTTTGCTTAATTGGTTTTGTTTTCTGGGCTTTGGCTTACTTATTTTACGGACGTCTTTAGACGTTTCGTAAACTTAAGTGCCAGTCACGTTCCGTACCCTGCGGGTCGTGACAAAGTTGGTATCAGAGCGATAGGTTTTACCTTTGTGAGTGTAGGATGACCCTTGGTAGATGGAGTAAGTGACTTAAGCAGGGTAACGTAGCGTGCGTATGTCCGCGGCATACTTACGATACGGTACTCCGCCTAAGTGACTTTAGGATATACTTGCTTGAAAAATTCCTTCTTCAATTCCGTGTATCCTATGATCCTATTGCACTGTCCTTACTATCCGTTTTCCTATAACGGCCACTATGCCGCCGAAGGCTATGAGGGCACAGAGGGCTGCCGCCAGAGACGAGATTCGAGCTGGCTCGTCCGAGACTAGCACTGAGCAGGGCGGTATGCCTACGCCGCAGGGACAGACCGATCCACCTTCCCCAGGCCGTATGGATAGGCTCGAGACTGGTATGGAGGAGTTGCGACAGATGATGGGAGGCATGCAGGAGCTACGTCAGATGGTAGGATCCCTAGTTGCAGCCAGTCGTACACCGAGGCCGGATGACGTACCTACTACATCACAGACGACCATGATACCTGCTCCTACTACTACCACCGTGACCATCCCGGTTTCACTACAGGACTTCATGAGGCTGAGACCTCCAGTATTCACCGGCACCGAGGCAGCGGAGGACCCATAGACGTTCCTTGACAGTTTAGCCAGGATCTGCCGTTCGCTGAGATGTTCGGATGATCGATGGGTAGAGCTTGCGAGTTTCCGACTAGAGGGTCTCGCGCAGACATGGTGGGAGTCAGTCTTGAGAGGTCGAGCTGCAGGTCTACCGCCTATGACTTGGGTCGAGTTTACAGCGGTCTTTCTAGCCCGTTTCCTTCCAGAGAGCGTTCGTGACGCCAGAGCTCGCAGCTTCGAGGCCTTAGTCAAGACACATGGGATGACGGTGTCTGAGTATGACATCCAGTTTACACAGTTATCCCGATATGCTCAATATTTGGTGGATACCGAGGAGAAGATGGTGAAGAGGTTCGTACAGGGACTTGATGCCCAGCTATATCTTGCCATTGGCGCCCAGCACTACGACACTTATTCAGCTGCTATGGATACGGCATTGCGGATGGAGGCACGCATATCACGGACTTCGGCCGTTTCTGGGCCGAAGAGGATTCGCACCGATGTACTGTCTCAGAGGCAGCGCGCCAGATTCTTTCCGAGAGATAGGCCTGGCAGAGGATTTGGGCGGGGACAGTTATATGGTTCTTATCCCCAGGGGCAGCAGCCATCGCCAGGGTGTTTTGGGTGCGGGAGTCCGCACCATCTTGTCAGAGACTGTCCGGTGAGACGACAGGGAGCAGCGACAGTTCCGCATGTGACCCTACCACCATCACCACCCCCTCCTCAGAGAGCCCTACTTACTACCCCAGGCGATGCTCCATGCCAGTTAGGTGCACCGAGAGGCCATGGACACGGCGGTCCTGTTCAGAGAGGACGAGGAGGCAGAGGCCGAGGTCGAGGTCAGCCCGCTATCGGTGGAGGACAGGCCCGAGTTTTTGCTTTGACACCGCAGGATGCGCAGGCATCCAATGCCGTTGTGACAGGTACCTTGCCAGTTTGTTCTTTCGACGCACGGGTATTATTCGACCCAGGTTCCACACATTCGTACGTATCTACACACTTTGCACCAATGTTGGGCCGTGAGTCGTCGTCGTTAGATCAGCCGCTTGTTGTTGTTACTCCGGTAGGCGAGTCGTTTGTCGCTCGTTTTGTTTTTCGTTTGTGTTCCGTTCGTATCGGGGAGAGGGATTCATCAGTTGATTTGATACTCCTCGATATGTTGGACTTTGATGTGCTTCTGGGCATGGATTGGCTAGCCACTTGTTATGCTTCGGTGGACTGCCGTGAGAAGGCAGTCAGATTTAGCTTTCCGGGAGAGCCAGTCCTTATTATTCAGGGAGACCGTAGTGTCACCCTTCCCAGCTTAATTTCGTCTCTTCGCGCTGGTCAGCTCTTGCGGAAGGGATGTTAGGGATTCTTAGCTTGTATTTGTGATACTCGAGCTGCAGAGGTTCCGTTAGACCGAGTCCCGGTAGTTTGTGAGTTCCCTGATGTTTTCCCTGATGAGCTACCTGGGCTACCTCCTGAGCGCGATGTTGAGTTCTGCATTGATTTGATTCCCGGTTCGGGGCCTATTTCTATACCGCCTTATCGGATGGCCCCGGCAGAGCTTCGAGAGCTGAAGGATCAGTTGCAGGATTTGTTAGATAAGGGGCTTATTCGACCAAGTGTTTCTCCGTGGGGTGCTCCGGTCCTGTTTGTCAAGAAGAAGGATGGAAGTTTGCGCTTATGTATCGACTACCGCCAGCTGAACAAAGTTACCGTTCGGAACAGATATCCGTTGCCGCGCATTGATGATTTGTTCGACCAGCTTCAGGGTGCGGGGTATTTTTCGAGGATCGACTTGCGATCAGGATACCATCAGCTGCGAGTTCGACAGGAGGATATACCGAGGACAGCTTTCCGCACGCGCTACGGCCATTACGAGTTTTTGGTGATGTCGTTCGGACTCACCAACGCCCCAGCAGCATTCATGGATTTGATGAACCGTACATTCAGGCCGTATCTTGACTTGTTCATCATCGTGTTTATCGACGATATCTTGGTGTACTCCCGGAGCAGAGAGGAGCACGAGCAGCACTTGCGGATTACGTTACAGACTCTGAGGGAGTACCAGCTGTTCGCGAAGTTCTCCAAGTGTGCATTCTGGCTGGACAGCGTCGGATTCTTGGGTCATGTGGTTACGAGAGACGGCATTTGTGTGGGCCCGAAGAAGATTGAGGCTGTTCAGCAGTGGCCCCGACCTACATCGGTTACTGAGATCCGTAGTTTTCTAGGCTTGGCGGGCTACTACAGGCGTTTTGTTCAGGACTTCTCCCGTATAGTTGCACCGTTGACCGGTTTGACCCGGAAGGGAGTTCCTTTCGTTTGGACAGAGGAGTGCGAGCGCAGTTTTCAGCAGCTACGGACTTGTTTGACTACGGCGCCGGTATGATCTTTGCCTTCGGGATCAGGCGGATTTGTTGTCTACTTTGATGCTTCGCGAGTGGGATTAGGATGCGTATTGATGCAGCATGGCCGGGTGATCGCTTATGCTTCTCGGCAGTTGAAGAAGCATGAACAGAACTACCCCACTCATGATTTGGAGATGGCTGCAGTGGACTTTGCACTGATGATTTGGCGACATTACCTGTACGGCGAGTCGTGTCAGAAATTCACCGATCACAAGAGCTTAAAGTACATATTTCAGCAGCGAGACCTGAACCTCAGACAGCGTCGTTGGATGGAGTTGGTGAAAGACTACGACTATGAGATCTTATATCACCCCGGCAAGGAAAATGTGGTGGCAGATGCGTTGAGTAGGAGGCCCGGGGGTAGTCTATCCTTTTTGCGCGCAGTGCAGAGGCAGTCGTCAGCAGATTGGCAGATGTTATGCGACAGCCGAGTTGAGTTCGAGTTCACTCAGACAGGGGGACAGCTCGCGCATGTTCGTGCACGCCCACAGTTGCTTGACCGTATTTGTGAGGCACAGCACAGTGACGACCGTTGCTCAGAGATCATGGCACAGATGGGACATGGCAGATTTTCCGAGTTCGTGGTTGACGAACAGGGGATTTTACAATATGGATCTAGACTGTGCGTACCAGATGCTGATGGATTGCGGCGCGACATTCTTGAGGAGGCACACCGATCAGTGTATAGTGTCCACCCCGGTTCCACCAAGATGTACCATGATATGAGAGAGACCTACTGGTGGGACGGGATGAAGAGGGACATTGCGGAGTTCGTTTCGAGATGCCTGACTTGTCAGCAAGTCAAGGCCGAGCACCAGAGGCCCGCTGGAGAGCTACAGCCGTTACCCATTCCAGAGTGGAAATGCGAACAGATTTCGATGGACTTCGTTGTGGGTCTACCCAGGACCAGTCGAGGGTACGACTCCATCTGGGTGATCGTGGATAGATTGACGAAAGCGGCTCACTTCCTGCCAGTGAAGACGACTTTCAGCTTCGCTCAGTATGCTCAGCTCTATATTGACGAGATCGTGCGACTACATGGCGTACCGACTTGTATCGTGTCAGATCGAGGCACTCAGTTCACCAGCAGACTTTGGCAGAGACTTCAGGAGGATTTGGGCACTCGTTTGAGCTTCAGCACAGTGTTTCATCCGCAGACAGACGAACAGTCAGAGAGGACCATTCAGACTCTTGAGGACATGCTCAGAGCGTGCGTTTTAGACTTTGGTGGTAGCTGGGATCGTCATTTACCTCTAGTGGAGTTCTCCTACAACAACAGCTTCCAGGATACTATTCAGATGGCACCTTTCGAGGCATTGTATGGGAGGAGATGCAGATCGCCCGTTTGTTGGAAAGAGCTCAGCGAGAGCAGCATTTTGGGGCCGCAGCTTGTTGAGGAGACGACAGCGAAGATACAGTTGATCCGAGACCGGATGAGAGCGGCTCAGAGCAGGCAGAAATCGTATGCGGACAGGCGCCGTCGCAGATTAGATTTCGCAGTTGGCGACCATGTTTTTCTGAAAGTCTCTCCGATGAAGGGCGTGATGCGTTTTGGGCGAAAGGGGAAGCTTAGCCCTAGATTCGTAGGTCCCTTCGAGATCCTCGAGTGTGTCGGCGCTGTTGCATATCGTTTGGCTCTTCCTCCCAGCTTTCCCGATGTTCACCCCGTCTTCCATGTTTCGATGCTCCGCAAGTACCTTCATGACCCTTCGCATGCAATTCAGCACCCGACAGTCCAGCTAGAGCGCGACCTTTCTTTTGCAGAGCAGCCGGTGGCCATCTTGGATTGGCAGGTGAAGAAGTTAAGGTCGAAGATTATACCAACCGTCAAGGTCCTTTGGCGTAGCCCGAGCAGCGAGGAGGTTACCTGGGAGACCGAGGGCGAGATGAGGAAGAAATATCCCCATCTCTTCGAAGGTACGCGTAGCTATATTTTTTAAATTTGGGGACCGAATTTCTTTAAGGGGGGAAGATTGTAGCGTCTTGAAAAGTCGTTTCGGTGTTTTCCTGAAATTCGGTGAAAATTCGGGATTTTTCCGAAAACCGTCTTTCTCGTTATTTTGCAGTTTAGGACTAATTATACTTAAAATGGATAGGTAATTGCTTGTTTTTAGTAGCTAATGAGTTACTTATGAAATTTTGGTCATTTAAAAAATTTTCCCTATTTTTCAATTTTTTAATATTATTTTAAGCCGGTAAGAAATACATTAAATTAGCGATAAATACAAATTTTTCCGTGCTAATTTTAATCTTTAAAATTATGATAATTAAAATCTAGTTGTAACATAAATTTTTAGTATTTTATTTTGATTTTTAACAAATTTTTATGATAGGAAACGAATTTATTGAATTTTAAGCTAAAACTTGCAATTTTTGACTTGTAGGGGGTCTTTTTGCATAAAATTTCTTTTGTAAAACCCCTCTCTCTCTTCCCTCAGCCCTAGGACAGCCCCACCTTGATCAAGTCCAGAAATTTCTGGCCTCATGTTGGTTTTCTTTCTTGTGTTGAAATGGGGTTGTTTATGAATTTATTTTAAAAATAGTTGTTAAAGTATGGTGCATTGACTTTTGGGGAGTTGACCAATGACTTTTCCCACACACCCACACCCCTCCCCTTACCTCCCTCTGGCCGAAACCTGCACCCCCCTCTTCTTCATCTCTTTTCGGTTCATTTCCTTCAAATTTCTTCAAAAAAACACATCAAAATCCACAATTTATTCAAAAATCCAAACAAAATCCTTATGCTATCATTTATCCTTAGCCATTCTTGCTTGAATCTTGGAGCTAGGAAGCCATCCTTAGAGGCAAATCACATGCTTGATCCATAGATCTTTAGGTATAATTTCCATCAAGTTAATTTCTTTTGGCTAAATTCCTTTAATTATATGGTTTTAGTGTTAAAAGTTTAGTTAATTTCTAATCTAGTTTATAAAAGAGTAGTTGTTTTAAACTAGGGTTTGTTAGCACACCATTATGTGGTTAATTAAATTTATTTTGCTTGCTAGTTCCTACACAACCAAATCAAATAAGTTACCTTGTTTATGTGGTCTTCAAATTATGCTAATTTAGTTAATTTTAAAAGTTTGATTTTGGTTGTAAATTGTTGTTTTAGGAAATTCAAGAGAGGATTTATGTATGGAAAATTGGTTGTGAAGCATGATAAATGAGTTGAATTAGGGTTTAGAAACCATTATTTATTTGATTAAATCTAATTTGTTATCTAGTTGTTTTGCTAACCTAATCTAGAAGGTTAACTTGCTAATTGAGTTATAAATTAGTGTTAATTTAAGGTTTTCATATAAAGTTTGGATTAAGAATTGGTAGGTTATATAATTAAAGTAATGGTTGTTTATGGAAAATAGGTTTTGAATCTTTGCTAATGTTTTGTAAATGTAGTGTTTGTAGATTGCTTGTTGTGTGGTTGGATTGTGATAACCATATCGCTATGTTTCGTTTTTTGCACCAAAATTGCTAGTTTGTGCTTACTAGGTTTTTATTAAAATTTTTTGGTGAATTATTTGTGATACCTTGGGGATGTTTTTAGCATCTCCTATGTCGTTTAGGATGCGTGAGTGCGGATTTTTGAGTAGTCGGGTTTTAGTTTTGCCGGGCGACCAAATCGGCGTTTTTTTGGCAGTTTTTGCGATTTTCGCGTGTGTTCCGCGCACTTTGTGCACGTTGTACCTAGCTAGCGAACATTAGTAGTTTCGTTGGGGTTTTGCGTCGTTCTTGCTATGTAACCTTATGTTTGGTATTGATGTAAATTCCAGGTTCGGTCGCGGAGACGTCAGACGCGGCGCGAAAGGGGAAGGCGGTGATTGGACACAGCTAGCTAGGGATTCCGGTGAGTAGATGTAACATCTACGGGAGACTATCGTTGGATGGCGCAAGCCGCCCGATAGTTTTAGTAACTTAGAAGATTCTTAGTGATGTTACTAATTAGGGGTGAAATACGTATATGATTAATTGCTGCATCCATGCATTATATTGACATACCTATACGAAACCATTTTATCGGACACCTGCACCATTGCCAGGGTTTTTATATGCAGCACGAGCACTATTCATGCTTACACACACACCCTGGTAATTGCCATGCCACCACACTAGATAACCTTTAAATTTAAACCTTTTACTAATTGATACTTAAACTTGTGCTATTGCCTTTAATTCCTTAAAATGAAACCGTAGGATTGCTATTCATGTGCATGTACTTCATCATATTAATTGTTCATGCTTAATCCATTAATCACACTTCACAACTTGATTATTGATACCATATGCATTCATTATCACTGATATATGCACTTATGAGGATTTCTTGAGATTTTATGATATTGCTGGATTTCGGGGGAAAGCCGCAAAATTTCTAAACTTATTATATTTTTAAAATATGTAAATTGTGGTTTTCTAGTGATATAAGTGTCGTCCACCATGAGTTTGCTGTGGTTTTGGAAATCCGTGTCGAGGAGTGGAGGAACCGGCACGGGTACATGGTGGGCCCGGTAAGGTACCCCTGGGCAAGAGGAATGTGTTGTTGACGTTGAGCCTGGCAGGGGACGGATTACCTACCGGTGACTGTTTGGGACGGCGGATATCCAGAAGATACCGACCGTGGCCGCTAGATGATGAGATATTGATATTTGAGATGGGTCAGCCGGACGGCTGAGGCCAGAGATACATTTATGAGATTTGAGACAGCTTTTGGGTGTCGTTGCTGGACACCGGTTCTCGTCGATTCTTTGAGTATTATGCTGGCATTCTAAAAGAGTTTCAAAAATAAAAAGAGATAAATGTTTCTTATATATACCTATTGAGACCTCAGATATTCATGTTGCATACATATTCGTACACTGATGTTGTATACACACCTGCTAGTGCACCCATTCATACCTGTATTTTAGATGCTAGGATGCTTGTGTGCATGCATACGATAGCCTTTGTAGGTGTTATTTATTACTCACGAGTTGGCAACTCACCCCCGTTGTGCCACAGTCTTTTGCAGGTCCGCTCCGTCAGTTCAGTAGCGGCGGGTGCGCTTGCTTCTTTTGCCTCTTTTGCCTGGACTCGAGATTTTGCTCATAGGTGGGTTATGTTACTATTTTTGTACCACCTTGTATATTCTTTGTATCTAGTGCACTCCATCTACTGTTTCTACCAGTATTATTGTATATTGACTTAGAGATGAGACTGTGAGGTTTGTGGACTTTTATGCTGTATTTTGGGGTCGAGCTCACTTGAGTCGACTTGCTGTTTTTCTTATGCTTCATTATGATTATTTTGCATGCTGTCGTTTTATATTGCGTGGGATTTGTGACCGCCTTGTGGCCAAGAGCTAGCTCCCGCTTGGGGATGCACTATTTTGTTGGATTCATATATATTTTGTTGTACCCATTTTGGGGGCCAATATTTATAAAGGAGACTCTGCCGAAATTTTCGGAAAAATTGGTATTGTTTTTAAAAAGGGTTTTACATGACTTATTTGATAAACTCGCTTTCAATTGATTGGGTTTTCTTCACTCTTTTGCCTAATTGGTTTTGTTTTCTTGGCTTTGGCTTACTTATTTTACGGACGTCTTTAGACGTTTCGTAAACTTAAGTGCCAGTTACGTTCCGTACACTGCGGGTCGTGACTTATACACCCAAACTTCCTCTTTGGTAGTATCTTTGATAGCGATGTCACCAGCCTTTATCGTCTAGTTTGCCACGGTATCTCGCTTGGAACTCTTCCAACATACCGTCCCTCCACTGAGGGTAAAGACAATGCCTGCGACTGACATTCAGTCGTCCTTATCACCCTGGAACTTTTCCAGTGATTCTCCCCAGGATCGATTGATACCATCTCACTACAACTAGTGAGAATCCTAACATCCAATTAGATCTATCTCATAGATCCAAAACCCAGGATTTAGTAGGTATCACTTTGATCCTATATGTAGAATCCATGTGATAAGAGGAGATTGACCGAGCGTAGCATAGGAAACTCTTTTCCTATCAAGAGCATGTTGTCTACGTATAATACGAGGATGACCACCTTACTCTCTACTACCTTTTTGTATATACAAGATTCATCTACTATTTTGATGAAGTCAAACTCTTTGACTACCACATCAAAACAGACATTCCAACTCAGCGATGCTTGCTTTATCCTGTAAGGCAACTTGCACACGTTTTCGCTGCTCCCACAGTCTACGAAGCCCCCTGGCAGTGTACTTATAGACGCTCTCTTCTAAATCAATATTTAGAAAAGCAGTCATGACACCCAACCGCCAGATATCGTAGTCATGGTATGTAGACGTGGCAAGTAGGATCTGGATGGACTTAAGCACAGCCACTGGAAAAGGTTTCATCATTATCCACGCCTGGTCGATGACGAAAACCATTAATAAGTCTAGCTTTGAAAGTCTCAACTTTTCCATCTACACCAAGTAATCTTCTCAAGATATACTTGCTTCTGATGGGGATTTAACCCTTCAGATATAACATCCAAAGTCCATACTTTGTTGGTGTACATGGATTCTATCTCAGATCGCTAAGCATCCAGCCATTCTTACAGAGTCCCACTCCTGATGGCCAGCTCGAAACTAGTTGGGTCATCATCTCATGATGCAATCCTCACTCCCACTGTCATCGAGAAACCAAAGTATCTCTCAGGCGGATGAGGAACCCTGCTAGATCGGCGGAGAGGCTGAGGTTCGTTGGTTACTATTGAATCTTTTGGTTCTACCAAATCATCAGCTGCAGTTTGTATAGCTGGATCTCTTTCCAGTTCTACCATATGACCATTAATTTCTTCATAAGAAATTCCCTTTCACAAAGGTGGTATGTTGAGAAACAAAACATATTTTGTTCCTCTGTTAGGTAGAAGATATTCCTTTGCGAATGCTTAGGATATCCAACAAACTTCTACAGAACTGACTTTGTCTTGAGCTTGTCCGGATTTTGCTTTTAGAAACAGGCCGGAAAACCCCAAATCTTAACAAACTTAAGATATGGGCTCTTTCCATTCCATATCACATATGAAGTGGAAGGCTACGGATTTGGTTGGAACCCTATTCAATAGGTATGCAGCTTCTCAAGTGCATAACTCCCAAAAAGGAAATAGGAAACTCAGTAATACTCATCATAGAGCGCACCATATCACATAGGGTGTGATTGCTCCGCCCCGATACACCGATGTGCTGTGGTGCATACGGAGGAGTAATGCTGAGAGAGAATCGCATTCTCCTTTAGAACAATCCAGGAATTCCGTGCTCAAGTATTGTCCTCCTTGATCACATCAAAGGACATAATACTTCTACCCGGTTTTGGTTCTCTACTTCTATCTTACATTCTTTGAATTTCTCAAAAGTTTTAGACATTTGTTTCAATAAGAACATGTGTCTGAATCTTTAGAGATTCTCATTGAATGTAAGGAAGTATAAGGAACCAGTCCTGGCATCTGCAGACAGGGGACCTTCATACATCACTATGTATCAGTCCCAAGAGTTCACTAACTCTTTCTCTGTTTCCATAAACGGAGCTATAGTCTTCTTATCTTTGTGACATGACTGGCAAGTTTCATAAGATGTAAATTTAAACTGATTTAAATATGCATCTAAATGTAACTTAACTAGTCGGGTCACATTGATATGACCTAGTCTACAATGCCTCAAGAAGAATTCGTTCATTTCTGAACTCTTCCACTCGTGTGTGTTTTGTATACTAAGAACTGTAGTTTGATTTAGAACGTCAATGCTTTTAGATAACGTGCCTGAACCGATCAACTCTTTGCAGGGTTGCTAGGCACGCGCACAAGGGTCTACGATGCATCAACCATGCCCGATTAAAATTTTAGCCGTGCCGAACAACCCTAAGCCGGATCTTTAAACTAGAGTTTAGGCGAAAACTAGCAAGTTAACAACTTTAACTACAAGTGAAAGGGATAACAACCTTTGTAGATCCGGTCCTTCACTTCATTAGCTCCGTGTAGACGTCCCCATCGCTGCGATCGTGAACTCCGGACTCTAGAGAAGCTCCACGACAAGAACGAACGTGCTTGCTATGATGACTTCGAGGCCGAAGATGATCTACGTTGGGGAGACACTAACTCAAGCTATTCCTTCACTAGGTCATGAACTTTGTGAAGAGAACACACTCTACTACATGGCAAGTGGTAGAGGATGAAGAAGTAGGAAGTGGGCTCACTTTAGAATTGATTTTTTCACTCTTTTTCTCATGGCACCATTGGAGCTAGTAAGCTTTTGGATGGAGCTTGATGATGAAGAAGAAGAAGAAAGAATAATTCCATCCAAATGAAAACTTATACAAATGAATAATGGCACCATGGTTGAGTTAAGCCCTCATGCTTAACTCATGTAGAGAATTAACCAAGGCATTAGGTTAAGGGTTGGGTTAAAGAATATCAAGACAAAAGACCAAAGAGTGGACTTTGTCAAACTTTCTCCAAGCTTCTTCAAGCTTGATTACTTTGACTAAGTTTAACCCTTTTGTTAAATGTTATGATAAAAGAATAACCCTAATCTTTGTATGAGTCTCATACACCCAACTTTGATGTATAATCAAGCATGATACAAACATGTACACTTGCATATATCACATATAAACAAAGTGCACAAACTAGTGAGAAAATAAATCATAAGTGAGCTAATACTAGTTAATGCAACGTAATATATCAAATATATAATTATGCATTAAATTATTAAATCAACTCTTGATTTAATAATCCGGCTATAACCGACTAATATCAAAAATAACAACTTATCGAATCAACACTTGATCCGATAACCCGGCTATATCGCATACACCCGATCAATGTCACGAATCGCGAGAATAGAATACGGTATCTGATATCGTATTAATCTCGGTCCCGCACATATCACATATGTGCTCCTACTCCGTTTCGCTTGAGCCAGGAAACCCCTGTGTAGGACTCTAAAGACTCGTCAATACGCCGGCAGTAGGTGATGATCATATCAAACACCCACAAGCCGCAAGCGGTGTGCTAAAAGTAACGGCCACCCGGATATTGAGCGATGAGAAGATCAACAAGCAAGCCTGCTAGTTCTCCTGCGAATCCAATCAGTAACACTCCCGTATAGTCCGGTCTCGTCGTCTGATATGTCGCATATCTCGCATAGGGGTGGTAAACGTCAGACCCCAGTAGCTCGATAAGTCATGTCGATATTGTTAGTTGTATGTATGCCCTAGAGGCCAGTATTGTACAGAATTGTATATTATATTGGATGCTTAGACATATATAGAGATGACTTTCTTGCTCGATATGATAGTATGCTATCTGGTTACTCTTTATCTTAACATGTAAACTAGTCTCTTTATACTGTCTTATAGTTACATGTTGGTAAAGCCCTTAGGATGTGTACTTGACTACCTGGACTATGATGCAGATCATACTAGTGGGGACATGGTAGTCCATAAGTACATCCTTCAAGGTCCCTAGTCGTGGGTGTATCGAGACGGGGCATCGATATACCAGTGTAGACTAGCGTATACGCTTCTCGACCCATGTGATGGGCGATGGATGATCCCATATCCATTGGTGTTTGACATCAGAGATGGTGTACGGGTGCTCAGTGGAGACTGGGTACACTGGACGGACTCGCCGAGAACTCCCAGATGGTATTATACCTCACGTCAGATGGCAGTTCTCAGGTGACACTTGTACAGGATAGTCTGTAGACCCGAGATCGTCATAGAATCTTGTGTGATTCCCACTGTGCTTTGATCTCCACCTTACCACGTCCATAAGGGCGTGTAAAACGGTGGTCTTTGGGTACAGTCCCGAGTCACATGGAGGCAATGAGCGATAGGAGGGGTTTCGTCTCTCCCGGTATTGGGGGTTGATGTTGCGCAGTGCTCGATTGGCCGTAGCAGGGAAGTCCCTGGCCAGGGATGATCAGAGATTTGCTGGTAAGTGTTACGAGTAGTTTCTCGACCCGTTACGCGCCTCACATCGGCACGACTTATCGGGTTATTGGGGTATGACGTTTACCACCCCTAGACTTGATATGCGATATATCAGACGAAGAGACCGGACTGTACGGTAAGTGTTACTGGTCGGATTCGCAGGAGTGTGAGCGGGCTATCTCGTCGATCTCCTGATCGCTCAATACCCGGATGGCCGTTACGTTTAGCAGACCGCTTGCGGCTTGTGGGTGCTTGATATGATCATCATCTGCTACCGGCGTATTGACGAGTCTTTAGAGTCCTACACAGAGGTTTCCTAGCTCAAGCGAAACGAAATTGGAGCGCATATGAGATATGTGCAGGACCGAGAATGATGTGTGTATGTGATACCGCATTTCATTCTCGCGATATATGTTTCGATTGGTTATATTCGATATGACCTAGTTATCGAATCATTGATTCGATAAATCGATGCATAGAATACTAGTCGGTTATGTGCGACATGACCGGATCATTGAATCAAGTGTTGATTTAATGATTTAATGTATAATTATATATTTGATATATTACTTTGCATTAACTAGTATTGGTTCACTTTAAACGGATTTTTCTCACTTGATGCACATTGTATATGTGATATACTTTAGTGCACATTTTTGTATCATGTTTGATGATACTTGATCATTTTGTTAAGTGTATAGAATTAATCCATGGTTAATTTGATAATTAGGGTTTTGCATATTTATTTATTTGTTTGTTTGTTTATTTATTTGAAAAAGATAAAGATGAGAATGGTGGCTTTCTTTGTCATTAGTTGAAGCTTCATGAAGCTTTGACTTTTAGCAACCATCCTTATCTTCATGCTTAACCCTAACCCATCCTAGTGACCATGGTTTATTCTCTACACTAAACCTAGGTTAGAACATGATAAGTATTTGTTTTTATTATTCTTTTTTGAAAAATACTTATCATATTTTTTCTTCTTGCTCTCCTTCTTCTTCAAGAGAGAAAACTAGTTGCCATCAATGGCAACATGAGCAAAAGTGAGTGAAATCCAAATCTAAAGTGTACCCACCTCCTATTTCTTCACCCTCTACCTCTTGCCAAGTTGTTTTGGGTGTTTACTTCACAAGTTTCATAAGTTTGTGAAGTCGGAGCTTGAACTAGTGCAACCTCGACGTAGATCGTCTTTAACACAAAGCCGACGACCTATTCCGCACATTATTCCGATGAAGCCGACGAATGAGTCGAGGGTTCGTGATGGACAGCGAGGGCATGATCACGTGGAGCTAAGGAGGTGGAAATCCGGATCTACAAAGGTTGTAGCATCTAACCCATAGTTAAATAGTTAACTAGTTTTCCGTTTCGCCTAAACTTCTAGTCTAAAGATCCGTAGTCTAGGGTTTCTCGGCACAAAAAATTTTCAATTGGCATGTCCGATGCCTTGTGAGACCTTACTAGAGTGCCTAGGAACCTTTCACTGGTATCAGAGCTTAGCTAGAGCCTTAGGCGAAGTCTAGACGGAATTTGAAGTCCGAACGAACCCGAAACCCCGAATCAAACATGCTCTCTGTCCAGATTTTAAAATTGTGGATTTTTCAAGATTAAAAATATCCAGAAAATCAAGCAGGGTTTTCTAAGAATTACTGTAAATTTCGTGGACCTGATTCCACTTTCCCACCGCCTTTCCGCGGCACGAGCATGTCTCGTGCGGCGGAAGCGCGGCCGTCTTGTCTTTTCTGGCATCCAATTTTGTACAGTAATTCTTTAATTCCAGTGCTTCTTTTTCTGGGAATTTTTAATAATTTTTCAAGAGTTGAATTTTCTGCAGTTGTTTTGGGGATTCGTATGTTCGATCGGATTATCAAATTTTGTCTGTGTGGCTTTCCGGATATATTCCAGAATATGTTAAAAAGTTTGACCGGATATAAATACCCAATTTTTCCCCTGTCGGGAAATTTCCAAGTGTTGGATTTTTCCGTAGTTTAACGACGTTCTAAGTAGTGCAAGTAACGCGATGGACCCTCTAGAAGACAACAAACCTTAACTCGATTATGTGACCTTCTTGAACTGCCCTTTGAACCTTCGGGTTTGGGGCAGTACGGCGTGCCACATGTGAGGCGTTGGCTTGACCCTTCTACGGCTGGACCGTTGGTACTGAGGCACGAACTGAATGTTGCTAGACTTATTTCATGTGTTGGACTGTATCGGGAAAACTTGGGTATTCGACTGTTCGATCGGAAAGTTTAACATTATCTGTTTATCTGGAATGTGATTCAATAATTGGAATTCACAAACAGTTATGAGATAACTGGATGAATGTTATAAATTTAGCAGTTTAGTCCCATATGATATTGAAAAGTGTTTTCGATAATGAGACTAAAATGCGGGATTTATATTTGTTAGGTATGTGATGTCTAAAGAAGTTGCGGATTCCAATTGTTGTAGTTTTACACTTTCTTTTCTGTGACCGTAAGTGTAGTATGTTCATATCGCCGGTTTCGTTGCTATACGTCAACGACAATTGGGGTATGCATACTTACTTACGTTGATGACATGTGATGTTATGTGTTGCTGGATATGTTATATTGGATCGTCGTATTCGAATAGCCGGGGGGTTTTTATGTGAGATGAGTGTTTTTCATTTTCATTCATGTAAAAACTTGTATGTAATATTCTTTTATTTGGGGCACTTCCAGGTAGCGGAAGATGTCACCCTTTGTATATTATTTACTTTTCCGCATTAGGATAGACCCAAGGAGGGGAGCACAAGTAACCGGGTTCTGGGGTCCAGTGGGAGACCAACTCGAGGAGTCGAGTCCGGGTCTCCTAACCCTAGAATTGGCAGGGTTGCTTGCCGCTCTCGTAGGGGTCTAGGGGTGTGGGATTGGCTATTCATCACGACCGTGGAATCCGTGTTTTATACTGGCTCGTATTGAAAACATTGACGTCCTAGTATATCCAATATTTCATATATTTATTCTGCTGCGATATCTGTGATGCGATTCTGTGATGGATTTAGTATATGATATATATGATATATTATATAGACGTTACTTATGTTTTACACCCGCGCTAGCCCTGCCCTGCTCTGTCGTTAGTTACCTAACCTAACGGTGCACGAGGGGACATCGAGGCGAATGCGGATGGCATAAGTGTACGTCATATCTATCTGTGATGTTTAGGTATTTAAATGATGGGACTTCATTAACGTGATTAATGAAAGATAAAGAAACCTAAGATGTTGTAGAATCGAATTTTAAAATAAAACAGGTAGCTACAGTTCTTGCTTTGCATAGCGGTATATATGATATACCCTGCACCTTATTCGATGAGGAACGGACCGAGATCCCTTCACCGGGAGTGACTCCTTTAGCGATAACTGGCAGATGCTACAGACTCGGTTTGCTTTTGACTGCTTTTGGGTTTTTGCTTTGTACAGCGGTATATATGATATACCCTGCACCTTATTCGATGAGGAAAGGACCGAGATCCCTTCGCCGGGAGTGACTCCTTTAGCAAAACTAGAAAAGCTTCAAAATCACTCCATTTCAAAACTTCATTTGATTCTACAACGATATCAAGTTCATTACGCAATAGGTTTTCAGAAAAACCTGCGTAGCCCTCCGTCATTTCAGATAGGTTACATATAGTATTCGTGCTACATTTGTTGGCTTTCGTCAAGGTGTAGTGTGCGGTAGCTATGTGCTGTTTATCTGCTGCATATGATGCGACTGGATTAGGGTAGTCGTACGGCTTTGTTGGCTTTCGTCAAGGGTCGTGGGGGTGGGTTTGATTCAGTCAAGAAATGTACGGGTTGAACTTGACTAGCGGGCTGTGATTTGTTGGCTTTCGTCAAGGTCATAGCACGCTAGGGGCAAAAGCATTATCGGGAATTTCATGTGTTGAAATTTGCAATGAGATTGCATACCTTCTATGAGATAGTTGGATCCCGATACCCACTGCGAGTAAGAGTTACTCCTGGGAGAGTTTTACACATTGCAATTAGCTGATCAAGTAGGTGTCTAGAAAGGTGTTAACGAGGTTACGCCTCTGGAAAAACGAGGTTTACATTAATTAGGTTCGTGCGAAAGCACGGGGGACCTCCCTCAAAGTACCGACACTGGCCTGGCTGAAAGATTGGCGAACTTGTAGTGTGTAATTAATCCCGGCTAGTCTTTCCTTTTAGGGTTTGGAGGAAGATTTGATAAAAAGCAGTGGGAGCCATCCTGATTAGATAAGATAATAACCAATCTGATCTTGCACGAGCATACGCTAAAGTGTTTTCTTCTCTCTCTCTCCAGGTAGCGACCAGTTCATGCCTTAATCAAGATAATAATATGGATGTATTGACCGAACCCGCATGTTATACTGTGCTGGGGAACGTTGGTTCCGTTCATTCTTATAAGAGTTATAGGAATGAACAGGATATAGGGGAATACCAGGATTCCCGTGCCACCCGAATGAAGAAAGTACATGTTGATGCATTTTCTTCGGGTGTGTTCGTTACTGAGAACTGTTTCTCCATTTGCTCTACGTCCTGGGTATTAGATACCGGGTCAGGATCCCATATATGTAATCAGTTACATAGGCTTAGGAAAGGTAGAGAACTTGGAGAAGGTGATAAAGACATTAGAGTTGGAAATGGTGCAATTGTTGCAGCTAAGACTGTCGGGGAATATCACCTTGTATTACCAACTGGTAATACATTGGTTCTGAACGAATGCTATTACATGCCGAACCTGATATGCAACATTATATCGGTTTCTTTATTAAGCAAAGAAGGATATAATTTTGTATTACAGGACAATGTTATGAACATTTTCCGTGACCAAAAGTTGGTTGGATCAGGCACGTTATGCAATGGCATTTATGTTCTAAATCAATCAACAGTTCTGAGCATAACAAACACACACAAGAGGAAGAGTTCAGAACTGAACGAATCTTACTTGTGGCATTGTAGACTGGGTCACATCAATGTGACACGACTGGCTAAGTTGCATAAGGATGGATATTTGAAACCTTTCGAATTTTCATCTTATGACACTTGCCAGTCATGTCTCAAAGGCAAGATGACCAAAACTCCGTTTACGGGACACGGAGAGAGAGTTACCGAACTCTTGGGACTAATACATAGTGATGTATGTGGTCCTATGTCTACACATGCCAGGGATGGTTCTTCGTACTTCATTACATTCACTGACGATCTCTCAAGATACGGACATGTGTACTTGATAAGACACAAGTCTGAAGCTTTTGAGAAATTTAGAGAATATAAACAAGAAGTCGAAAACCAAACCGGAAAAAGTATTAAAATCCTTCGATCTGATCGAGGAGGTGAATACTTGAGCAATGAATTCCTGGACTTCCTAAAAGAGAATGGGATTCTCTCTCAACTGACTCCTCCATATACACCACAGCACAACGGTGTATCAGAACGGAGGAACCGCACCTTATTAGATATGGTGCGCTCTATGATGAGCACAGCTGAGTTACCTATTTCCTTCTGGGGGTATGCGCTTGAGACAGCCATACATCTATTGAATATGGTCCCCACCAAATCTGTGCCTACCACTCCATATGAGATATGGAAAGGGAAGAGACCAAGTCTTAACTATGTTAAGATATGGGGTTGTCCAGCCTATGTCAAACGACAAAATCCGGACAAACTCGAGGCACGGTCTGTTCTATGCAAATTTGTAGGATATCCTAAGAATTCTCAAGGGTATATCTTCTACCACCCTGAGGAACAAAGAGTGTTTGTTTCTCGGCATGCCACCTTTTTAGAAAAGGAATTTCTTGAAAAAGAGATTAGTGGTCATGAGGTAGAACTGGAAGAGGTTCCAGCTGCAGAAGCTACAACAGAAGATCTGGTAGAACCAGAGGATTCCGTAGTTCCCGATGAACCCCAGCCTCTCCGCCGATCTGGTAGGGTTTCTCGTCCACCTGAGAGATACTATGGTTTTCTCATTGATGGTGGGAGCGAGGATTGCATCATGGAGGATGATGACCCAACTAGCTTCTAGCAGGCCATCACGAGTGGGGACTCAGTGAAATGGCTAGATGCTATGCGGTCTGAGATGGATTCCATGTACACCAACAAAGTATGGACTTTGGAAGTTGCTCCTGAAGGGGTAAAACCCATTGGGAGCAAGTGGATCTTTAAGAAGAAACTTGGTGTAGATGGGAAAGTGGAGACTTTCAAAGCTAGACTTGTAGCAAAGGGTTTTCGTCAAAGACCAGGTGTGGACTATGACGAGACTTTTTCTCCAGTGGCTATGCTTAAATCCATCCGGATCATGCTTGCCATCGCTACATATCATGATTACGAAATCTGGCAAATGGATGTTAAGACCTCCTTTCTAAACGGTGATTTAGAAGAGTGCGTGTACATGACTCAGCCAGAGGGCTTCGTAGACAGTGGGAGCAGCGGGAAGGTGTGCAAGCTGCTTAAATCCATTTATGGATTAAAGCAAGCATCGCGGAGTTGGAACATCTGCTTTGACGTCGTTATCAAAGAGTTTGATTTCGTCAAAAATCCAGATGAACCTTGTATCTACAAGAAGGTAGCAGAGAGTAAGGTTGTCTTCCTCGTATTGTACGTGGACGACATACTCTTGATAGGAAATGATATTCCTATGCTGCAATCGGTCAAGCTCTTCTTATCACAAAGATTCTCAATGAAAGATCTTGGTGATGCCTCCTGCATATTGGGAATTAGGATCTATAGAGATAGATCCAAACGGATTTTGGGATTGTCCCAATCCAGGTACATTGACACCATACTAAAGAGGTTTAGTATGGAAGAGTCCAAGCGTGGGAACTTACCCACGATCTCTGGAGTCACTCTCTCCAAAGAGATGTCTCCCAAGACTGATTTGGAGAGAGCTCGCATGCAAGGTATACCCTATGCTTCGGCAGTAGGCTCTATCATGTATGCGATGCTATGTACCAGACCCGATGTAGCATACTCACTAAGTATAGTGAGCAGGTATCAAGCTGATCCTGGAGAGAGTCACTGGATAGCTGTGAAGAGCATTCTCAAGTACTTGCGAAGGACTAGAGATATGTTCTTGGTGTATGGTAACGGAGAACTCCAAGTGGAGTCCTTTACCGATTCGAGCTTCCAGAGTGATACAGACGACTCTAAGTCGCAGTCGGGCTTTGTCTTTACCCTTTAGGGAGGGACGGTTAGCTAGAAGAGTTCCAAGCAGGAAACCGTGGCAGACTCGACGATGGAGGCTGAATACATCGCTGCCAACGATGTTGCTAAAGAAGCTGTCTGGATCAAGAAGTTCATTTCTGAACATGGAGTGGTTCCATCCATTGAACATCCAATACCTTTGTATTACGATAACAATGGAGCGGTGGCTTTGGCCAAAGAACCCAGGTCCCATCAGCGATCCAGGCATATTCTGAGGCGATATCACCTGATCCGGGAGATAGTTGATCGTCGGGAGATCGAGGTCAGGAGAGTTGACACGAAGAATAACACGGCGGATCCACTCACGAAGGCCATTCCCCAGACGCAGTTTGAGAGACTCTTCGGGATGCTCGGTATGCGATACTACAGCAGCTGGCCCTAGTGCAAGTGGGAGATTGTTAGTTGTATGTATGCCCTAGAGGCCAGTATTGTACAGATATTGTATATTATATTGGATTCTTGGACATATATAGAGATGACTTTCTTGCTCGATATGATAGTATGCTATCTGGTTACTCTTTATCTTAACATGTACACTAGTCTCTTTATACTGTCTTATAGTTACATGTTGGTAAAGCCCTTAGGATGTGTACTTGACTACCTGGACTATGATGCAGATCATACTAGTGGGGACATGGTAGTCCATAAGTACATCCTTCAAGGTCCCTAGTCGTGGGTGTATCGAGACGGGGCATCGATATACCAGTGTAGACTAGCGTATACGCTTCTCGACCCATGTGATGGGCGATGGATGATCCCATATCCATTGGTGTTTGACATCAGAGATGGTGTACGGGTGCTCAATGGAGACTGGGTACACTGGACGGACTCGCCGAGAACTCCCAGATGGTATTATACCTCACGTCAGATGGCAGTTCTCAGGTGACACTTGTACAGGATAGTCTGTAGACCCGAGATCGTCATAGAGTCTTGTGTGATTCCCACTGTGCTTTGATCTCCACCTTACCACGTCCATAAGGGCGTGCAAAACGGTGGTCTTTGGGTACAGTCCCGAGTCACATGGAGGCACTGAGCGATAGGAGGGGTTTCGTCTCTCCCGGTATTGGGGGTTGATATTGCGCAGTGCTCGATTGGCCGTAGCAGGGAAGTCCCTGGCTAGGGCTGATCAGAGATTTGCTGGTAAGTGTTACCAGTAGTTTCTCGACCCGTTACGAGCCTCACATCGGCACGACTTATCGGGTTATTGGGGTCTGACGTTTACCACCCCTAGACTTGATATGCGATATATCAGACGAAAAGACCGGACTGTACGGTAAGTGTTACTGGTCGGATTCGCAGGAGTGTGAGCGGGCTAGCTCGTCGATCTTCTGATCGCTCAATACCCGGATGGCCGTTACGTTTAGCAGACCGCTTGCGGCTTGTGGGTGCTTGATATGATCATCATCTGCTACCGGCGTATTGACGAGTCTTTAGAGTCCTACACAGAGGTTTCCTAGCTCAAGCGAAACGAAATAGGAGCGCATATGAGATATGTGCAGGACCGAGAATGATGTGTGTATGTGATACCGCATTTCATTCTCGCGATATATGTTTCGATATGACCTAGTTATCGAATCATTGATTCGATAAATCGATGCATAGAATACTAGTCGGTTATGTGCGACATGACCGGATCATTGAATCAAGTGTTGATTTAATGTATAATTATATATTTGATATATTACTTTGCATTAACTAGTATTGGTTCACTTTAAACGGATTTTTCTCACTTGATGCACATTGTATATGTGATATACTTTAGTGCACATTTTTGTATCATGTTTGATGATACTTGATCATTTTGTTAAGTGTATAGAATTAATCCATGGTTAATTTGATAATTAGGGTTTTGCATATTTATTTATTTGTTTGTTTGTTTATTTATTTGAAAAAGATAAAGATGAGAATGGTGGCTTTCTTTGTCATTAGTTGAAGCTTCATGAAGCTTTGACTTTTAGCAACCATCCTTATCTTCATGCTTAACCCTAACCCATCCTAGTGACCATGGTTTATTCTATACACTTAACCTAGGTTAGAACATGATAAGTACTTGTTTTTATTATTCTTTTTTGAAAAATACTTATCATATTTTTTCTTCTTGCTCTCCTTCTTCTTCAAGAGAGAAAACTAGTTGCCATCAATGGCAACATAAGCAAAAGTGAGTGAAATCCAAATCTAAAGTGTACCCACCTCCTATTTCTTCACCCTCTACCTCTTGCCAAGTTGTTTTGGGTGTTTACTTCACAAGTTTCACAAGTTTCTGAAGTCGGAGCTTGAACTAGTGCAACCTCGACGTAGATCGTCTTTGACACAAAGCCGACGACCTATTCCGCACATTATTCCGATGAAGCCGACGAATGAGTCGAGGGTTCGTGATGGACAGCGAGGGCATGATCACGTGGAGCTAAGGAGGTGGAAATCCGGATCTACAAAGGTTGTAGCATCTAACCCATAGTTAAATAGTTAACTAGTTTTCCGTTTCGCCTAAACATCTAGTCTAAAGATCCGTAGTCTAGGGTTTCTCGGCACAAAAAATTTTCAATTGGCATGTCCGATGCCTTGTGAGACCTTACTAGAGTGCCTAGGAACCTTTCAGATATGAGGTCTATCACAGTTCGAGAAACTACTGGTAACACTGTTAGTTATATGTATACCCTAGAGGCCATTACTGTACATTGGATGTATATTGTAGTGGATGCTGGGACATATATAGGGAGGACTTTCTTGCTCGACATGATAGTATGCTATCTGGTTGATCTTTACCTTAACGTGTATACTGATTGTCTCTCTGTTACATGTTGGTAAAGCCCTTAGGATGTGTACTTGACTACCTGGACTATGATGCGGATCATACTAGTAGGGACATGGTAGTCCATAGGTACATCCTTCAAAGTCCCTAGTCGTGGGTGTATCGAGATGGGGCATCGATATACCAGAATAGACTAGCGTATACCTTCTCGACCCATACAGATGGGCGATGGATGATCCCATATCCATTGGTGTTTGACATCAGAGATGATATACGGGTGCTCAGTAGAGACTGGGTACACTGGACGGACTCGCCGAGAACTCCCAGATGGTATTATACCTCTTGTCAGATGGCAGTTCTCTGGTGACACTGGTACAGAGTAGTCTGTTGACCCGAGATCGTCATAGAGTCTTGTGTGGTTCCCACAGTGCTTTGATTTTCACCTTACCACGTCCAAGAGGGCGTGAAAAACGGTGGTTTTTGGGTACAGTCCCGAGTCACATGGAGGCAATGAGCGATAGGAGGGGATTCGTCTCTCCCGGTATAGGGAGTTGATGTTGCGCTGTGTTCGATTGGCTATAACAGGAAATCCCTGGCCAGGGTTGCTGAGATATACTGGTAAGTGTTACCAGTAGTTTCTCGAATTGTTATAGACCTCATATCGACACGACTTATCGAGCTATTGGGGTCTGACGTTTACCACCCCTAGGCGAGATATGCGACATATCAGACGATCAGACCGGACTGTACGGTAGTGTTACTGGTCGGATTCACTGGAGTGTGAGCGGGCTTGCTCGTCGATCTTCAGATCGCTCAATACCCGGGTGGCCGTTACGTTTAGCAGACCGCTTGCGGCTTGTGGGTGTTTGATATGATCATCACCTGCTGCCGGCGTATTGACGAGTCTTTAGAGTCCTACACAGAGGTTTCCTGGCTCAAGCGAAACAAAATAGGAGCGCATATGAGATATGTGCGGGACCAAGAATAATGCGTGTATGTGATACCGTATTTCATTCTCGCGATCAATGTATCGATTAGGTTATATACGATATACCCTAGTTATCGAATCAAGGGTTGATTCGATAAACCGATGCATTGCCTACTAGTCGGTTATATACGATATGACCGGATCGTTAAATCAAGTGTTGATTTAATGATTTGATGCATAATTATATATTTGATATATTACTTTGCATTAACTGGTATCGGTTCACTTTAAATGGATTTTCTCGCTCGGATGTGCGCATTACATATGCGATATGATTTTGTGCACTTGATTCTATCATGTTTGATGATACATATCTTTTTGGTTAAGTATAAAGATTTAAACCATGGTTATGTGGATAATTAGGGTTTTACTTATTCATTTATTTATCCTTTTATTTTTTTAAAAAAAAAGGAATTGAAATGAGAGAAAAAATGGTGGCTTATTTTGTTAGCAACATGAAGCTTCATGAAGCATTCATGAAGTGACCATTTTTGTCTCATCTCCTTAACCCTAACCATTCTTTAACCTTGGTCAAATCTCTACACTTAACTTGGGTTAATATTATGATAAGAATAAATGTATTATTCTTTTTATCATAACTTATCATAACTATTATCTTCTTCTTCTTCCTTTCTTCAAGTGAAGAAAGCAAGGTCCATCAATGGTGATTGATGGAAATGAGTGAGAAATCCAAATCTAAAATCTACCCACTTCCTATTTCTTCATCCTCTACCTCTTGCCAAGTAGTAGAGTGTGTTTACTTCACAAGTTTCTTGACTTGATGAAGTCGGAGCTTGATTTAGCGATGCCTCGACGTAGATCATCTTCGGCATGGACATCGACGACCTAGCTCGCCATTTCTCCGACGAAGCGACACTAGAGCCCGGATTTTGATTTGGACAGCGGAGATGACTTCGTTGCGGAGCCGTGGAGGTGGAGCACCGGATCTACAAAGGTTGTATTTCCGTATCTCTTAGTTAAGTGTTAACTAGTTTTCGTTTCGCCTGGACATCTAGCAAGCGATCCGTACATTAGGGTTTCTCGGCACCGAATTTTTGAAATTGGCATGTTCGATGCCTTTAGAGACCTCACTAGAGTGCCTAGGAACCTTTCACTGGTATCAGAGCCTAGCTAGAGCCTTAGGCGAAGTCCCGACGGAGTTTGAAATCCGAACGAACCCGAAACCCATATTCAAAAATGCTCTCTGTCCAGATTTTAAAATTGTGGATTTTTCAAGATTAAAAATATCCAGAAAATCAAGCAGGGTTTTCTAAGAATTACTGTAAATTTCGAGGACCTAATTCAACTTTCCCACCGCGCTTCCGCGGCATGAGCAAGGCTCATGCGGCGGATCCGCGGCCGTACGGCCCCAGTATTTAAATTTTTTAGCACAGTAATTCTTAGTTTCCAGTGCTAAGTTTTCTGGAAAATTTTAATATGCAGTAAACAGTTGAGCATTTTTGTGTTGTATTGGGAATCAAAGATTCGATCGGGGTTTCAAATTTTGTCTGTGTGGCTTTCCGGATAAATTTTAGAATATGTTAAAAAGTTCGACCGGATATAAATACCCAATTTTTCCCCTGTCGGGAAATTTCCAAGTGTTGGATTTTTCCGAAGTTTAACGACATTCTAAGTAATGCAAGTAACGCGATGGACCCTCTAGAAGACAACAAACCTTAACTCGATTATGTGACCGTCTTGAACTGCCCTTTGAACCTTCGCGTTTGGGGCAGTACGGCGTGCCACATGTGAGGCGTTGGCTTGACCCTTCTACGGCTGGACCTTTGGTACTGAGGCACGAACTGAATGTTGTTAGACTTATTTCATGTGTTGATCTGTATCGGGAAAACTTGGGTGTTCGATTGTTCGATCGAAAAGTTTAACATTTTCTGTTTATCTGGAATGGGATACAATACTTGGAATTCACAATAAGTTATGTGATAACTGAATGAATGTTGTAAATCTAGCAATTTAGTCTCACTTGATCGGTTGCCACGGAATTTTGATGTGATCAAAACTCCGTCGCAATCACATAGCGTACGCGGATACTCGCCGGGTAAACTTAATAGACAACCTCACTCCATAACCCCGACCAAGTGACTGTAGGAGAACCCCGTCGCCGAAAGCATCCGTTCGGGTGCTCGCGGTAGCGGTGTTCCGCCTTGGTGCACTTGGTCGACGGCGTCGGGGGTGCGGCCGCCTACTGAAGTTTGCGACGAGCATTCGATCAGGATGTCGGGAATCCTGTTGAATTGCCCGACCCGATATTGAAAAGTGTTTTCGATAAATGAGACTAAAATGCGGGGTTTATAATTGTTAGGCATGCGATGTCTAAGTAATTCATTTGGTCAGGCATGCGATGTCTGAGGTGGTTGCGGATTCCAACTGTTGTAGTTTTACACTTTCTTTTCAGTGACCGTAAGTGTAATATGTGATATCGCTGGTTTCGTTGCTATATGTCAACGAAAATTGGGATGCGCATATTTACTTACGTTGATGACATGTGATGTTATGTGTTGCTGGATATGTTATATTGGATCGTCGTGTTTGAATAGCCGGGGGTTTTTATGTGAGATGAGTGTTTTTCATTTTCATTCATGTAAAAACTTGTATGTAATATTCTTTTATTGGGGCACTTCCAGGTAGCGGAAGTAGTCACCTTTTGTATATTATTTACTTTTCCGCACTAGGATAGACCCAAGGAGGAGGGCACAAGTAACCGGGTTCTGGAGTCCAGTGGGAGACCAACTCGAGGAGTCGTGTCCGGGTCTCCTAACTCTAGAATTGGTAGGGTTGCTTGCCGCTCTCGTAGGGGTCTAGGGGTGTGGGTTTGGCTATTCATCACGACCGTGGAATCCGTGTTTTATACTGGCTCGTATTGAAAACACGGACGTCCTAGTATATCCAATATTTCATATGTTTCTTCTGCTGTGCTTTATCTGTGATGTGATCATGTGATATTCTGTGATAGATACAGTATATAGTATATATGATATATTATATAGCCGTTACTTATGTTTTACACCCGCGCTAGCCCTGCCCCGCTCTGTCGTTAGTTACCTAACCTAACGGTGCACGAGGGGACATCGAGGCGAATGCGGATGGCATAAGTGTACGTCATATCTATCTGTGATGTTTAGGTATATAAATGATGGGACTTCATTAATGTGATTAATAAATTAAAAGAAACCTAAGATGTTGTAGAATCGAATTTCAAAATAAAACAGGTAGCTACAGTTCTTTCTTTGCACAGCGGTATATACGATATATCCTGCACCTTATTCGATAAGGAAAGGACCGAGATCCCTTCACCGGGAGTGACTCCTTTAGCAATAACTGGCAGATGCTACACCCTCGGTTTGTCTTTTGATTGCTTTTAAGAGTTTTTGCTTTGCACAGCGATATATATGATATATCCCGCAGCTCATTCGACGAGGAAAGGACCGACGATCCCTTCACCGGAAGTGATTCCTTTAGCAAAACTAGAAAAGTCTCAAAAGCACTCCATTTTAAAATTAATTCGATCCTACAACGATATCAAGTTCATTACGCAATAGGTTTTCATAAAAACCTGTCGTAGCCCTCCGTCATTTCAGATAAGTGATGTTTAGTATTCGTGCTGCGTTTGTTGGCCTCCTTCAAGGCGCAGTGTGCGGTAGCTAACCAGTATTTATCTGCTTATGCATATGATGCAGATTGAGTTAGGGTAGTCGTGCGACCTTGTTGGCCTCCGTCAAGGGTCGTGCGGGTGGGTTTGATTCGATCAAGAAATGACGGGTTGAACTTGACTAGTAGCCTATGGTTTGTTGGCCTCCGTCAAGGTCATAGGGTGCTAGGGGCAAAATGTTATCGGGAATTTCAAGTGTTGAAATTTGCAATAAGATTGCATACCTTCTATGAGATAGTTGGATCCCGATACCCGCTACGAGTAAGAGTTACTCCTGGGAGAGTTTTATACATTACAATTAGCCGATCAAGTAGGTGTCTAGAAAGGTGTCAACGAGGTTACGCCTCTGGGAAAACGAGGTTTACATTAATTAGGTTCGTGCGAAAGCACGGGGGACCTCCCTCAAAGTACCGACACTGGCCTGGCTGAAAGATTGGCGAACTTGTAGTGTGTAATTAATCCCGGCTAGTCTTTCCTTTTAGGGTTTGAAGGAAGATTTGATAAAAAAAACAGTGGGAGCCATCCTGATTAGATAAAATAATAACCAATCTATTCTTGCAAGAGCGTACGCTGAGTGTTTTCTTCTCTCTCTCTCCTGGTAGCGACCATGTCACGCCTTAATCAAGATAATAATACGGATTATTGACCGAACCCGCTTGTTATACTGAGCTGGGGAACGTTGGTCCCGCTCCAACATATAATTTTTATAAAACAGAGCAGGAAATTGGGGAATACCAGATTTCCCGTGCCGCCCAAACGAAGAGAGTGCATGCTGATGCATCATCTTCGGGTGTGTTCATTATACAGAACTGTTTCTCAGTATCCTCCGCATCCTTGGTATATGATACCGGATCAGGATCCCAGATATGTAATTTGTTACATAGGGCTACAAAAGGGTAGAAAAACTGAAAACGGGTGATAAGTTTCATGAGGCAGAAAACGGGGCAAGTGTTGCAGCCAAGTCTGTTGGTCACTGTCACCCTGTATTACCGATACATTGATTCTGAACGAATGTTATTAGATACCGAACCTGATATACAAAATCATATCAGTCTCTTTATTAGTAAAGAAATGATAAAATTTTGTATAGTTGGATAATGTTTTGAACATTTCCTATATAAAAAGTTGATCGGTTTAGGCACGTTATCTAAAAGCATTAATGTTCTAAATCAAACTACAGTTCTTAGTATACGAAACACACACAAGATGAAGAGTTCAGAAATGAACGAATTCTTCTAGAGATATTGTAGACTAGGTCAGATCAATGTGACCCGACTAACTAGAGTTACATAAAGATGCATATTTAAATTAGTTTGAATTTACATCTTATGAAACTCTCCAGTCATGTCACATAGATAAGATGACCACAGCTCTGTTTATCGGAAACAGAGAAAGAGTTAGTGAACTCTTGGGATGATACATGTTGATGTATGTAAGTCCCCTGTCTACAAATACCAAGACCGGTTCTTTATACTTCATTACATTCTCTGATGATCTTTCGAGATTCAGACCTATGTTCCTGTTGAAACACAAGTCCGAACCTTTTAAGATATTCACAGAATATAAGTTAGAAGTAGAGAACCAAAATATGGGTATAAGTATTATGTCCTTTGATGAGATCAAGGAGGAGAATACTTGTGCATAGAATTTCTGGAATATTCTAAAGGAGAATGAGATTCTCTCTCAGCAATACTCCTCCGTATGCACCATAGCACGTTGGTATATCGGGGCGGAGCAATCACACCCTATATGATAAGGTGTGCTCTATGATGAGTACTACTGAGTTACCTATTTCCTTTTGGGAGTTATGCACTTGAGAAGATGCATACCTATTGAATAGGGTTCGAATCAAATCGATTTCCTACCACTTCATATGTGATATGGAATGGGAAGAGCCTATGTCTTAAGTTAGTTAAGATTTGGGATTGTCCGGCCTATGTCTGAAAAGCAAAATCCGGACAAGCTCGAGGCAAGGTCTGTAATGTAGAACTGGAAAGGTTCCAGCTATACAAAATACAGCAGATGATTTGGTAGAACCGAAGGATTCAGTAGATTCTAATGAACCTCAGCCTCTCCGCCGATCTAGTAGGGCTCCTCACCCACCTGAGAGATACTTCGGTTTCTCTATGACAGTGGGAGCGAGGAATGCATCATGAGATGATGACCCAACTTGTTTCGAGCTGGCCATCAGGAGTATGACTCTGTAAGAATGGCTGGATGCTTAGCGATCTGAGATGGAATCCTTATACACCAACAAAGTATGGACTTTAGTTGCTATATCTGAAGGGTTAAATCCCCATCAGGAGCAAGTATATCTTGAGAAGATTACTTGGTGTACTTGGAAAGGTTGAGACTTTCAAAGTTAGACTTGTTAAAGGTTTTCATCATCAACCAGGCGTGGATAGTGGTGAAACCTCTTCAAGTAGCTATGCTTAAGTCCATCCAGATCCTACTTGCCACGGCTACATACCATGACTACGATATCTGGTGGTTGGGTGTCATGACTGCTTTTCTAAATGATGTTTTAGAAGAGTGCGTCTATAAGTACACAGCCAGAGGGCTTCGTAGACAGTGGGAGCAGCGGAAACGTGTGCAAGATGTTTTATCTGATAAAGCAGGCATCGCGGAGTTGGAACGTCTGTTTTGATGTGTTAGTCAAAGAGTTTGACATCATCAAAATGGTAGATGAACCTTGTATAAATAAAAAGGTAGTAGGGAGTATGGTGGTGATCCTCGTAGAGTACGTGGATGACATACTCTTGATAAGAAAGGAGTTTCTTATGCTACGTTCGATCAATCTCCGCTTATCACAATGATTCTCCATATAGGATCAAAATGATACCTACTAAATCCTGGATTTTGGATCTATGAGATAGATCTAATTGGATGTTAGGTATCTCACTAGTAGTAGTGAGATGGTATCAATCGATCCAGGGGAGAATCACTGGAAGTGTTCCAGGGTGATAAAGACGACTGAGTGTCAGTCGCAGGCATTGTCTTTACCCTCAGTAAAGGGACGATATGTTGGAAGTGTTCCAAGCTAGATACCGTGGCATACTAGACGATAAAGGCTGAATACATCGCTACTTATGATGCTACCAAAGACGATGTTTGGGTGTATATTAGTTCATGAGATGAACTACGTTCCTACCATTGTGAGACAATGGAGTTGTGGCTTATGCCAAGGAACGCCGGTCCCATCAGTGATCCAGACTTATTCTAAGGCAGTATCACCTGATCATGGAGATGGTTGATCTCCAGGGTGATCGAGGCAAGGAGAGCGGACTTAGAGGATAACGCAGCGGATCCACTCACGAAGGCCTATTCCCAGAGAGAGACTTTCATGGGATGGTTGAGTATGAGATACTACGACCACTGCTACAGATGGCCCTAGTGCAAGTGGGAGATTGTTAGTTATATGTATGCCCTAAAGGCCATTACTGTACATTGGATGTATATTGTAGTGGATGCTGGGACATATATAGGGAGGACTTTCTTGCTCGACATGATAGTATGCTATCTGGTTGATCTTTACCTTAACGTGTATACTGATTGTCTCTCTGTTACATGTTGGTAAAGCCCTTAGGATGTGTACTTGACTACCTGGACTATGATGCGGATCATACTAGTGGGGACATGGTAGTCCATAGGTACATCCTTCAAAGTCCCTAGTCGTGGGTGTATCGAGATAGGGCATCGATATACCAGAATAGACTAGCGTATACCTTCTCGACCCATACAGATGGGCGATGGATGATCCCATATCCATTGGTGTTTGACATCAGAGATGATATACGGGTGCTCAGTAGAGACTGGGTACACTGGACGGACTCACCGAGAACTCCCAGATGGTATTATACCTCACGTCAGATGGCAGTTCTCTGGTGACACTGGTACAGAGTAGTCTGTTGACCCGAGATCGTCATAGAGTCTTGTGTGGTTCCCACTGTGCTTTGATTTCCACCTTACCACGTCCAAGAGGGCATGCAAAACGGTGGTTTTTGGGTACAGTCCCGAGTCACATGGAGGCAATGAGCGATAGGAGGGGATTCGTCTCTCCCGGTATAGGGAGTTGATGTTGCGCCGTGTTCGATTGGCTATAACAGGAAATCCCTGGCCAGGGTTGCTGAGATATACTGGTAAGTGTTACCAGTAGTTTCTCGAATTGTTATAGACCTCATATCGACACGACTTATCGAGCTATTGGGGTCTGACGTTTACCACCCCTAGGCGAGATATGCGACATATCAGACGATCAGACCGGACTGTACGGTAGTGTTACTGGTCGGATTCACTGGAGTGTGAGCGGGCTTGCTCGTCGATCTTCAGATCGCTCAATACCCGGGTGGCCGTTACGTTTAGCAGACCGCTTGCGGCTTGTGGGTGTTTGATATGATCATCACCTGCTGCCGGCGTATTGACGAGTCTTTAGAGTCCTATACAGAGGTTTCCTGGCTCAAACGAAACGAAATAGGAGCGCATATGAGATATGTGCGGGACCAAGAATAATGCGTGTATGTGATACCGTATTTCATTCTCGCGATCAATGTATCGATTAGGTTATATACGATATACCCTAGTTATCGAATCAAGGGTTGATTCGATAAACCGATGCATTGCCTACTAGTCGGTTATATACGATATGACCGGATCGTTAAATCAAGTGTTGATTTAATGATTTGATGCATAATTATATATTTGATATATTACTTTGCATTAACTGGTATCGGTTCACTTTAAATGGATATTCTCGCTCGGATGTGCGCATTACAGATGCGATATGATTTTGTGCACTTGATTGTATCATGTTTGATGATACATAACTTTTTGGTTAAGTATAAAGATTTAAACCATGGTTAAGTGGATAATTAGGGTTTTACTGATTCATTTATTTATCCTTTTATTTTTTGAAAAAAAAAGGAATTGAAATGAGAGAAAAAATGGTGGCTTATTTTGTTTGCAACATGAATCTTCATGAAGCATTCATGAAGTGACCATTTTTGTCTCATCTCCTTAACCCTAACCATTCTTTAACCTTGGTCAAATCTCTACACTTAACTTGGGTTAATATTATGATAAGAATAAATGTATTATTCTTTTTATCATAACTTATCATAACTATTATCTTCTTCTTCTTCCTTTCTTCAAGTGAAGAAAGCAAGGTCCATCAATGGTGATTGATGGAAATGAGTGAGAAATCCAAATCTAAAGTCTACCCACTTCCTATTTCTTCATCCTCTAGCTCTTGCCAAGTAGTAGAGTGTGTTTACTTCACAAGTTTTTTGACTTGATGAAATCGGAGCTTGATTTAGCGATGCCTCGACGTAGATCATCTTCGGCATGGACATCGACAACCTAGCTCGCCATTTCTCCGACGAAGCGACACTAGAGCCCGGATTTTGATTTGGACAGCGGAGACGACTTCGTTGCGGAGCCATGGAGGTGGAGCACCGGATCTACAAAGGTTGTATTTCCGTATCTCTTAGTTAAGTGTTAACTAGTTTCTGTTTCGCCTAGACATCTAGCAAACGATCCGTACATTAGGGTTTCTCGGCACCGAATTTTTGAAATTGGCATGTTCGATGCCTTTAGAGACCTCACTAGAGTGCCTAGGAACCTTTCAAACACTTACCAGTAAATCTGAGCAACCCTGGCCAGCGATTTCCGGTTATAGCCAATCGAACACAGCACAACATCAACTCCCTATACCGGGAGAGACGAATCCCCTCCTATCACTCATTGCCCCCATGTGATTCGGGACTGTACCCAAAAACCACCGTTTTGCACGCCCTCTTGGACGTGGTAAGGTGGAAATCAAAGCACAGTGGGAATCACACAAGACTCTATGACGATCTCGGGTCAACAGACTACTCTATACCAGTGTCACCGGAGAACTGCCATCTGACGTGAGGTATAATACCATCTGGGAGTTCTCGGCGAGTCTGTCCAGTGTACCCAGTCTCCACTAAGAACCCGTACACCATCCTTGATGTCAAACACCGAGGGATATGGGATCATCCATCGCCCATCATATGGGTCAAGATGCATATATGCTAGTCTACTCTGGTGCATCGATGCCCTGTCTCGATACACCCACGACTAGGGACTTTGAAGGATGTACTTATGGACTACCATGTCCCCACTAGTATGATCCGCATCATAGTCCAGGCAGTCAAGTACACATCCTAAGGGCCTTACCAACATGTAACAGAGAGACAATCAGTGTACATGTTAAGGTAAAGAGTAACCAGATAGCATACTATCATGTCGAGCAAGAAAGTCCTCCCTATATATGTCCTAACATCCACTACAATATACATCGTATGTACAGTAATGGCCTCTAGGGCATACATATAACTAACACTCTTGATATAGGAAATGTTCAAAACATTATCCAACAATACAAAATTATATCCTTTCTTTACTAGTAAAGAGACTGATATGATGTTGTATATCAGGTTCGGTATCTAAAAACATTCGTTCAGAATTAATGTATTCTGGTAATACAGGGTGATAGTGACCAACAGACTTGGCTGCAACACTTGCACCGTTTTCTGTCTCATGAAACTTATCACCCGTTCTCAGTTCTCTACCTTTCTGTAGCCCATGTAACAGATTACATATGCGGGATCCTGATCCGATATCTAATACCCAAGAAGTAAAGGATACTGAGAAACAGTTCTCTGTAATGAACACACCCGAAGAAGATGCATCAGCATGCACTTTCTTCATTTGGGCGGCACGGGAAATCTGGTATTCCCCAATTTCCTGCTCTGTCTTATAACAATTATAAGTTGGAGCGGGATGAACGTTCACCAGCTCAGTATAACAAGCGGGTTCGGTCAATGCATCCATATTATTATCTTGATTAAGGTATGACATGGTCACTACCTGTAGAGAAAGAGAAGAAAACACTCTGCGTGCGCTCTTCCAAGATTAGATTGGTTATATATTTTATCTAATCAGGATGGCTCCCACTGTTTTTATCAAATCTTCCTTCAAACCCTAAAAGGAAAGACTAGCCGGGATTAAATACACTCTACAAGTTCGCCAATCTTTCAGCCAGGCCCGTGCCGTTACTTTGAGGGAGGTTCCCCGTGCTTTCGCACGGACCTAATTAAAATAAACCTCGTTTTCCCATGGGCGTAACCCCGTTGACCTCTTTCTAGACACCTACTTGATCGGCTAATTGTAAAGTGCAAAACTCTCCCAGGAGTAACAATTACTCGCAGTGGGTATCGGGATCCAACTATCATATAGAAGGTATGCAATCTCATTGCAAATTTCTACACTTGAAACTCCCGATAAAGGTTTTTACCCCTAGCACCTATGACCTTAGCTATGGTCAACAAATCATAAGCACTAGTCAAATTCTACCCATCATTTCGTGATTAATTAGACCCACCCACATGACCCTTGGCTAAGGTCAACAAAGTCACATGACTGTCCTAACTAATCGCATCATATGCTGTGTAGGAAGACATCACTTAGCTACCGTACACTACGCCTCGGTTATGGTCGACAAACGCAGCACGGATACTAAGTACTCTACTTCCTAAAATGACGGAGGGTTGTGGATGGTTTTTAATAAAACCTTTAACGCTTTGAACTTGATCTCGCGGCAGAATCGAATGGTTTTTAAATAGAGTGTTTTTGAGGTTTTTGCTAGTTTCGCTAAAGAGGTCACTCCCAATGAAGGGATCTCGGCTCTTTCCTCGTCGAATGAGGTGCAGGATATTCACAATACCACTATGCAAAGAAATAACTAGAAAAGCAGTCAAAAGGAAAACCGAAGGTTGTAGCCACTGCTAGTTATTGCTAAAGAGGTCACTCCCAGTGAAGGGATCTCGGCTCTTTCCTTATCGAATAAGGTGCTGGATGTTCTATAAGGAACACCGCTATGCAAAGCAACAACTAGAGCTACCTGATTTTTGAAATTCGATTCCACAACATCATTTTAGGTTTATTTTCTTTCGTTAATCTCATTAATGAATGTCCCATCATGTAAGTCCACCTAAACATCACAGATAAATACAACGTACACTTATGCCATCAGCATTCGTCTCGATGTCCCGTCTGCACCGTTAGGTTAGGTAACTAACGGCAGAGCGGGGCAGGGCTAGCGCGGGTGTAAAACATAAGAAACGTCTATATAATATATCATATATACTATGTACAGTATCTATCTGAACATATCACATGATCATATCACAGATAACGCATCAGAAAACATCATATGAAATATTGGATATACTAGGACGTTCGTGTTTTATTTTGAGCCCATATAAAACACGGATTCCACGGTCGTGATGAAAAACCAATCCCACACCCCTAGACTCCTACGAGAGCGGCAAGCAACCCTACCAATTCTAGAGTTAAGAGACCCGGACTCGACTCCTCGAGATGGTCTCCCACTGGACCCTAGAACCCGGTTACTTGTGCTCCCCTCATTGAGTCTATCTTAATACGGAAAAGTAAATAATATACAATGGTGACATCATCCTTAGCCCAGAAGTGCCCCAATAAAAGAATATTACATACAAGTTTTTACATGAATGAAAATGAAAAACACTCATCTCACATAAAAACCCCCGGCTATTCAAACACGACGATCCAATATAACATATCCAGCAACACAAAACATCACATGTCATCAACGTAAGTAAATATGCCCATCCCAATTGTCATTGACATATAGCAACGAAACTGGCGATATCACATATAACACTTACGGTCGCAGAAAAGAAAGTGTAAAACTACAACAGTTGGAATCCGCAACCTCTTTAGACATCGCATGCCTAACCAAATGAATTTCTTAGACATTGCATGCCTAACAATTATAAACCCCGCATTTTAGTCTCATTATCGAAAACTCTTTTCAATAATCAGTCGGGCAATTCAACAAGATTCCCGACATCCTGATTGAATGCTCGTCGCAAACTTTTAGTAGACGGCCGCACCCTCCGGATGCCGTCGACGAAGTGCACTAAGGCGGAACACCGCTGCCGCGAGCACCCAAATGGATGCTTTTGGCGACGGGGTTCTCCTACAGTCACTTGGGGGGCGTGGCTGTCTATTTAGTTTACCCGGCGAGTATCCGCGTACGCTACGTGATTGCGACGGTCTTTTGATCAGATCAAAATTCCGTGGCAACCGATCAAATGAGACTAAACTGCTATGTTTATAACATTCAAATTAGTTATCTTATAACTACTTGTGGATTCCAAATATTGTATCACATTCCAGATAAATAGACAATGCTAAACTTTCCGATCGAATAATCAAACACCCAAGTTTTCCCAAATAGCTCAACACTTGAAATATGTTTTAAAACATCCATTTCATGCCACAGTACCAATGGTCCAACCGTAGAAGGGTCAAGCCAACGCCTCACATGTGGCACGCCGTACTACCCCAAACCCTAAGGTTTAAAAGGCAGTTCAAGACGGTCACATAATCGAGTTAAGGTTTGTTGTCTTCTAGACGGTCCATCGCGTTACTTGCACGATTTAGACGTTCTTAAACAACGGAAAAATACAACACTTGGAAATTTTCCGGCAGGGGAAAGAGTGAGTTATTGATATCCGGTCGAACTTTTTAACACTTTCTAAAATTACCCGGAAAAACTTAAACGAAGTTAAATTATTCGATCGAATCAATGAATCCCTAATACAACCCAGAAAACTCAACACTTGAGTATAAATTAAAAATTCCCCGAAGAATCAGGAAACACATACGGAGGTTACTATGCAAAATACAAAGAATGATGTGACTATACGGCCGCGGAACCGCCGCAGGAGCATGCTCATGCCGCGGTTCCGCGGCGCATTGATCGACTTAGGAGCACGTGCTGCACAGTAATTCCTAGAAAACCCTGCTGATTTTTCTGAGTATTTTTAATACACAAAATATCACAATTTAAAAAAATGTCCAGAGAGGGGTAAAATCGAGGGATTCCGGGTTCGATCGGACTTTAAGCTTCGTCTAGACTTCGCGTAAAGCTCTATCTTGGCTCTGATACTACTTTAGGGTTCCTAGGCATTCTAACAAGGTTCTACAAGGCATCAACCATGCCCGAATAAAAAAAATAGCCATGCCGATCAACCCTAACCAAGATCGTATACTAGAGATTTTGCGAAAACTAGCAAGTTAAACATTTTAACTACAAGTAAAAGGGATTACAAACTTTGTAGATCCGGTCCTTCACTTCTAAATCTCCGTGATGACGTCCCTTCGCTGCGATCATCGGGATCTCGGACTCTAGCGATGGTTTCTTCGGAGAAATGAGCGGGCTAGGTCGTTGGCTTCGAGGCCGAAGATGATCTACGTCGAGGAGACTCAAACTCAAGCTCCATCTTCACTAGGTCAAGAACTTTGTGAAGAGAACACCCTAAACTAAATGGCAAGTAGTAGTGGATGATGAAATAGGAAGTGGGTTCACTTTAGATTTGGATTTCTCACTCTAAATATTCATATAAAAATTTTTCTAGCAAGCTTTCTTCTTCTTGAAGAAGAAGAAGAAAAGAATAAGAATGAATAATGAATTATCTCAAAAGAATAATCAAGTGAAGTCTATCATATTGCAACCATGGGTGAGTTTACCTTTGTAGAGACTAAACCATAGTTTGAGGTAATGGTTAGGTTAATGAAAATCTTATGCAAAACAAAATTAGTGGACTTTGTCAAAGATGCTTGAAAGCTTCATGAAGCTTCAAGCAAAGACAAAGAAAGCCACCATTTTGTTTTACCAAAATAAATAAAAACCTAAACCATTATCTTAAATATGGTGTAAGTCATACACACACCCAAGTTTGCATGTATCCTCAATCATGATACAAACTAGTGCACAAACATATATCACATATACAACATGTGCACAAAAAGTGAGAAAATCAATCTTAAGTGAACCAATACTAGTTAATGTAAACTAATATATCAAATATATAATTATACATTAAATCATTAAATCAACACTTGATTTAATGATCCGGTCATATCGCATATAACCGACTAATATCTAGTGTATCAATGTATCGAATCAACACTTGATTCGGTAACCCGGCTATATCTCATATAACCGTCTAATGATACAAATCGCGAGAATAGAATACAGTATCTCATACTTGTTGGAGATAGTGCCCTCATAGTAAATTATTGGATCACAGGTACGTGATTGCAATGATTGCGGAGGACCTATACCGGTAGGACAGTCTTACTCAAGATGATAGTATGCTATCTGGTTTGCCTTTATCAGTAGTGTACAGGTTCAGGTGACTGATCACTGCTATACTTTGATAGAGCCCTTAGGATCTTACTTTACTACCAACAGTATGATGGCGATCATATACGTGAGAGTTGGGTAGTTTATACGCATATCCTTAATTGTGGTCCCTAGTCGTGGGAGTTTCGAGACAGGGCATCGATACTCCGGAGTAGACTAGTGTGTACAGTCGAGACCCCGACGAGGGGCGGTGGCCGGTCTCACAAGCCACTGGTGTCAGTTGGATCACCTAAGATGTATACAGGTGCTCATTGGTTTATGAGTACACCGGACAGGACTCGCCGGGAATCTGCTAGTTAGTATTATATCTGCCGTCAGATAGCAGTTCCCTGGTGACATGTGTACAGGTTAGTTCATCGACCTGAGGTCGTCATTTGTCTCGTGTGAGTTCCCACTGTGCTTTGATTTCTACCCTACCACGGCTCAAAGGAGTCGTGCAAACAGGTAGCTTTTGGGTACAGTCCCGAGCCATGTGGAGGCACGTGAGCGGATCGGCAGGGGATTCGTCTCTCCCGGTATTAGGGGCGAGGTCGTGCTGTGTCTAGGGGAGCCATTACACAAAGTCCATGGCCATGGCAGGAGATTTACTGGTAGGTACTCCAGTAGTATCTCAGGGTGTTATTGGGCTTCACTCCGACACGACTTATACTGCTATTGGGGGTCTGACGTTACTAGCCCCCTAGGCAGATATGCGATACTCATAGACGAACGGACCGGACTGTATATACATTGTCACTGTTAGGCTCAGTAGGGTTTTCCGGATGAGTGCGCTCATCGGCATCCCTTGAGGTCAGTCCATGGGCAGCCGTTACGCATTGCTAGTGCCGCTGACGGTTTGTGGTTAAACCCACTGCCAGGGTACTGACGAGTCATTAGAGTCCCCCACAGACAGTTTCCCAAGTTCGGGCGAAACGTTGTAGAGGCCGTATGGTTTTATGGCAGGGTTCGGAAAATGCACGTGCGTTTACGCACGTGTCGATTTTCGGATAGATGATACTGGTCGGCTTTGGTTTAAGTCGGATCCGAGTATTATATTGAGTAGGTATAATATCTTTGTCTCAGTTGCATTTGTATTCGGTCGTAATACAAATGCGGATATATTTATACAGTTTCGGGATTGTCCAGAAATTCGTTTCAGGATCACTTTTGGAAGTTGCCAGTTTCCAGTTTTCTATCAGCCGTCTTTTAACATTCGGTTAAAGACGGATTTATCTTTTCTTCAGATAAGAGTGAGTCATCATTCTAGAAGGTTCTAGAAGTGATGAAGTTGCTAATGAGTCATCTTGACATTAATGGTTGCATTAATGACTTGATGAGGTGTTTATGTGAGTCATGCTTTGTTTTAATGATTCTTGTTTTGGTTAAGATATTTTGAGTGAGAAGCTTTCTCTTGTGGTCACCCCCCCTCTCCTAAGGTCACCTCCCTCTTGCTATATATGGACGGCCCTCTCTCTCCTCTCTCTCTCTCTCACTTGTTGTTTCACTTGAAAAGATATGATAGTATTTAGGGTGCATGGAATTTTACAGTTCATTTCATTCCCTCACCCAATTCCCTCGGCAACTTCATTAACCGATCGTCCACGGATTTGGACGAAGTGAGACAAAGTCATCTACTCCTTCTCTACATCATTCTTGGTCGTCTCTTTTAGCAAACTTGACGATCGAGTTGCGTCAAGTCAGAGGCGGGAGCCCGTTTAAAGAATCAGTGATGTGGTGCCACCTCGACGAGGATATCGGAGATCGACGAGATCGGAGCAGCCGCAACGGAGCGTGGGATGATGGTTAAAAAACGAAGGACTCGGATCGTTCGGTATAACCTTTCTACACTATTTACAGTTTGTTAGTTTAGCAATAATGGCAGATCCGGGTTAAAGTATACGATAGCGCCAGTTAAAAAGTTTTTGTTCCGCATTTTGGCGTCTGTAGACGGCCGGGGAGCTAGCGTAGACTTACAGTGGTATCAGAGCCTAACCATTTTGCTATACTAACTTGTGCTAATGCGTTTAAAACATCGATCGAACCGGAAATCAAAAATCACAATTTTTTAGCTTGACAGTTTCTGTCGATTTTAAATGGTCTCGTAAAATTATTCTACATGTCTCAGAATACTGTGCAGGCTTTTCTAAGAACCACGAAGAAATTTGGGCACGTGATTCGATGATACCGCCGCGGAAACGCTGTCAAACCTATGGTTTGACCGCGCTTCCGCGGCCATACAGTGAGCTCGTGGCCCCAAATTTTCACAGTGAGTTCTATGTTGGATTTTGTGGTTTTTGGTAAATATCGTTTTGGCCCTGATTTTGTTACTGTTCACCAGTAAGTCGTGGGGCCCACTTTTTGATATTTGGTCGATCGAAATTTAAACACGTTAGTTTACAGTGCTTACATTATATCTCCGACCGGGAATGTCATTTGATCGGTAAACCGCGTCTGATTGCTATAGTTCTTTTAGACGGGTTTGCGAACGTGACATTCGCGTTGATGTTCTGTTTTGTGCTGTGATGTTGCGGATTTGTCGTGGTGGATAGCAGTGTGCAATGGTAGTACAGTTTGAGTTTATTTGTACATTTGATATTGCGGGGCGAGCGTCCAACTTGTGGACTGCCGTCACTGCCTGTTGTATAATATGCTTTTGGGGCACGACCAGGTTACGGTCGATGTACCTATTGTACTATTTTTCATTACTGTACTAGGTTTTTCCCCAAGACGGAGTGCACGGATAGCCGGGTTCTGGGGGGCAACGGGTCCGCATCTCATGGCTTTGAGAGGCAGAGGGGTCCCACTCTAGAATTGGCAGACCATTCGCCGCACTCGTAGGGAGTACAGGTTGACCCAAGGAGGGGTGCCCAAGATTACCGGATTCCGTGGAGTGCTGGGTGGTCCATTCACTATGCTGTAGGGGGCTGCCTCGCTTCAGGTTTTGGCGGGTAACTTGCCGCACCCGTAGGGGTCTAGGTTTCATTGCACAGGCTATCCACACGACAGGGGAACGTCGAGTTTCAGCAGCGGCTCTGTGAAACCCGGGGATCCCAGATTATCTGTATTGTTCTGTGATGCTTATTACTTTTCTGTAATGTTGCATATTATCACGCCTGGAGCGATTATTGTATATTGGTTTATATACTATTAGATGTTGTATATGTTTTACACCCGCGCTAGTCCAGTCCCCGCTCTGTCGTTAGTTAAGTAACCTAACGGGTGATGACGGGACCCAGTGACGAATGCGGATGGCATATACGTACATTTTATTTTCGTTCTTTTTTGGTGTGATTATTGATGGGACTGTGTTGATTCTGATCAACGCAAAGTAAAATAAACCTGTTTGCAGTTGTTGGAACAAATTAAAAAAGTGTTTATGAAAGACGTTTTCTTTTGTTATGCATAGCGGTATTCAGTGGAATATCCTGCACCTCATTCGACGGGGCAAGGGTCGATATCCCTTCACCGGGACTGACCCCTTGGACAGAAGCTTGCGTCAGCGTAATAACTTCACTATAGTCGATTTCAAGTTTCTTTGCATAGCGGTATTCAGTGGAATATCCTGCACCTCATTCCACGAGGAAAGAGCCGAGATCCCTTTACCGGGAGTGACCTCTTTAGCAAAAGGTTTTCGCCACTATATTTTAAAAAAGCTATCAGGTTCCTTCAGCGATATCAAGTTCACTACGTTAAAGGTTTTTCGCCAAAAACCAGCCGTAGCCCTCCGTCACTTCTTTTGGGTATTCAGTAGTATTCAAGCTATGTATTTTGACCAACGCCAAGGCATAGTGTTTGGTAGCTGCTGGGTATTCAATTGTTGCATAGATAGATGAGTTAGTTTGGGACAGTCGTTCTGCCATTTTGACCAACGTCAAGGGCATGTGCGGGTGGGTTCAAATTGACAAGATAGTGACGGGTAGAACTTGGCATGTGACTTATGACATTTTGACCAACGCCAAGGTTATAAGAGCATGGGGCAAAAATCATATCGGGAGTTTCTAAAGAAACTGAAACTTGCCAAGTATGCGCATACCTTCTGGAGTATGAGTAACGTGGTTGCATTCCATCACGTTATCATGCGATGAGAGTTGGATCCTGATTCCCACTGATGAGTTGGTTTACTCTTCGGGTGATCCCGATTGATTCTTCTTTAGGTTTGGAGGAGAATTTGACAGGACAGTGGGAGGTTTCCGGATTAGATAAAGTAATGACCATTCTGATCTAGGTTAGAGTGCACGCAGAGTGTTTCTTTTCTCTCTCTCTTTTGCAGCGACCCTTGACCGACCCTAGACTATGACTCAGTGACCAGGTTGACCGAACCCTCTTAAAATACTGGCTTTTGGATTGTCTGAGTTGCATAAGTCATTGCCACTCATTCTTTTACCCTTTGAATTTCTCAGAACACCCGTATTACTACGGATATCCACTTCCATTGGATAGATCCATCGTATGGTTATATACGAACTCGAAGGGACTTCTTCGAGGATGGATCCAGGTTCAGGAGAAATAGAATTGGTTTATTCAGTTGTCTTTTATTATCACCTTCTCTCAGGTTGCGAGAGCTCCTTGGTTTAGGAGAGTACACCTATTACGCCTATTGGATAGTCTTATTCCAAACCATAGGCTGGTGCCGAAAGGTAGGGAATGAAGAAAACCAATTAGCCTAAGTAGGGTGTGCAGAAGGTAATATGTAAAGACAAAATAAAGGGATTAGAAAGAGGGCAAAGTAAATTGCGACTGATATCATTCACGACCAAAACCGCGTACTTCATCGCCACTCCTATTTCACCTTTGAAGGAATAAGGTATTATTCAGTTGTCTTTTATCATCACCTTCTCTCAGTTGCGAGTACTCCTTGGTTTAGGAGGGTACACCTATTATGCTTACTGGATAGTCTTCTTCCAAACCATTGGCTGGTGCCGAACGGTAGGGAAGGAAGAAAACCATTTAGCCTAACGATGGTGTACAGAAGGTAACGACTAAAGACAATAAAGGGATTTGGAGAGATGGCAATAAAATATACGGTTGAAGTCATGAATTGGATTATGGAAGAGGCATTGCTATGAATACCAGGATACCCCTACGAAACATTTTCATGTTTCAGTGCATTGTTAAAGAAAAACTGTTTTCCCGATTAGACACTTACTCCAAGGGTATGTATTTACCAGGTTTCATTCTCATATCTGTATGGTTTTACAGATGATGAGTGGGAGTAAGATATTGGGAATTAGGTGATCATCCTCATTATATCGGAATTCGTTGTAATTGGTGATATTTGAGGAAATCGCCAGGGTACAGTTTTCTACCTACGACGCACAGGTTTTGAGTTGTTTAACTCAGCGGACTTATACAGAGTATTGTATGTTGTCCAAGTGTCCATCAGGACAAGGGGCAGGTTCTCGTACTATGTTCTGTTTACTTATAACTTCTCTAGTATTTAGACAAGTGTTTCGTAGAAATACAAGGTCTATGTTTTGAGAAGTTGTGGGTATAAGAATAAAGTAGAGAACCAGGTATCACAAGTATCGGGATTCTTCAAAGAGATCGAAGGTGTAGATTCTTGTGATTGGTATTCAGATGATAGTGATGGTTTTGAGAAACGTGTTTCTCTTTCAGGTTGCTCATAATTGGATGGATTCCTAAGTTGAGTAATGCTGATTAGCCTCTTTTCCATTAAGTTGATATGCACTGGAGACAGCTGCATGATTTGAATCTGGTTCCAATTAAATAAGTGCCAAAGTTTCTATATTGGATATAGAATAGTTCGTACCTTAAAAGATGTTAAGGTGCGGGGAGTTGTCCAGCTTATGCTTAAAACCAGACTATGGATAACTCAGGGCACGTTTCTGTAATGGCTGTTTGTGGGTTGACCCTGGCTATGACGAGGGTTGATATTCTACCATTTGGAAGATCAATAGTGATATTGTTCTTGACTCGCCACAGTTTTAGTAAAATGGATCTTTTTCAGAAAACAGTAGTGGGAGTATGGTAGAACTGGAAGCGATTTCAGAACCGCAAACGATTACGGAAAATTTAATAAGACCTATATATTCAATCAGGTTTGACATTCCAATAGCCACTCCGCAGATGTGGTAGGTAACCTCAGACACCCGAGAGGTACTTCGGTAGGCTCAAGGACGGTGACAGGGAGGTTCTTATCTACCCAGACTTGACACTACTATTGTTCCAGGTTATGAGACCCGGTAGGAGGGTTGTCGTAGTCAGTGGGAGCAGCGGAAGCATAGTGGGCAAGATGCTTATATCTATTTATAGACTTGAGCAGTTATAGCGGAGATAGATCATCTAATTTTGATGTGACAGTCATGGGTTTGACTTCAATTAGAATAGGGGATGGATCAGTTAAGAAGGTAGTAGGGTGTGATGTCATGGTATCTGGATGACATACACAGAGTAGGAAGTAAAATTCCTATACTACGATCGGTATTACTATGGTCGTCACACAGTTGTTTCTCCAGACAGGATATGGATATAATATTTGACATTCTGGTTTCCAGATCTATGGTTTTAGATCTGGATTTGGGTAGTTTCCCAATGTGGGTACTTTGACAGATATTCTAATGGTTTTTGGAATAGTTGACTCCTAGCATGGTGGTGTACCTGCAGGTGATGGAGTCACCCTCTCTAAAGGTGTCTTACAGACTAAAGGGGAGAGGGATGTGCATGATTGGCAGATCACTTGCTTAGGCAATTGAGTCAATCATGAGATGTCAAGTACCACACCAAATGTTGGTTTTTCACTAGATGCAATAAGTTTGTATTAATCCAATCCTGAAGAAACATAAGGAAGCAGTTTTAGAACATAAGTACATGTTCTACGGATTTGATGACGGCAGCCTCCTTCGGGAGACGATTATCATTCCAGGCTTCAAAGGTGACATGGTTGACAGAGAGATTGTCAGAGCTATAGTTTTTCCCTCTGACGAAGAGGGACAGTATTGTGGACAGGTGGTCCAAGAGGATACTGTGGGTGGCATGGTGCCAGATACTGATTAGGTTCAGTGATCGTTACAGTCTAAGAAGTTTGGATTTGGAGTTCATTTATGAACCAGGTCCCATCAGATATCCAGACATATTCTAAGACAGGTATTAATCGATTCGGGAGATGGCTTTCTCCGCGAACTTGAGATTTAGAGAGATATAGAAAGAAACTTCTAGGCGGATCCACTCACTAAGGCTATTTCTCGAACACAATAGTTTTACAAACGGGCTTTGTGATACTGATTAGTAGAGGAGTTGGATGTTCGGTTTCACACTGGCTGTGAGTAGTCGACATCGCAATAATTAGCCTTGAGTGCAAGTGGGAGATTGTTGGAGATAGTGCCCTCATAGTCAATTATTGGATCACCGGTACGTGATTGCAATGATTGCGGATGACCTATACCGGTAGGACAGTCTTACTCAAGATGATAGTATGCTATCTGGTTTGCCTTTATCAGTAGTGTACAGGTTCAGGTGACTGATCACTGCTGCACTTTGATAGAGACCTTAGGATCTTGCTTTACTACCAACAGTATGATGGCGATCATATACGTGAGAGTTGGGTAGTTTATACGCATATCCTTAATTGTGGTCCCTAGTCGTGGGAGTTTCGAGACAGGGCATCGATACTCTGGAGTAGACTAGTGTGTACAGTCGAGACCCCGACGAGGGGCGGTGGCCGGTCTCACAAGCCACTGGTGTCAGTTGGATCACCTAAGATGTATACAGGTGCTCATTGGGTTATGAGTACACCGGACAGGACTCGCCGGGAATCTGCTAGTTAGTATTATATCTACCGTCAGATAGCAGTTCCCTGGTGACATGTGTACAGGTTAGTTCATCGACCTGAGGTCGTCATTTGTCTCGTGTGAGTTCCCACTGTGCTTTGATTTCTACCCTACCACGGCTCAAAGGAGTCGTGCAAACAGGTAGCTTTTGGGTACAGTCCCGAGCCATGTGGAGGCACGTGAGCGGATCGGCAGGGGATTCGTCTCTCCCGGTATTGGGGGCGAGGTCGTGCTGTGTCTAGGAGAGCCATTACACAAAGTCCATGGCCATGGTAGGAGATTTACTGGTAGGTACTCCAGTAGTATCTCAGGGTGTTATTGGGCTTCACTCCGACACGACTTATACTGCTATTGGGGGTGTGACGTTACTAGCCCCCTAGGCAGATATGCGATACTCATAGACGAACGGACCAGACTGTATATACATTGTCACTGTTAGGCTCAGTAGGGTTTTCCGGATGAGTGCGCTCATCGGCATCCCTTGAGGTCAGTCCATGGGCAGCCGTTACGCATTGCTAGTGCCGCTGACGGTTTGTGGTTAAACCCACTGCTAGGGTACTGACGAGTCATTAGAGTCCCCCACAGACAGTTTCCCAAGTTCGGGCGAAACGTTGTAGAGGCCGTATGGTTTTATGGCAGGGTTCGGAAAATGCACGTGCGTTTACGCACGTGTCGATTTTCGGACAGATGATACTGGTCGTCTTTGGTTTAATCCGGATCCGAGTATTATATTGAGTAGGTATAATATCTTTGTCTCAGTTGCATTTGTATTCGGTCGTAATACAAATGCGGGTATATTTATACAGTTTCGGGGTTGTCCTGAAATTCGTTTCAGGATCACTTTTGGAAGTTGCCAGTTTCCAGTTTTCTATCAGCCGTCTTTTAACATTCGGTTAAAGACGGATTTATCTTTTCTTCAGATAAGAGTGAGTCATCATTCTAGAAGGTTCTAGAAGTGATGAAGTGGCTAATGAGTCATCTTGACATTAATGGTTGCATTAATGACTTGATGAGGTGTTTATGTGAGTCATGCTTTGTTTTAATGATTGTTGTTTTGGTTAAGATATTTTGAGTGAGAAGCTTTCTCTTGTGGTCACCCCCCCCTCTCCTACGGTCACCTCCCTCTTGCTATATATGGCCGGCCCTCTCTCTCCTCTCTCTCTCTCTCTCACTTGTTGTTTCACTTGAAAAGATATGATAGTATTTAGGGTGCATGTAATTTTACAGTTCATTTCATTCCATCACCCAATTCCCTCGGCAACTTCATTAACCGATCGTCCACGGATTTGGACGAAGTGAGACAAAGTCATCTACTCCTTCTCTACATCATTCTTGGTCGTCTCTTTTAGCAAACTTGACGATCGAGTTGCCTCAAGTCAGAGGCGGGAGCCCGTTTAAAGAATCAGTGATGTGGTGCCACCTCGACGAGGATATCGGAGATCGACGAGATCGGAGCAGCCGCAACGGAGCGAGGGATGATGGTTAAAGAACGAAGGACTCAGATCGTTCGGTATAACCTTTCTACACTATTTACAGTTTGTTAGTTTAGCAATAATGGCATATCCGGGTTAAAGTATACGATAGCGCCAGTTAAAAAGTTTTTGTTCCGTATTTTGGCGTCTGTAGACGGCCGGGGCGCTAGCGTAGACTTATAATACTGGTATTATTCTCGGTCCCGCACATATCTCATATGCACTCCTATTTCGTTTCGCTTGAGCCAGGAAACCTCTGTGTAGGACTCTAAAGACTCGTCAATACGCCGGCAGTAGGTGGTGATCATATCAATCACCCACAAGCCGCAAGCGGTCTGCTAAACGTAACGTCAATCCGGGTATTGAGCGATCAGAAGATCAACGAGCAAGCCTACTCACACTCCTGCGAATCCAATCAGTAACACTTACCGCACAGTCCGGTCTGTTCGTCTGATATGTCGCATATCTCGTCTAGGGGTGGTAAACGTCAGACCCCAGCAGCTTGATAAGTCATGCCGATGTAAGGTCCATAACAAGCATGAAACTACTGATAACACTTACCAGTAAATCAGTGCAACCCTGGCCAGGGATTTCCAGTTATGGCCAGTCGAGCATAGCGCAACATCAACCCCCAATACCGGGAGAGACGAATCCCTTCCTATCGCTCATTGCCTCCATGCGAATCGGGACTGTACCCAAAAACCACCTGTTTGCATGACTCAGTAGAGCCGTGGTAGGGTGGAAATCAAAGCACAGTGGATGACACACAAGACCCTATGAAGATCTTGGGTCAACAGACTAAGCTGTACCAGTGTCACCAGAGAACTGCCATCTAACATGAGGTATAATACCATCTGGGATTTCTCGGCGAGTCCGTCCAGTGTACCCAGTCTCCACTGAGCACCTGCATACCGTCTCTAATGTCAAACACCAATGGATATAGGATCATCCATCGCCCATCACATGGGTCGAGAAGATATACGCTAGTCTACTCTGGAATATCGATGCCCCGTCTTGATATTCCTACGACTAGGAACATTGAAGGATGTACTCATGGACTACCCACGCCCCACTAGTACGATCTTCATCATAGTCCTGGAAGTCGAGTACACATCCTAAGGGCTTTATCAACATGTAGCAGAGAGACAATAAGTATACATGTTAAGATAAAGAGCAACCAGATAGCGTACTATCATGTCCAGCAAGAAAGTCCTCCCTATATATGTCCCAGCATCCACTACATTATATATCTCATGTACAGGAATGGCCTCTAGGGAATACATATAACTAACATATGCAACATATCAGACGAAGATACCGGACTGTACGGGAGTGTTACTGATTTGATTCACAGGAGAATATACAGGCTTGCTTGTTGATCTTCTGATCGCTCAATAACTGGGCGGCTGTTACGTTTAGCGGACCGCTTTCAGCTTGTTGGTGTTTGTCACGACCCTAAAAAAAGGTACGTGATGGCCCTAATACTACGCAACGCCTCCAGATGTAACGCAGTAAAAGAAAGCCAAAACCCAGAAATCTAAACCATAAAAATACGGAAAAGATAGTAATAAGTTTTGGAAACATTTGAAATCGCAACCCAAATTCTTTAAAATAGTCCACATTTTCTATAAAATTTTGGCAGCACCTCCTTTGTAAAACAAGCCCCTAAAAAGGGTACAACATAGATATAAAGTAAAACATCCCAAACGGGAGCAAAATCCACGCCCAATGGCGGAAAACAACACCACAACAGATATACGACGCTGTAGCGAAGAAATAAGAGACAACAGAAAGAAACTGTATAAAATCCACAACATATACAAAACCGTCCTCACCAAGTCTCTAAGTCACAACATACTGGTAATAGATGGAGAGTACAATATACAACGAATATATACAATACAACTCTCAGATACCCACAAAACCCACCTGGCAAAACTGCACACTAACAGGCGAAGTGGTATCCGCAACCCAAAAGATGATAGATGGTGTATAACTGAATAGCTCAAAAGCTGAATAGCTTGCCTTGACTACTTTGGGGAAACACCTGCAATACCTGTGGCACAACGGGGGTGAGTTGCCAACTCGTGAATAGTAAATAACATATGCAGGTAATCGCGAGAATGTACGTACAGCATGAATCTAATATATGTCAATTGCGGTAATAACATGTCATGAGTACGAAATAATGGAAAGTACACAAACCAGTACCACCAATATATCCAGCAATAATGATGTAACAACAGTATGCAATAATCATGCACTGGGGATATGAGAAAGTAAATGTGCAACTCTCATGGAGGTACTCTCACAGGTACTCCTAATACATGGAATAGTGCACAAGTATATAAAGATGAGGTATGGAGTGAAATATGTCATTTCCACGGAATCCTGACATCGTGGTAGGATCACAATCCAATAAGACAAATCAAAATCCCAATGCCTCAATCAGTCACCAAATTAGCTCTCATATCATCTAAGGGTCACATCTCCTCAACTACACAATATCAAATGTATCTCGCATAAGTATCGAATGTACACATCAAGTATATCTCACATATCTAATATGTATACTAACAGTATATCTCCCATATATCAATGTACAACAGCAAGTGAATCTCACATCTCTCGTATGTACAATATCAGGTATATCTCCCATATATCAAATGTACAATAGCAAGTGGATCTCACATCTCTCGTATGTACAATATCTGGTATATCTCACATATGTCTCATGTACAACAGCTAGTGGATCCCACATATCTCGTCTGTACAATATCAGGTATGTCTCACCTATATCTCATGTACAACAGCTAGTGGATCCCATATATCTCGTCTGTACAATATCATCTATCTCACATATACCATATGTACAACACTAAGTGGATCTCACATCTCTAGTGTGTACGATATCATCATCCAATCCCAATGAATCTCATGAGTCTCAAGTCAAATCTCCAGCACAGTTCTAACATCCTAAATATAATGACATATATAAATATGATGAGGGCAATACACATATATTAGCGTCCCATTCCACTAATATTGGTGTAAAGGCATATATAACAGCGGCTAAATCCCCTGTTATATATACAAGAGTATTTAGAAATATCATAAAACCAATGTGTCAAGCATCGACACAGAAAACTGATAAGTACGTATCATACGCTATCACGAGAGCTCGAGTGCCTCGCTCTGCCCCTCGCCTCTCGACGTATCGATACGCACATGACTCCCAACGGTATCCCCCTGATATCCGCCGAGTCTCTGGTAATGTCAACGGAAAGTATGGCTCCCCTAGGCCTCATCGCCTCAATGCGACATCGGCTCACTCCGACAACATTCTTGCTTCGGGGTACCTCCGGGCCCCACCATGTATCCTCATGCGGCTCTCGACGCCTCCTCGCATAGGATATATATATCTGCACCGATAAATCTCATGGTGGATGCTATAATATCATTTCAAGGAAACCGGGTGTTCCAATGTATGCATAATTTCATGAACCACCACGGTCCCCAAATCCAGAAAACATCATGAAAAATCCATATAACAATGCGATAATCCATGAATAAATATACGCAATATGAAACTGTAATGAAAGCGTATAAATGAACAGCATAGCATTCACCAGATAATAAATGAATACATGAATCGTAAAGCAGAAATATAGGTATCTACCTACATGGTGATGTGATATACCTATCAGGTATGAATATGAAATACAAGTACACCTACCTGTATGCTGATGTGATATACCTATCAGGTATAAGTAAAGTATGGAATGCAAGTACACCTGTGTCCATGTGATGATGTAATATACCTATCAGGTATAGGTGAAGTATGAAAAGCATGTACACCTGTACCTATGTCCCTAGGTGTATATGTACCTAGCACTAAAGGTACAGCATCCTATAGGTAAACAGGAACTAGCATGTCAAGTCTAAATATAACGATAATAAATATGTATCAAAGTCACAATGTTCCTAACCATACAATATCATTTCTAAAATATGGTCGTGTATGACATGGCAATTATTGACGGTGTGTGTGGCATCCAATCTGTGCTCTCGCAATCTGAGCGGTCAATAATAGTGCAGTGTCCTAAGGGTACTAATCCAATCACAACTATCACTAAGCAGTCAGGTATATGCGCAATTCTAAACATGATATAGAATATGCGACAAAGGTAAAGGTTTCTAGCCCAGACGCATAACGCCATGCGGGCGATTCCCCTGTAGATGTTAAATCTACTCACCCACACTCCAAGCTAGAAGAAGTCTACACCCTGAATCCCCCTGTGGCAGTGTCTGTAGTCCTCGTCTGCGAACCTGCAACATATAAACAACAACAATATACATATATCAATAATAGCTACGAAATACGAACTAGCTATATCTAACCGACACAACAACACACAATCACCTCTTAAGTGTTCGTATCGTGGCTAACGAGAGTAGCGACACGACGGAAACGACTTAAGAGCGAAACCACGAAAACGGCACGACGCGTGTCGTAACACGTATCGCACGAACACGAAACACTAAAAACTGCACAATTGATCCCAGATTTTCCTACTGTGAAAACTAAACAAAATCAACAAGACCAGAGGAACCCTAACCCTAGCAGACACCTACAGGCAAAACCCCACACCCAAACTCCTCACTAGGCCCGGCGTCGCCGGCCTTTCTTCTTGCTGTCGCCGGCCCAGGCCGGTGCCATGGGGTCCGTCTCTCTGGTGGTGCTCCAGGTCCCCTAGTACAACATACTCACTATGTTTAATTTATCAGTAAACTACCTGGGTCAAAGCAGATCCTAGAAACCATAATCCGACACTAAAATTACGATATTTCGTATCAAACCCTAATTTAAACAATCTAAACTGCAAAGCTACACTAAAAACACATAAATAACAGTATGAGAATTTACCTAACCAAAGAACAACAAGAATCCAAGCTCAAGAACACTCCAAGGCATCCAAGTGAGAAAACATGCACAAAAATGTGATTTTTGTGAAGAAAATTGGATTTTGTGAATGATTTATGATAGAAATGAGAAGGGAATTGCACAAGTGCAGGAGAGGGAAGGGGAGTGCTCGGCCAAGTGTGAGGGAGAGAGAGAGAGGGAATTTCCTAGGTAATTTCCAACCATAAATGCAAGTCAATGCATTCTCACTCAAGGTCAACACATGCATGCACCTTCTCTTCTAATCCTTTCTATTCTTTTCTTTTCTATTTCCCTTAAAACCATGACCACACACTCACTCATATGCTATGTTGTTTAGTTACTTAGGAAAATTTTAAGAAAAGTTGCAAAGAAAAGATTTCCAGAAAAGTGAAAACCGGACTAAAATAACATTAAAAATGGGAAAAACTCAAATTGCACCAAAACGTCCCATATACTCTCAAAGTGTGCGCACAAGCTTTATTTTCTCAAAACTAGGTGCTGGTAACTCGATATGGCCGTTTGATCGCAATCGGTATAAAACTGACAATACCGACGAATTTCACCCAAAAACAGAAACAAATACAAAACGATTTTCTAGATCGTTACAATCTCCCCCCTTATAAAAATTCGTCCCCGAATTTAAAATTTTCACCAAGCATACCTTCAAAGAGAAGAGTACAAAACTCCCAAATCTCACTCGCAGCTTCCCAAGTGATCCCCTCACTATACAGCTACGTCTAAGAAAACTCTACACATATGGCAAGACCTTTGACCGAAGTTTCTTCACCTGCCGAACCATTTACACACATGGCTGTCGGTGAACGAAAAGATCGAGTCCAAATCAATGGTCTGTGCTGAATCATGTGAAAAAGTCATGAAGGTATTTGCCAAGAATCAACACCATGAAAACGGGGTGAATAATCTATAATCTGGGCAGAAGTGCCAAATTAAAGCAACGAAAACTAACTTACATAAAGGATCTCAAAGGAACCTCAAATGCTGGGATAAGCTTCCCAAAACTCAACATGTCATTCATCGGAAAGTCTGTAGGAATACATGATCTCCCACTGCGAACTCAATCTGCGACCTACCTGGTCGACATAAGACCTCTGTGTGCACTGGGCTACTATCATCCTGACCTGAACCAACTGGAACATCTCCGAAGTCTCTAGACTAGCTGAGGTCCAAAAAATCCTACTAAGCTGAGTCAGAAAAACAGACTGGTGATCGACACTACCTGACTAAACCTAAGGTTGCCAATTGAAATATCTCCTGATAACAGCTATCCAGAAGTATCCTACAATGGCGAGTGACGATCCCAACTGCCGCAAACAACAAACCAAACCAACACTCAACAAGACAACACCTTGAAACGAAACCTGAAATTTCTCTTCACATTCCTGTCCACCCGTAACTATCTCACAAGTAACGTCAATGTTGGTGGAACTTGAATGAACACAGAGAGTTGACTGATGTGCTTTCTCTAGGATTTCACGTCTCTACCCGATAACATCAGGTACACAACCGCATCCCTAACTTAGCACAACCTTGTCACAATCAAGGGCTCCGAATCAAAAGCAAGAACTGATGCAATTGATAACCAAATCTCCAACTGCTGAAAACTCTGCACACATGCCTCAGTTCAAAGACAAGAACCTCCATTCTAGGTCTTTACAGTCAACGGTGCAACAATACTCTAGTAATCCTGCACGAAACGGCGGTAAAACCTGCTAAACCCAAAATCAAAGGACCTCTGTCCGAACACAAGTCTGGGCCTAAGCTGTACGGTCACGATCTCCCTCGGAACCATACGAAACCGTCTCCCGTAACTACAAGACCTAGGAGTCAACACAAACAAACCTGAAGGAACACTCCGAGAAACTAGCAAGCAGCTGGGCTCTACCAATGTCTGCAAAACAACTTCTCAAGTGCTGCTCCTGTTCCTCAAGACACAAGTATTGACCAGAATGTCGTCAAAGCACAACAGCAACTGGTCGAGGAACGGCCTGAAGAAATCTGGTACATCATCTCCACAATTGCTGCTAGGGCATTAGCAAGTCCAACGACACTACCAAAACACAACTGCCCGTAGCAAGCACAAAAACAGAATTCGGAATGTCACTACTCCGAACCCGCAACAATGATGACCTGATCCCAAACAAACTTAGAAAAAGTCTCGCACTCTGGAGCTGATCGAAGAAATCGTCAAAACGAGGTAACTGATACCTAACCGCACCGTAAGCCGGTTCAATTGACGATCTATCAATCCACAACCGCAAACTGTCGTCATCCTCCTGAACGAACAGAATTAGGAACTCCCAAAAGCGAAACACACGGACACACAAACCTCCCAACCAACAACTCTGCAGCCGATCCATAAGCTCCTTGAATTTCGCTAGCTTTACTGGAACATCGTCGGAAAACTCTTGCACGATAACTACCCGGCCCAACAATCCCAATGTGGCTCCGGTATCTCGAATGAACGTCAAGAATCCACGACATCTCCTCTAAAGCTGACTAGCGAAAAAGGCTGAATTCAAGCTGTGATAGGCAGCACAACTATCCACCTGTACAACAAGAACTGACTCGCCGGGAAAACAAATCCTGACTGTTTCCACACGGTAGTCCACAGACGCCTAACACGTAACTAACCAATCCATGCCCAGGAGAACGTCAAGTCCAACATCTCTAGAAGGATCCAATGACGGCAAAATCTCCTCACCAACTGGCATACGACTGAAATACGTGTCGCGCAACAAAAGAATCGCTGACAGAAATTAACACAAACAAAATGGCTGATCTATCTAACACGATCCTCGTCCCCACCACGGCACAAAGTGCGAAAAACCAACAAGTATACCTGACACATCTGCACTGGACGTCCGGGCGTCCGGTTGAGTAGAAACAAACCCTCGTGTCTGCCTTCTACCCACAACTGGCTGAAATCCTCCACTCTGCGGTATAGCTGTCTCGCAACAACGTGGCTCAGTACAAACTCGAACCCGATGATCCAAACTCCCGCACCGATAACATCCGAAAGAAAACTGCTGACCATCCTGGGGATAAGAGCTAGACGACTGTCCTCGTCTCACACCTCTTGTACTCGTATGCCGTGCACGAAACCTATCACGACGACTGAACCTCTGTCCCTGGACTGGCACACCTGTACGGGTCCTCCACTGTCCTGGAACTCGCAAAGTCTCTGGAATACGTGTCTCGTCGACTGGAGCTACATCCACTGGTGCTACATAAGTAACAGACTGCTGCACGCTGATCCCAAGGAACAACTGTCCAACTGGGGTGACAACCTCCTGTCGCTGCGCTCGAATGGCATCAACTAATGATCTCATCGTCTGGCGCAAATCCTGCATCTCTGTCACAAGTCTAGCTAGCTGATCAGTCGAAGGCTGATCCATCTGCAACTATGCAACACGAGTGCCCTCCTGGTCAGTGCTCGTCTCACCCGAGCTAACCCTGACCTCGGCTCTCGCTGCATCACTCTGAGTCCCCGTAGTCATCGATGGCAAGGCTATAAATAAAGATAGGATTCGATAAGAACATGGAAATCGAATCACAAGGATATGAATCATCAAGGAAGGAATCTCAAACAATTGTACTTAGGTACTTTAGGCGAAATACTGCATCGTAAGTATGCTGCAGACATACCCACAGTACGTTACTCCGCTTAGGTTACCTACTCCATCATACCAGGTCATCCTACACTCCGAAAGGTAAAACCACGCTCTGATACCAACTTTGCCACGACCTAAAAAAAAGGTACGTGATGGCCCTAATACTACGCAACGCCTCTAGACGTAACGCAGTAAAAGAAAGCCAAAACCCAGAAATCTAAACCATAAAAATACGGAAAAGATAGTAATAAGTTTTGGAAACATTTGAAATCGCAACCCAAATTCTTTAAAATAGTCCACATTTTCTATAAAATTTTGGCAGCACCTCCTTTGTAAAACAAGCCCCTAAAAAGGGTACAACATAGATATAAAGTAAAACATCCCAAACGGGAGCAAAATCCACGCCCAACGGCGGAAAACAACACCACAACAGATATACGACGCTGTAGCGAATAAATAAGAGACAACAGAAAGAAACTGTATAAAATCCACAACATATACAAAACCGTCCTCACCAAGTCTCTAAGTCACAACATACTGGTAATAGATGGAGAGTACAATATACAACGAATATATACAATACAACTCTCAGATACCCACAAAACCCACCTGGCAAAACTGCACACTAACAGGCGAAGTGGTATCCGCAACCCAAAAGATGATAGATGGTGTATAACTGAATAGCTCAAAAGCTGAATAGCTTGCCTTGACTACTTTGGGGAAACACCTGCAATACCTGTGGCACAACGGGGGTGAGTTGCCAACTCGTGAATAGTAAATAACATATGCAGGTAATCGCGAGAATGTACGTACAGCATGAATCTAATATATGTCAATTGCGGTAATAACATGTCATGAGTACGAAATAATGGAAAGTACACAAACCAGTACCACCAATATATCCAGCAATAATGATGTAACAACAGTATGCAATAATCATGCACTGGGGATATGAGAAAGTAAATGTGCAACTCTCATAGAGGTACTCTCACAGGTACTCCTAATACATGGAATAGTGCACAAGTATATAAAGATGAGGTATGGAGTGAAATATGTCATTTCCACGGAATCCTGACATCGTGGTAGGATCACAATCCAATAAGACAAATCAAAATCCCAATGCCTCAATCAGTCACCAAATTAGCTCTCATATCATCTAAGGGTCACATCTCCTCAACTACACAATATCAAATGTATCTCGCATAAGTATCGAATGTACACATCAAGTATATCTCACATATCTAATATGTATACTAACAGTATATCTCCCATATATCAATGTACAACAGCAAGTGAATCTCACATCTCTCGTATGTACAATATCAGGTATATCTCCCATATATCAAATGTACAATAGCAAGTGGATCTCACATCTCTCGTATGTACAATATCTGGTATATCTCACATATGTCTCATGTACAACAGCTAGTGGATCCCACATATCTCGTCTGTACAATATCAGGTATGTCTCACCTATATCTCATGTACAACAGCTAGTGGATCCCATATATCTCGTCTGTACAATATCATCTATCTCACATATACCATATGTACAACACTAAGTGGATCTCACATCTCTAGTGTGTACGATATCATCATCCAATCCCAATGAATCTCATGAGTCTCAAGTCAAATCTCCAGCACAGTTCTAACATCCTAAATATAATGACATATATAAATATGATGAGGGCAATACACATATATTAGCGTCCCATTCCACTAATATTGGTGTAAAGGCATATATAACAGCGGCTAAATCCCATGTTATATATACAAGAGTATTTAGAAATATCATAAAACCAATGTGTCAAGCATCGACACAGAAAACTGATAAGTACGTATCATACGCTATCACGAGAGCTCGAGTGCCTCGCTCTGCCCCTCGCCTCTCGACGTATCGATACGCACATGACTCCCAACGGTATCCCCCTGATATCCGCCGAGTCTCTGGAAATGTCACCGGAAAGTATGGCTCCCCTAGGCCTCATCGCCTCAATGCAACATCGGCTCACTCCGACAACATTCTTGCTTCGGGGTACCTCCGGGCCCCACCATGTATCCTCATGCGGCTCTCGACGCCTCCTCGCATAGGATATATATATCTGCACCGATAAATCTCATGGTGGATGCTATAATATCATCTCAAGGAAACCGGGTGTTCCAATGTATGCATAATTTCATGAACCTCCACGGTCCCCAAATCCAGAAAACATCATGAAAAATCCATATAACAATGCGATAATCCATGAATAAATATACGCAATATGAAACTGTAATGAAAGCGTATAAATGAACAGCATAGCATTCACCAGATAATAAATGAATACATGAATCGTAAAGCAGAAATATAGGTATCTACCTACATGGTGATGTGATATACCTATCAGGTATGAATATGAAATACAAGTACACCTACCTGTATGCTGATGTGATATACCTATCAGGTATAAGTAAAGTATGGAATGCAAGTACACCTGTATCCATGTGATGATGTAATATACCTATCAAGTATAGGTGAAGTATGAAAAGTATGTACACCTGTATCTATGTCCCTAGGTGTATATGTACCTAGCACTAAAGGTACAGCATCCTATAGGTAAACAGGAACTAGCATGTCAAGTCTAAATATAACGATAATAAATATGTATCAAAGTCACAATGTTCCTAACCATACAATATCATTTCTAAAATATGGTCGTGTATGACATGGCAATTATTGACGGTGTGTGTGGCATCCAATCAGTGCTCTCGCAATCTGAGCCGTCAATAATAGTGCAGTGTCCTAAGGGTACTAATCCAATCACAACTATCACTAAGCAGTCAGGTATATGCGCAATTCTAAACATGATATAGAATATGCGACAAAGGTAAAGGTTTCTAGCCCAGACGCATAACGCCATGCGGGCGATTCCCCTGTAGATGTTAAATCTACTCACCCACACTCCAAGCTAGAAGAAGTCTACACCCTGAATCCCCCTGTGGCAGTGTCCGTAGTCCTCGTCTGCGAACCTGCAACATATAAACAACAACAATATACATATATCAATAATAGCTACGAAATACGAACTAGCTATATCTAACCGACACAACAACACACAATCACCTCTTAAGTGTTCGTATCGTGGCTAACGAGAGTAGCGACACGACGGAAACGACTTAAGAGCGAAACCACGAAAACGGCACGACGCGTGTCGTAACACGTATCGCACGAACACGAAACACTAGAAACTACACAATTGATCCCAGATTTTCCTACGGTGAAAACTAAACAAAATCAACAAGACCAGAGGAACCCTAACCCTAGCAGACACCTACAGGCAAAACCCCACACCCAAACTCCTCACTAGGCCCGGCGTCGCCGGCCTTTCTTCTTGCTGTCGCCGGCCCAGGCCGGTGCCATGGGGTCCGTCTCTCTGGTGGTGCTCCAGGTCCCCTAGTACAACACACTCACTATGTTTAATTTATCAGTAAACTACCTGGGTCAAAGCAGATCCTAGAAACCATAATCCGACACTAAAAATACGATATTTCGTATCAAACCCTAATTTAAACAATCTAAACTGCAAAGCTACACTAAAAACACATAAATAACAGTATGAGAATTTACCTAACCAAAGAACAACAAGAATCCAAGCTCAAGAACACTCCAAGGCATCCAAGTGAGAAAACATGCACAAAAATGTGATTTTTGTGAAGAAAATTGGATTTTGTGAATGATTTATGATAGAAATGAGAAGGGAATTGCACAAGTGCAGGAGAGGGAAGGGGAGTGCTCGGCCAAGTGTGAGGGAGAGAGAGAGAGGGAATTTCCTAGGTAATTTCCAACCATAAATGCAAGTCAATGCATTCTCACTCAAGGTCAACACATGCATGCACCTTCTCTTCTAATCCTTTCTATTCTTTTCTTTTCTATTTCCCTTAAAACCTTGACCACACACTCACTCATATGCTATGTGGTTTAGTTACTTAGGAAAATTTTTAGAAAAGTTGCAAAGAAAAGATTTCCAGAAAAGTGCAAACCGGACTAAAATAACATTAAAAATGGGAAAAACTCAAATTGCACCAAAACGTCCCATATACTCTCAAAGTGTGCGCACAAGCTTTATTTTCTCAAAACTAGGTGCTGGTAACTCGATATGGCCGTTTGATCGCAATCGGTATAAAACTGACAATACCGACGAATTTCACCCAAAAACAGAAACAAATACAAAACGATTTTCTAGATCGTTACAGTGTTTGATATGATCATCACCTACTGCCGGCGTATTGACGATTCTTTAGAGTCCTACACAGAGGTTTCTTGACTCAGGAAAAATGGAGTAGGAGCATATATGTTATATGTGCGGGACCGAGAATAATATGATATGAGATACCGTATTCTATTCTCGCGATATTTGATATCAGCCGGGTCAGCGGATCAAGTGTTGATTCGATGAATCTGTACATGTTATATTAGTCGGTTATATGCGATATAGCCGGATTGTCGGATCAAATGTTGATTCGATAATTTAATTTATAATTATATATGTGATATATTACATTATATTATCTAATATTGGCTCGCTTTATTGATTCATTTTCTCACCGGATAATACATTGATATATATGCGATATATGTTAATTGTATTATTTTCTTTTGTTATAAAAATATATTATATATGTGATATATAATATTGTAACAAGTTATTATTACAAATGCAACAAGATTAGTGGAGATTAAACATGGTTAGGGTTTGATTTGGGTTAGTCTTTTCTTGAAGCTTCTAGAAGCTTTTGTTTTGTTTCTTGCTTAGATATTTTGTTTAGATATTTTGATTAGAAATTTCTAACCCAACCCAAACCCTTAACCCTAGTAAACTCTCTACATGAGTTAATGATTGATATTATTAACTCAAGGTTCATTTGTAAGCACAGTAACTTTTCATTGTTCATCACAAAAGACTTCACCTTCTTCTTCCTCCTTGAAAGCTTTCTAGCTTTTGATTTTGTGATGAATGAGTTTGAGAATTTTAAAATAAAAGAAAGCATAATTCCTACTTCATCATCATCATCTAATCTATCCAATTAGATTAGGGTGTTCACTTCATTAATACTTGATTATAGAAGTGAGAGCTTGAGTTAAAGAAACTTCAAGGTTGATCATCTTCGAAAAGGAAGACTTAAAGCAAGCATGGATCATTCGGGTTTTGGAGCCTCTCTTGAGTCCGGGAGATCATGGACCGCGGTGAAGGGACTACTACTCGGAGCTTATGAAGCGAAGGAGCGTACTACAAAGGTTGTAATCCCTCTCTCTTAGATATAAAGATGTTTACATGATATGTCAACCGTAATTATCTAGCAAAGATCCTTGCTTTGGGTTGTTCGGCACTTCTAAATTTTAAATCGGGCATGGTTGATGCCTTATAGACTCTTGTGACAGTGCCTAGTAACCCTACAACCTGTACACATATCACCAGGGAACTGCTATCTGACGCTAGGTATAATACTAACTAGCAGGTTCCCGGCGAATCCTGTCCGGTGCACTCATAACCCAATGAGCACCTGTATACATCTTAGGTGAACCAACTGACACCAATGGCTTGTGAGACCGGCCACCGCCCCTCGTCGGTGTCTCGACTGTATACACTAGTCTACTCCGGAGTATCGACGCCCTGTCTCGAAACTCCCACGACTAGGGACTACTTTTAAGGATGTGCTTATAGACTACCCAACTCTCACGTAAATGATCGCCATCATACTGTTGGTAGTCAAGTAAGAATCCTAAGGGCTCTATCAACATGTAATAGTGAACAATAATGTCAGCTAAAGCAGTACATGATGATAATGACAAACCAGATAGCATACTATCATCTTGAGTAAGAATGCCCTACCGGTATAGGTCCTCCTCAATCATTGCAATCACGTGCCTGCGATCAAATAATTGACTTTGAGGGAACTACATCCGACAATCTCCCACTTGCACTTAAGGCTAATTATTACGATGTTGCATAATCACAGCCCGTATGATACCGAACATCCAACTCCTCTACTAATCAGTGTCACAAAGCTCGTTTATAAAACTATTGTGTTCGAGAAATAGCCTCAGTGAGTGGATCTGCTCTAATGTTTCTTTCTATGTCTCTCTTAATCTCAAGTTCGCGGAGAAAGCCATCTCCCGAATTGAGTAATACCTGTCTTAGAATATGTCTGGATATCTGATGGGACCTAGTTCATAAATGAACTCTAAATCTAAACTTCTTAGACTGTATCGTCAACTTAACTTAATTAGTATCCTGCACCATGCCTCCCTCAGTGTCCTCTTGGACCACCTTTCCAAAATACTGCCCCTCGTCAGAGGGAAAACTATAACTCTGACAATCACTCTGTCACCGATGTCACTTTGAAAGCCTGGAATGATAACCGTCTCCCAAAGGTGGCTGCCGTTATCAAATCCCTAGAAAATCCACTTATTTTCTAAAACTGCTTCCTAATATTTCTTCAGGATTGAATTAATATCATAACTTATTGCATCTAGTGCAAAAACAACATCTGGTGTGGTATTTGACATCTCATGATCAACTCAATTGCCTAAGCAAGTGATATGTTAATCATGCACATCCCTCCCCCTTTAGTCTGTAAGACACCTTTAGAGAGGGTGACTCTATCACCTGCAGATACACCACCATTCCAGGAGTCATCTATTCTAAATACCTTTAGAATACTGTCTAAGTACCCATATTGGGAAACTACCCAAATCTAGATCTAAAACCATAGATCTAGTAACCAGAATGTCTGATATTATATCCATATCCTGTGTGGAGAAACTACTGTGTGACAACCAAAGTATAACCGATCGTAGGATAAGAATCTGATTTCCTACAAAGTGCATGTCATCCAAATACTAGGACATCACACCCTACTACCTTCTTAACAGATCCATCCCCTATTCTGATGAAGTCAAACCCATGACTGTCATATCAAAAATAGATGATCTATCTCCGCTATATTTGCTTTAGTCTATAAATAGAAAAAAGCTAGTTGCCCACTATGCTTCCGCTGCTCCCAGTGACTACGACAACCCTCTGCCAGAGTCATATACACGTGCACTTTTAAAGCTAGTTTAGAACGGCGCTATACTCATATTCCTACAGGGTCTCGTAGCCTGGAACAACAGTAGTGTCAAGTCTGGGTAAACAAGAACCTCCCTGTCACCGTCCTTGAGTCTACTAGAGTACCTCTCGGGTGTCTGAGGTTACCCACCATATCTGCGGAGTGGCTAATGGAATGTCAAACTTGATTGAATCTTTAGGTCCTATTAAATTTTCCGTAATCGTTTGCGGTTATGGAATCTCTTCCGGTTCTACCATACTCCCATTACTGTTTTCTGAAAAAATCCATTTTACTAAAACTGTGGCGAGTCAAGAACAATATCACCATTGATCTTCCAGATGATAGAAAGTCAACTCTCATCATAGCCTGGGCCAACCCACAAACTGCCATTACAGAAATGTGCCTTGAGTTATCCAGAGTCTGGTTTTAAGCATAAGCCGAACAACTCCCCGTACCTTAACATCGTTAAGATATGAACCATTCTATATCCAATATAGTAACATAGGCACTGATTTAATTGGAACAAGATTCAAATCATGCAGCTGTCTCCAGTGCATGTCAACAAAATGGAGAGAGGCCGATCAGCATTACTCAACTTAGGAGTTCATCCAATTATGAGTAACCTGAAAGAGAAATAAGTTTCTCAAAACCATTACTATCAACTGAATACCAATCACAAGTATCTACATCTTCGATCACCTTGAAGAATCCCGATACTTGCGACACCTGGTTCTCTACTTTATTCTTGTACCTATAACTTCTCAAAACTTAGACCTTATATTTCTACGAAACACTTGTCTAAAAACTAAAGAAGTCACAAGTAAATATAATGTAGTATGAGACCAGCCCCTTTGTCCTAATGGACACTGGAAAACATACATTACTCTGTATGAGTCTCCCGAGTCGAATAACTCAAACTCTATGCGTCGTAGGTTGAAAACTGTACTTATGGTAATGCAGAATTACACCGCTGTTCAATGCTTCTTACCTAACCATCAACTGATATAGGTAAATGTCATGGACACAAATTCAAAAAGTTATATCTCACTTTATAAAAATAAACGTACAAATATATCAGTTTGAAATTGGTGCACAACAACGGATACTCAAAACCAAATACTTGTCGTCCGGCAAAAACCTAGGCGATTTCCTCAAATATCACCAATTACAACGAATTCTGATATAATAAGGATGATCACCATATTCCCAATAACCTACTCCCACTCATCATCTGTAAAACCATTCAGATATGAGAATGAAACCTGGTAAATACATACCCTAGAGCAAGTGTCTAATTGGGAAATCAGTTTTCAATTAACAATGCATAGTGAAACCGAAACATGAATATGTTTCGAAGGGGTATCCTGGTATTCCTAGTAATGCTTCTTCCATAATCCAATTCATGACTGTAACCGTATATTTCATTGCCATCTCTCCAAATCCCTTTATTTGTTTTTAGTCGTTACCTTCTGTACACCATCGTTAAGCTAAATGGTTTTCTTCCTTCCCTACCGTTTGGCAGCAGTCTATGGTTTGGAAGAAGACTATCCAATAAGCGTAATAGGTGTATACTCCTAATCCTAGGAATACTTGCAACCCGAGAGAAGGTGATGATAAAAGAAAACTGAATAAAACCTTATTCTATTCCTCCTCAACTGGAGAAAAGCAAAGGTGAAATAGGAGTGGCGATGAACTACGCGGTTTGGTTGTGAATGATAGCAGTCACAATTTACTTTGCCCTCTTTCTAATCCCTTCATATGTCTTTACTTATTATCTTCTGTACACCCTACTTAGGCTAATTGGTTTTCTCCTTCCTTACCGTTCGGCACCTGCCTATGGTTTGGAAGAAGACTATCCAATAAGCGTAATAGGTGTACTCTCCTAAACCAAGGAGCCCTTTCAACCTGAGTGAAGGTGATGATAAAATACAACTGAATAAACCAATTCAATTTCTCCTGAACCTGAATCCATCCTCGAAGAAGTCACTTCGAGTTCGTATATAACCAAACGATGGATTTATCCATTGGAAGTGGATGTTCATAGAAATACGAGGTGTTCTGGAGAAATGCAAAGGGTAAAAGATGGAATGACAATGATGTATGCAACTCAGACAATCCAAAAGCCAGTATTTTAAGAAAGTTTGGTCAACTTGGTTACTGAGTCATAGTCTAGGGTCGGTCCATGGTCGCTGCCAAAGAGAGAGAGAGAGAGAGAAAAGAAACACTCTGCGTGCACTCTAACCTAGATCTGAATGGTTATCACTTTATCTAATCAGGAAACCTCCCACTGTATCCTCAAATTCTCCTCCAAACCTGAAGGAGAATTATTCGGGATCACCCGAAGAGTAAACCAACTCATCAGTGGGAATCGGGATCCAACAATTATCGCATGATAACGTGATGGAATCCACTCACGTAATCACACTCCAGAAGGTATGCGCATGCCTGGTAAGTTTCCTGTATGTTTGAAACTCCCGATATGGATTTTTGCCCCATGCTCTTATGACCTTGACGAAGGCCAACAAATCATAAGTCACATGTCAAGTTCTACCAGTCATATTCCAGGTTAATTTGAACCCACCCGTACATCCCTTGACAAAGGCTAACAAGGTAATACGACTGTCCCAAACCAACGCATCTATCTATGGAACAGAAAAGTAACAAGCAGCTACCATGCACTATGCCTTGACGAAGGCTAACAAACATAGCATGAATACTAAGTGCTACCCGTCTGAAACGACGGAGGGCTACGGCTGGTTTTTGGCGAAAAAACTTTAATGTAAAGAACTTGATCTCGTTGAAGGAACCTGATAGCTTTTTACAAATATATAGTGGCGAAAACCTTTGCTAAAGAGGTCACTCCCGGTGAAGGGATCTCGGCTCTTTCCTCGTGGAATGAGGTGCAGGATATTCCAACTGAATACCGCGATGCAAAGCAATAAGTAATCGACTATAGTGAAGTTATTACCCTGACGCAAACCTCTGCCCAAGGGGTCACTCCCGGTGAAGGGATCTCGGGCCTTGCCTCGTTGAATGAGGTGCAGGATATTCCAACTGAATACCACTGTGCAAAACAAAAGAAAACGTCCTTGTAATAACACTTTTTGAAAACTGTTCCAACAACGTCAAACAGGTTTTTTTTCCTTTGCATTGATCAAAATCAATGCAGTCCAATCAATTAATCACACCAGAAAAGAACAAAAATAAAATATACGTATATGCCATCCGCATTTGTCATTGGGTCCCGTCATCACCCGTTAGGTTACTTAACTAACGACATAGCGGGGACTGGACTAGCGCGGGTGTAAATCATATACAACATCTACTAGTATATATACCAATATACAATAATCGCTCCAGGCGTGATAAATGCAACATTACAGAAAAGTAATAAGCATCATAGAACAATACAGATAATTTGGGATCCCCGGGTTTCACAGAGTCGCAACTGAAACCCGACGTTCCCCTGGTCGTGTGGATAGCCTGTGCAATGAAACCTAGACCCCTACGAGTGCGTTAAGTTACCCGCCAAAACCTGAGGCGAGGCAGCCCCCTTCAGCAAAGTGAATGAACCACCCGGCACTTCACGGAATCCGGTACCTTGAGCACCCCTCCTTGGGTCAACCTTTTGTAGGGTTGCTATGCACTACCACAAGGGTCTACAAGGTATCAACTATTCCCGATTCAAAAATTAGCCGTGCCGAACAGCCCAAAGCCGGATCTTTATATTAGAGTTTAGGCGAAAAGATGAATGTTAAACATTTTAACACTAAGTGAGAGGGATTACAATCTTTGTAGATCCGGTCCTTCACTTCAATAGCTCCATGTAGATGTCCCCTTCGCTGCGATCGTGAACTCCGGACTCTAGAAAAGCTCCACAAGAAGAACGAACGTGCTTGCTTCGATGACATCGAGGCCGAAGATGATCTACGTCGGGGAGACACTAACTCAAGCTATTCCTTCACTAGGTCATGAACTTTGTGAAGAGAACACGCTCTACTACATGGAAAGTGGTAGAGGATGAAGAAGTAGGAGGTGGGCTCACTTTAGAATTGATTTTCTCACACTTTTCCTCATAGCACCATTAGAGCATGAAAGCTTTTTCAAGGAGCTTGATGAAGAAGAAGAAGAAAGAATAATCTCATCATATGAATTATTTTTCCTCAATAATGTAACCATGGGTGAGTTAAGCTATCATGCTTAACTCATGTAGAGAATTGACCAGGGTATATGGTTAAGGGTTGGGTTAACTAAATATCCTAAAGAATGACAAAAGAGTTGACTTTGTCAATGTTTCCACAAGCTTCATGAAAGCTTGAGAACTTTGACAAAGTCTTTCTCTTTTGTTATTTTTAAGATATAAACAAAACCCTAATCTTTACCCTAATCTTGGTATAAGTCTCATACACTCATCTTTGATGTATCATCAAGCATGACACAATCATTTGTACACAAATATATATCACATATACACTTATGCACAATCAAGTGAGAAAATAAATCTTAAGTGAGCTAATATTAGTTAGTGTAATGTAATATATCAAATATATATAATCATACATTAAATTATAAAATAAACTCTTGATTTAATAACCCGGCTATAACCGACTAATATCATGTGTAACAGCATATCGAATCAACACTTGATCCGATAACCCGGCTATATCGCATACAACCGATCAATGTTACGAATTGCGAGAATAGAATACGGTATCTCATATCGTATTAATCTCGGTCCCGCACATATCACAAATATGCACCTACTCCGTTTCGCTTGAGCCAGGAAACCCCTGTGTAGAACTCTAAAGACTCGTCAATACGCCGGCAGTAGGTGATGATCATATCAAATACCCACAAGCCGCAAGCGGTCTGCTAAACGTAACGGCCACCAGGGTATTGAGCGATCAGAAGAAAACAAGCGAACCTGCTACAACACCCGTACAGTCCGTTCTCGTCGTCTGATATGTCGCATATCTCGCCTAGGGGTGGTAAATGTCAGACCCCAATAGCTCGATAAGTCGTGTCGATATGAGGTCTATAACAGTTCGAGAAACTACTGATAACACTTACCTGTAAATATCAGCAACCCTGGCCAGGGATTTCCAGTTATAGCCAATCGAACACAGCACAACATCAACTCCCTATACCGGGAGAGACGAATCCCCTCCTATCGCTCATTGCCTCCATGTGATTCGGGATTGTACCCAAAAGCCACCTTTTTGCACGCCCTCTTGGACGTGGTATGATGGAAATCAAAGCATAGTGGGAATCACACAAGACTCTATGACGATCTTGGGTGAACAGACTACTCTGTACCAGTGTCACCGGAGAACTGCCATCTGACGTGAGGTATAATACCATCTGGGAGTTCTCGGCGAGTCCGTCCAGTGTACCCAGTCTCTACTGAGCACCCGTACACCATCCTTGATGTCAAACACCGATGGATATGGGATCATCAATCGCCCATCATATGGGTCAAGATGCGCATACACCAGTCTACTCTGGTGTATCGATGCCCTGTCCCGATACACCCTCGACTAGGAACTGTTATAGGATGTACTCGTCGACTATCGTGGCCCTACTAGTATGATCTCATCATAGTCCCAGTAGTCTAGTACATATCATAAGGGCTTTATCAACATGTAACATAGAGATAATCAGAGTACATGTTAAGATAAAGTAAAACCAGATAGCATACTATCATGTCGAGCAAGACATTCCTCCCTATATATGTCCAAGCATCCTTTACAATATACATCGTATGTACAGTAATGGCTTCTAGGGCATACATATAACTAACACCTGTACCCCTTACGAGTGCGGCGAATAGCCTGCCAATTCTAGAGTGAGGCCCCCTGCCCCTCAAAGCCATGAGATGCAGGCGCCCTCCAGAACCCGGCTATCCGTGCACTCCGCCGCGGGGTAAACCTAGTACAGAAATGAAAATATGTACAACCGGTACATCGACCTCAACCCGGTCGTGCCCCAAAAGAATAATATACAAACAGGCAGTGATGGAAGTCCACATGTCGGACGCTCACCCCGCGATATCAAATGTACAAATAAATCCAAACAACACTACCATTGCACCAAGCTATCCACCAGGACAAATCAGCAACATCACAGCACAACACAGAACATTTACGCGAATGTCACGTTCGCAAACCCGTCTAAAAGGACTATAGCAATTAGACAAGATTTACCGATCTAATGACATTCACGGTCACAGATATAATGTAAGCACTGTAAACTAACATATTTAAAATCTCTATCGACAAAACTTCCCGAAGTGGGCCCCAAGTACAAATCATGTACTCAAACAAATCTGGGCCCAAACAAAATATTCCAAAAACCACAATTCCACATGAAAGACACCCAGAAGAAAAATGGTGCACTGAAGCCCCAAAACGGCGGTGGAACCGGCGGCAAACCTATGGGTTCTGCGGCGGTTTTGTGGGATCAGTCTACCAAATTTCTTCTGCAGTCTTAGAAAAGCCTGCTCAATTTTCTGACATACTCAAAATAATTTTTAGACCAGTTAAAAAATTCGGCAGAAACTTGAAATTTGGAATTACAGTTTTGGAAATTTTGTCCGATCGATGTTTTAAACATGTTAGAACAAGCTAGTAAAGGTTAATGGCGTGGATCTGATACCATGTAAGTCTACGGTAGCGCCCCGGCCAATAATCTAAGGCCAAACGCGGAATAAAAACTTTTTCATAAACTGGCGCTAACATAGACTGTAACCCGGATCGTGGGATCAGTCTCTGGGTTTTGGTGTTTCAGGTGTTGCTTGTTTTTGCTGAAATTGCATGAGATGTTAACTTTTTGTAAAGGCAATTCAGAGTGTTTCGTAATCGTAATTCTAACATCATTTTGGGTTATTTAGACGACGTCAAAAAGTTCGAACGGATATCAATAACCCATTTTTTCCCTTGCTGGAAATTTTCTAAGAGTTGGATTTTTCCGTGTTTGAAATCTTCAGAAAATCATGTAGGTGTTTTCTATGGACTCTCTAGAAGAACAAAACCCTAACTCGATTCTGTGACCGTCGGAACCGCCATCAAACTCTTGGGTTTGTGGTAGTTCCGCGGCGTCACAGGTGAGGCAAGGGTTGACCCTTCTACGGTAGGTCCATAGGTGCTGTAGCATGTTCTGGGTGCTTTTTGAACTCCGCTCAAGTGTTGAGCTCTTTGGAAAATTTTGGGTGTTTGTTTATTCGATCGAAAAGTTTAATATCGTCTAGCTATCTATGATTGTGATACAATATTTGGAATCCACATATTTAGTTATGTGATAACTAATTTGAATTTTATAAATCTAGCAATTCAGTCCCAATTGATCGGTTGCCACGGGATTTTGATGTTGATCAAAAGTCCGTCGCAATTACGTAGCGTACGCGGATACTCGCCGGGTAACCTTATTAGATAGCTATGCCCCATAGCCCAGACCAAGTGACTGTAGGAGAACCCCGTTGCCAAAAGCATCCGTTCGGGTGCTCGCGGCCGCGGTGTTCCGCTTAAGTGCACTTCGTCGACGACATCAGGCGTGCGGCCGTCTACTAAAGTTTTTGACGAGCATTCGATCAGGTTGTCGGTAATCTTATTGAATTACCCTACTGGTTATTGAAAAGTGTTTTCAATATCGTGACTAAAATGCGGGGTTTATAATTGTTAGGCATGTGATGTTTAAGGAATTCATTTGGTTAGGTATGAAATCCAAAGTATGTGATACATTGCATTTAAGATGTCTAAAGTGCTTGCGGATTCCAATTGTTGTAGTTTTTCACTTTCTTTTCTGCGACCGTAAGTGTAATTTGTGGTGTATTGCCGGTTTCGTTGATATATGTCAACGACAATTGGGATACTCATTATATTGGATCGTCGTGTTTTGAATAGCCAGGTTTTTTTTACGTGAGATGGGAGTTTTTATTTTCATTCATGTAAAATTCATTGTATGTAATATTCTTTTATTGGGGCACTTCCGGGATGAGGATGATGTCACAATTGTTGTATATTATTTACTTTTCCGCATTAGGATAGACCCAAGGTAGGAGGCATAAGTAACCGGGTTCTAAGGTCCAGTGGGAGACCATCTCGAAGAGTCGAGACCGGGTCTCCTAACTTTAGAATTGGCAGGGTTGCTTGCCGCTCTCGTAGGAGTCTAGGGATGTGGGTTTGGCTATTCATCGCGACCGTGGAATCCGCGTTTTTTATTGGCTTAATTAAAACACATAATTCCCAGAATATCCAATATTTCATATGTGTTCTTCTGCTGCTGATATTCTGTGATGTGATCACTTGATATTCTGAGACGAATGTTTATATTATATATATGATATATAATAAACATTGCTGCTTTCGTTTCTTCTGTGATGCTTAGGAAGCATAATTGATGTGACTTCATTAATGAGATTAATGAAATAAAAGAAACCTAAAGATGTTGTAGAAACTTATTTTAAAACAGGTAGCTCTAGTTCTTGCTTTGCATAGCGGTATTCCTTGTAGAATATCCAGCACCTTATTCGATAAGAAAAGAGCCGAGATCCCTTCACCGGGAGTGACCTCTTTACTGAAACTAGCAGATGCTACAACCCACCCGGTTTTGTTTTTGATTGCTTTTTTAGTTCATGCTTTGTATTGTGGTATTTGTGAAATATCCAGCACCTTATTCGATGAGGAAAGAGCCGAGATCCCTTCACCAGGAGTGACCTCTTTAGCAAAACTAGTAAAAGCCTCAAAAACACTCCTTTTCAAAATCACTCGATTCTATAACGATATCAAGTTCATTACGCAAAAGGTTTTATTAAAATCCTGTCGTAGCCCTCCGTCATTTCAGATAAGGACTATTTAGTATTCGTGCTGCGTTTGTTGACCTTAGCCAAGGTGTGGTGTGCGGTAGCTAATTAGTGCTTATTTGTAAGCATATGATGCGATTGAGTTAGGGTAGTCGTATGATTTTGTTGACCATAGCCGAGGGTCGTACGGGTGGGTTTAATTCAATCAAGAAATGACGGGTTGAACTTGGCTAGCGCTTATGATTTGTTGACCTTAGCCAAGGTCATAAGTTGCTAGGGGCAGAATAATATTGGGAATTTCAGGTGTTGAAATTTGCAATGAGATTGCATACCTTCTATAAGATAATTGGATCCTGATACCCACTGCGAGTAAGAGTTACTCCTGGGAGAGTTTTACACATTACAATTAGCCGATCAAAGTAGGTGTCTAGAAAGGTGTTAACGGGGTTACGCCCCTGGGAAAACGAGGTTTATTTTAATTAGGTCAGTGCAAAAGCACGGGGAACCTCACTCAAAGTACCGATATGGGACTGGCCGAAAAATTGGCGAACTTTCAGGGTGTAATTAATCCCGGCTAGTCTTACCTTTTATGGTTTGAAGGAAGATTTGATGAAAATAGTGGGAGCCATATCGATTAGATAAACTAATAAAAACCAATCTAATCTTACAAGAGCGCACGCAGAATGTTTTCTTCTCTCTCTCTCCAACTAGCGACCATGTCACGCCTTAATCAAGTTAATAATATGGAAGTTTCGACCGAATCTGTTTATTATACTGAGCTGGGGAACGTTGGTTCCGTTCTTTCTTATAATTGTTATGAGTCTGAGCAGGAAATAGGGGAATACCAGGATTCCCATACCACCCAATCGAAGAAAGTGCATGTTGATGTATCTTCTTCGGGTGTGTTCATTACCGAGAACTGTTTCTCAGTAACCTCTATGTCCTGGGTATGTGATACCGGACCAGGATTCCGTATATGTAATATGTTATATGGGCTACAGAAAGGTAGAGAACAGAGAATGGGTGATATGTCTCTAAGTGTAGAGAATGGTGCAAGTGTTGTAGTCAAATCAGTTGGCAAATATCACCTTGTATAAATACATTGATTCTGAACGAATGTTATTACATACCGAACCTGATATACAACATTACATCGGTTTCTTTAATAAGTTAAAGAAGGATATAATTTTTATTGATGGATAATGTTGTGAACATTTTCCTTAATCAAGAGTTGATTGGATCAGGCACGTTATGTAATGGCATATACGTTCTAAATCAAACCACAGTTCAAGGTTTGTAGAACACACACTAGAGGAATAGTTCAGAAATGAACGAATCCTTCTTGTGGCATTGTAGACTAGGTCATATCAATACGACACGACTAGCTAAGTTACATAAGGATGAATATGAGAATCTGTTCGAATTTTTATCTTATGATACTTTCCAGTCATGTCTCAAAGGTAAAATGACCAATACTCCGTTTACTGGAAACGGAGATAGAGTTGCTGAACTCTTGGATATATACATGATGATGTATACGGTCCTGTGTCTACTAATGCCACGGTTGGTTCTTTGTACTTCATTACATTCATCGACGATCTCTCAAGATTCGGACATATGTTCCTGTTGAAACACGAGTCTGAAACTTTTGAGAAATTTAAGGAATATAAGCTTGAAGTTGAGATCCAGATGGGTAGAAGTATTAAAATCCTTCGATGTGATCGAGGAGGAAAATACATGGGCATGGTGTTCCTGGAGTTTCTAAAAGGAGAATGTGATTCTCTCTCAGCTTACTCCTTCGAGTACACCACAACACAACGGTGTATTGGGATGGAGGTATCGCACCGTATGAGATATGGCGCTCTCTATGATGAGTACTGCTGAGTTGCCTGTTTCCTTTTGGAGTTATGCACTTAAGAAGTTGCATACCTATTGAACGTGGTTCCATCTAAATCAGTGCCTACCACTCCATATGTGATATGGTATGGGAAGAGACCATGTCTTAAAAGAGTTAAGATATGGGGTTGTCCGGCCTATGTTGAAAAGAAAAATACGGACAAGCTCGAGGTAAGGTCAATTCTGTATAAGTTTGTTGGATATCCCAAACATTTGCGAAGGTATATCTTCACTTAACTGAGGAGCAAAAGGTGTTTTGTTTCTCAACATGCCACCTTTTTAGAAAAGGAATTTCTTGTGAAGAAATTAGTGGTCATGAGGTAGAACTGAAAGGAGTTCCAGCTGGACAAACTAACAGTTGATGATTTGGTAGAACCGAAGGATTCAATAGTCTCCAACGAACCTCAGCCTCTCCGCGAATTTGGTAGGGTTCCTTATCCACTTGAGAGATACTACGGTCTTCTCGATGACGGTGGGAGTGAGGATTGCATCATGGTTGATGATGACCCAACCAGGTTCAGGCAGGCCATCATGAGTGGGGACTCTGTGGAAAGGCTGGATGCTATGCGATCAAAGATAGAATCCATGTACACCAACAAAGTATGACTTTGGATGTTGCACCTGAAGGGGTAAACCCCATCGGGAGCAAGTGGTGTAAGTCTACGGTAGCGTCCCGGCCAATAATCTGAGGTCAAACGCGGAATAAAAACTTTTTCATAAACTGGTGCTAACATAGACCGTAACCCGGATCGTGCCATTAACACTAAACCAGCAAACTGTAAAATGATAGAATGGCTATACCGATCGATCCGTGTCCTTCGGTCTTTAGCCATCATCCCACGCTCCTCGCGGCATCTCCGATCTCGCTCGATCTCCGGTCTCCTCGTCGAGGTGGCTCCACGTCAATGGATCTTTATACGGGCTCCCGCCTCTAAACCGAGGCAACTCGGACATGAAGTTTGCTAGCCGACATGTCCGAAATTGATGTAGAGAGTGTGTAGAATAGTTTGTCTCAAGGAAAATGAAGTTTCCTTTTGAGTTGTGATGGAAATGAGCTATAGGATTTTACTTTGGAATTTTTGTGTGCATGGGAAGATAAAATTAGCCCCACAAAAATTCAGCCATGCCAAAAAAGAATAGTCTCGGCCACTTCACAGAAAGCTCACTGTGAAAGGAATTGTGGAGTGGTTTATGATTAATCAAGTGGTGAGAATAAAGGAAATTTCCATACAAAAAAATTCTTAAGCTTTTACAAACAACTTTAATGCAAAAGACACCTTGCATAAAACCCATGCTTGCATTAAAGAACGAAGCCACCTCACAAAACCTAGTCATGCAATTCTAGAAGCTCACATATGACTCACCCTCATGACTCACTCTCATCCAAAACAAATGAAGAAAAGATAATTCCGCATTAAACCGAATGTTTAAGACGGGTGATAGAAAACTGGCAACTTCAAAAGTAATCCCGTAACGATTTACAGGATTACCCCACAACTATATATACATACCTGCATTTGTATTCCGACCGAATACATATTTCAATGAGACAAAAATATCCCTACACAATATAATACTAGAATCCGGCTTAAACCAAAGCACACTAGTATTATCTGTCCGAACCATGACACGCGCTCAAGTGAACGTGCATGTTCGAACCCTTCCATAAAACCATACGGCCTCTACAACGTTTCGCCCGAACTTGGGAAACTATCTATGGGGCACTCTAAAGACTCGTCAATACCCTGGCAGTGGGTTTTACAACAAGCCGTCAGTGGTACTAGCTGTACGTAACGGCTGCCCATGTACTGACCGAAAGGGAAGCTGATGAGCGAACTCATCTTGGAACCCTACTGAGCCTATCAGAGATAATATCCGTACAGTCCGGTCCGTTCGTCTATGAGCATCGCATATCGGGCCTAGGGGGCTGGTAACGTCAGACCCCCAATAGCTGTATAAGTCGTGTCAGAGTGTAGCCCAGAACACCCTGAGATACTACTGGAGTACCTACCAGTAAATCTCCTGCCTCGGCCGAGAGCTTTGTGTAATGGCTCTCCTAGACACAGCGCGATCTCACCCCCAATACCGGGAGAGACGAATCCCCTGCCGATCCTCTCACTCCCTCTATGTGGCTCGGGACTGTACCCAACTAAAACATGTTTGCATGACTCCTTTGAGCCGTGGTAGGGTAGTAATCTAAGCACGGTGGGAACTCACACGAGACAAATGACGACCTCAGGTCGATGAACTAACCTGTACACATGTCACCAGGGAACTGCTATCTGACGCTAGGTATAATAACAACTAGCAGGTTCCCGGCAAGTCCTGTTCGGTGCACTCATAACCCAATGAGCACCTGTATACATCTTAGGTGAACCAACTGACACCAATGGCTTGCGAGACTGGCCACTGCCCTTCGTCGGGGTCTCTACTGTATACACTAGTCTACTCCGGAGTATCGATGCCCTGTCTCGAAACTCCCATGACTAGGGACCACTTTTAAGGATGTGCTTATAGACTACCCAACTCTTACGTATATGATCGCCATCATACTGTTGGTAGTCAAGCAAGAATCCTAAGAGCTCTATCAATGTGTAATAGTGAACAATAATGTCACCTAAACCAGTACACGATTATAAAGACAAACCAGATAGCATACTATCATCTTGAGTAAGACTGCCCTACCGGTATAGGTCCTCCTCAATCATTGCAATCCCGTGCCTGCGATCCAATAATTGATTTTGAGGGCACTACATCCAACAAGTGGATCTTGAGAAGATTCTTGGTGTAAATGGAAAAGTTGAGACTTTCAAAGCTATGCTTAAGTCCATCAGGATTAAAGCAGGCATCGCAGAGTTGGAACATCTGTTTTGATGTGGCAGTCAAAGTGTTTGACTTCATCAAAAAGGTAGATGAACCTTGTATATACAAGAAGGTTGTAGAGAGTAAGGTTGTCTTCCACGTATTGTACGTAGATAACATACTCTTGATAGGAAAGGGTTTCTTATGCTACAATCGGTCAAGCTCCTGTTATCACGAGGATTCTCCATGGAAGATCTCGATGATACTTACTACATCTTGTGGATTATGATCTATGGTGATAGATCTAAGTGGATGTTGGGAGTGTCCTAAATCCAGGTACATTAACACCATACTAAAGGGGTTTAGTATGGATGATTCTAAGCGTTGTAGTTCGCCCACTTAATCAGGAATCACTCTCTTCAAAAAGATGTCTCCCAAGACTGATTTAGAGAGAGCTCGCGTGCAAGGGATACCCTATGCTTCTGCACTAGGCTCTATCATGTATGTGATGTTATGTACCAGACTAGATGTAGATAAATCACTAGGTGTAGTGATCAGGGATCAATCGGATCTTGGAAGAATCACTGGAAAGCTGTGGATGACATTTTTAAGTACTTGAGAAGAACTAAAAGAATGTTCTTGGTTCGAGCTTCCAGAGTGATAAGGTCGACTGACAGTCAGTCTTGGGCTTTTTATATTCCCTCAGTAGAGGGACGGTATGTTGGAAGAGTTCCAAGCTAGATACCGTGGCAGACTAGACGATAAAGGCTGAATACATCGCTACCAACAATGCTACCAAAGTGGGTGTCTGGACATTTCTTGTTCGTGAGATGAATATGGTTCCTACCATTGAGCGTCCAATAACTGTTATTGTGACAATAATGGAGTTGTGTTTATTTCGTAGGAACGCCGATCCCATCAGCGTTCCAGATATATTCTGAGGCAGTATCACCTGATCAGGGAGATGGTTGATCTCCAAGGTATCGAGGCCAGGAGAGTTAACACGAAGGATAACACGGCGGATCCACTCACAAAGGCCTTTTCTTAGAGAGACTTCTATAGGACGTTGAGTATGAGATACTACAACAAATGGCCTTACTGCAAGTGGGAGATTGTTAGTTATATATATGCCCTAGAGGCCATTACTGTACATACGATGTATATTGTAGTGGATGCTTGGACATATATAGGGAGGACTTTCTTGCTCAACATGATAGTACGCTATCTAGTTGCACTTTATCTTAACATGTACTCTTATTGTCTCTCTATTACATGTTGATAAAGCCCTTAGGATGAGTACATGACTACCAGGATTATGATGCGGATCATACTAGTGGGGCAGAGGTAGTCGGTAAGTACATCCTTTAAATGTTCCTAGTCGTGGGAGTATCGAGACAGGGCATCGATACTCCAGAGTAGACTAGCGTATACGCTTCTCGACCCATGTGATGGGCGATGGATGATCCCATATCCATTGGTGTTTAACATCAGAGATGGTATACGGGTACTCAGTGGAGACTGGGTATACTGGACGGACTCGCCGAGAACTCCTAGATGGTATTATACCCATCGTCAGATAGCAGTACTCTGGTGACACTGGTACAGGTTAGTCTGTCGACCCGAGATCGTCTTAGAGTCTTGTGTGATTCCCACTATTCTTTGATTTCCACCTTACCACGTTCAAGAGATCGTGCAAAACGGTAGTTTTTGGGTACAGTCCCGAGTCACATGGAGGCAATGAGCGATAGGAGGGGATTCGTCTCTCCCGGTATTGGGGGTTGATGTTGCGCTATGCTTGATTGGCCATAACAGGAAATCCCTGGCCAGGGTTGCTGAGATTTACTGGTAAGTGTTATCAGTAGTTTCTCGAACCGTTATGAACCTTGTGTCGGCATGACTTATCAGGTTATTAGGGTCTGACGTTATACCACCCCTAGGCTGTAATATGAAACATATCAAATGAAGAGACCGGACTGTACGATAGTGTTACTGTCACAACCCGAAAAGTACGGAACATGACCGGCACTTAAACTACGAAACGTCTCGAGGCGTACGTAATCTAAGTAATCCAAAACCCAGGAATCAAAACCAAGTAAAGCAGTAGAGTGAAGGAAAAAACAATTTTAAAGCAAGAAGTTTAACAACATAAGCCGAGGTATGCATTTTTAAAACATCAAGTCTTTTCTGAAAATTTCGGTTGAGTTTCCTTTGTAAATACTGGTCCCAAATGGGGTACAACATGAATAGTGTACGAAATGATAAAAGGCATCCCTAAGCGGGAGCTAGCTCTTCGTCAATCGACGGTCACAACCACGCAAGCAATATAATATACAACTCCGAAGGGTGAGGATAAAAACTCAAAAGAAACTCAAAATCAACATGAAAACCATAATATTACAACGCGCGACTCTAAGGTCGAAATAACCATAACTAGTTTTCTAAGTCTGAAAATAATATACAAGTCTGGTTGATGGAGTTTTACCAGATACAACTGAAATAACAAATAAACAATGGTGGTCCTGATGCAAAAGAACCCACCTACCAAAGCAATCACCCGGAAGGAACAGTGTGCCAACAAAGCCACAATGAAACCTGTACGGCAAAACCTGCAAGGAACCGTGCCACAATGGGGGTGAGTTTCCAACTCGTGAGTAGAAAACATCTACAAGTAGAAATCGCATGTATAACGCAATCCTAGGTCATACGATCAGTAATATCCTCAAAATAATAATATGGCCTGAAGCATAATATAATAGTAAGGGTAAACTTCTATCCCTAAGTGTAATACTAAGCACTCGTGTCAGTGCCTCAGGTAACAACATGTCACTAATATGATGTACAAATGTCAGGTAGAAATATGTCACTAAAATGATGTGCAAATGCATATAATGAGAACATAGTACATCATGAATCGAAGAACTGTTTTTCTTTATTTAATGAGATTTCTGTATGTATATAAGTCGAGATATCATCAATGAAATCAACATAGGATTCGTGTCAAGTATCGACACAAAACATAAATCTCAATATCTCAGTGTCTCACTACCTCGGGCTCCGTCAGTCCGGATCGGCCCATATCATCAATCACACGACCACGAACGGTATCCTCCGGATATCCGCCGCGCCAGACAATCACCGGTAGGCAGTCTGCCCCTGCCAGGCTCATCATCCTCCATGAAATCACCCTCGTCCCGGGGTACCATACCGGGTCCACCATGTACCCGAAACGGTTCATACTACTCATCGAAACGGGTCTCGAAATCCAACAGCTATCATGAAAACTCATGATCGACGACTCATATATATTCTTGCGATTTTCCCCCAAATCCCGAAATCCCATGAAAATCCGAAATCCAAAATCATGATTAAGTAAACAGTGAATATCGGCATAAAACCCTAAAATACTGCATAACCAATGAATATATGAATGCATCTGATATCATGCAATGAGTGCAATAGTTAAACTAGCATATGAAAGCGGTAATATATTGCAACTATCAGCTAGCAGGCTATGTCAATGAAATAATATTCCCTAAAGTGTACATGACATGGCAATTAATGATGATGATGTGTGTGAGCCGGCAAGCAGGTGTACGTGGAACATACGCATCAACGGTAATGGTGCTGCTGTCCTGACAGCAGGGTTTCATAATAATTACAGATAACATATGTATAAGTATGCAATGCGATGAAACATCATGAATATACAGAAAGTGATATAGTAACAGCAACACTGAAGAATAAACCTGTTAGTTATATGTATGCCCTAGAGTACTGTACATACGTTATATATTGTAGTGGATGCTCGGACATATATAGGGAGGACTTTCTTGCTCGACATGATAGTATACTATCTGGTTACTCTTTATCTTAACATGTACTCTGATTGTCTCTATGTCACATGTTGATAAAGCCCTTAGGACGAGTACTTGACTACCAGGACTATGATGCAGATCATACTAGTGGGGACAGTGTAGTCGCCAAGTACATCCTTCAAGTGTTCCTAGTCGTGGGAGTACTGAGACAGGGCATCGATACTCCAGAGTAGAAAAGCGTATGCGCTTTTTGACCAATATGATGGGCGATGGATGATCTCATATACATTGGTGTTTGACATCAGAGAAGGTATACGGGTGCTCAGTAAAGACTGGGTACACTGGACGGACTCGCCGAGAACTCCCAGATGGTATTATACCTCACGTCAGATGGCAGTTCTCTGGTGACACTGGTACAGGTTAGTCTGTAGACCCGAGATCGTCATAGAGTCTTGTGTGATTCCCACTGTGCTTTGATTTCCATCATACCACGTCCAAGAGGGCGTGCAAAAAGGTGGCTTTTGGGTACAGTCCCGAATCACATGGAGGCAATGAGCGATAGGAGGGGTTTCGTCTCTCCCGGTATAGGGAGTTGATGTTGCGCTGTGTTCGATTGGCTATAACTGGAAATCCCTGGTCAGGGTTGCTGAGATTTACTGGTAAGTGTTATCAGTAGTTTCTCAAACTGTTACAACCTCATATCGACACGACTTATCAAGCTACTGGGGTCTGACGTTTACCACCCCTAGGCGAGATATGCGACATATGAGACGAAGAGACCAGACTGTACGGGAGTGTTACTGGTTGGATTCACCGGAGAATGTACAGGCTTGCTTGTTGATCTTCTGATTGCTCAATACCTGGGTGGCTGTTACGTTTAACTGACCGCTTGCAGCTTGTGGGTGTTTGATATGATCATCACCTACTGCCGGCATATTGACGATTCTTTAGAGTCCTACACAGAGGTTTCCTGGCTCAGGCAAAACGGAGTAGGAGCATATATGTGATATGTGCGGGACCGGGAATAATACGTGTATGCGATACCGTATTGGATTCTCGCGATATGAGATATCGGCCGGGTATATGTGATATAGCCGGATCATCGGATCAAGTGTTGATTCGATGAACTGATACAGATTATATTAGTCGGTTATTTACGAAATAGCCGGATTATCGGATCAAGTGTTGATTCGATAATTTAATGTATAATTATATATTTGATATATTATATTACATTAACTAATATTAGCTCACTTAAAGATTCTTTTTCTCACTCGGGTAATACATTGATATATATATGATATATGTTAATTGTATTATTTTATTTTGTTACAATAAATATTGTATATGTGATATGTAATATTGTAACATGTTATGGTTATAAATGCAACATGATTTGCGGAGTTTAAATATGGTTAGGGTTTGGATTAGGGTTAAGCTTTCATGAAGCTTTCAAGAAGCTTCTTGAAGCTTTGACTTTGACCTTGATATTTTGTGAAATTTTGTAAAGATATTTCTTTAACCCAATCCAACCCTTTAACCATAGTTAATTCTCTACATGGGTTAAGTCTTCATACTTAACCCGCGGTTGCATTTCTAACCTCACTTGATTCATTATTCATCACAAAAGGATTTGATCATCTTCTTCTTCTTTCTTGCTTGATGAAAACCTTCACTAGCTTTTTCATATGTGATGATTTTGAGTGAGATAAAGAAAATGAATGAGAGCTAAATTCCTATTTCATCATCCTCATCTATTCTACCCACTTAGATTAGGGTGTTTACTTTGCTAATACTTGATTAGCAAAGCAAGAGCTTGGGTTTGAGTTTCTTCAAGGTAGACCATCTTTGTTATCGAAGATCGGAAGCAAACTTGCATCTTTCTCTTCATGGAGCCTCTCTAGAGTCTGGGTACTCGATGATCGCAGCGAAGGGACCTCAACACGGAGCTTTAGAAGTAAAGGAACGGACTACAAAGGTTGTAATCCCTAACTCTTAGAAGTAAAGTTGTTCGCCTAATCTTTAGTCTAAAATCTTGGTTAGGGTTGTTCGGCACGTCTAAAATTTAAATCGGGCATGGTTGATGCCTTGTAGACCCTTGTGACTGTGCATAGTAACCCTCCATAACCTACCCAATATACAAGTCATACAGTTTGGTATTTTAAAGTACTCACGATTCACTGCATTTGAAAACAAGTATGATTCGAGCCCAGTCAAAAGGGTAAGGATATCCACCTAGTCTGAGTCGATCTATATATATCTATTAGTTAGTGATCTTATCTTAAGAGTATCGCGTACGATACAATATACACATATGACATCCTCGAGTCAAGAGTGCGGATCTAACATCATAATTATATCTCGTACGGTAAACCTATCGTACGACATCCCAAATCTGGGTACGGTCCAAATATCATATTATCTCATTACTCATCTAATATCCTGATCATCACATATCGTGAACATGGGGTACTGATCTAAATCTAGTACAATACTAAGATCATCAACATATATGTGCGTGTGTCTGAAACACATCGCCTAAAGATCCTCTATAATATCATGTCGTATCTCCTAATACGAACCAAATCACATCATCGATCCCACGGCATCATGCCCAATCTCATCGACTCATCTACAAATACCATAAACTATCCTCAATCATCCGTGTATACGTATATGTATATATATAAAAACCCACGCATCCACATCTATCTATACACCTATACATATACACCCAAACCCATATCCAGTGCGTGTATGTGTATGTGTAACAACCTTACTCTACGTTTTGCGACTATGAAACAAATTAAATCACTTTCCTCAAATCTCGCTAATACTAACTCATGATCTTCTAAATATTTTCTTGCTAAGTGTTCATATCCCTTAATAACAGATTTAAGTATATCTATATCACAACATATCATTTCTTACAACATTGCGGGGGTGCTATACGCCATCCACCCGACTTCTCCCCGTAGATATATATCTACTCACCTTGATCTTCGCTTGCCGAAGCCGATGTCGCCACGCGCTTGCTTGTCGTCTCGAAGTCTTCGTGAGGGTACCTACATATCATAACACATCATATCGCATTAAAATCCGACTCATGACCCAACGACATACGAATCTCACATAGGTCAAAACCTATGGTCCGCTCATGAAGAAGGACCACATAACCCTCGACATCGGCGTACAAACGCCGATTGATCGAGAAAACCCAAACGTACAATTCGTGGTTTCACAACACACTAAACATATATATAAAATAAGGTTTTAAATCATCAAAACTTCAAATTCGCTTTAAAAGCTATTTTTCCGAAAACCTAGTTAGCACACATTACCCGTTTTACTTCAAAACTTGATGTTTTAACAATCTAAATATTTTAACAAATTCTAGTGTCCATAATACTCATTAAACCTCTTAAATAAGTCATACAAACCATTTCCATAATTTAATCTCTTCAATTTTCATTAACCCAAAATTCTAGTTTGTAATTTAGCTTAATTTGGACATTTTAAATGTTACAATTAGCAAATTAGCAACTAGATTAGTTTTGCATAGCATTAACATGTTAATCTACTCATTAGAACCATAATCTAATGCTAGAAACCCACACTAGATTTTAATCTCACATTTTGAATTAATTTCTAAAACCTAGTTTGCTAAAAACTTAATTTGGACATTTTAAATGTTACAATTAGCAACTAGATTAGTTTTGCATAGCATTAACATGTTAATCTACTCATTAGAACCATAATCTAATGCTAGAAACCCTCACTAGAATTTTATCTCACCTATGTATATATTTTATAAAAACCTAGTTTGCAAAAATATATGATTTGGACAAATTACATATAACAATTTGCAATTTAACAACCAAACTAGGTTTTACATATTTTAAGATGTTAAACTATACATTGCATCCTTAATGATATAATAAAAACCCTAATTGAAATCACAAACCCTTACTAGATTTTTCCAAACATTCAATTAAACACATATTATTAACTAAATATGTTTGATTTAAAGTATTCAAACAACAATTTAACTATAGGGTTTAGATTATACCTCACAAATTCAAGAGATCCAACATGAATCCTAGCCTCCCAAATTGCCATCTTGTTCCTTAATTCATGCAAGCTTGAGTAAAGAAATAATGGGTAAGAGTTGGATTTGGGATTTGTGAGGTTTTGTGTTGATTTTTGAGGCAATTTTTGTGTTTTTAAAGAGTTTTGAGTGGAAATGAGATGGAAAAAAAGAGGGCAGCATGAGGGAGGGGCTCGGCCAGAATTTTAGAGGGATGAGGACAGAGAGTGAGGTGTTGAAAGTGATGGGAAAAAACAAAGCCCATACCTCTATATTTATTATATATTCTATTTCCTTTTCATTTCTTGTTTTCTTTTCTTTTATAACTTGAAGTGGGGAAAGCTTTTGGGGGAAAAAGGGGCTGCCCATAGTAGGCTCGTCCAGCAAGGGTGGGGAGGTGTGTGGGTGAGTGTGAGTGAGGGAGTGAACACACAAACACCAAATAACACCATACCTCAATTTCCATTTACATAAATTTCACTATTTAAGCTTTTTTCTATCGTATTTTCTAAAACCGTTTTGACAATTTCTTTTCATTTCAAAAACATGTTATGTCTTCGTTTAATATGTCATGATGCACAAAATTTGTATCAACCCATTCCAATTTGTAATTATCACTAATTAAATGTATTAGTGACGGCTTAAAATAATATTAAAATAATTAATTTCAGAAATTTTTTCAGTAAACTAGAAATTTTACAATTGGCTCAACAAACACCAAATACTAGCAATTACATAGCTAGAATATGTATATTTGATTATATGATGAAAGATAATTATATCTTGATTTTTACGGAAAACACCCGTTATTTTACCGATTATCCGAAATTTCACCTAAACAATTTTCAAAATGTTACAGTTACTGATTGGATTCGCAGGAGTATGAGCAGGCTTTCTTGTTGATCTTCTGATCGCTCAATACCCGGGTGGCCGTTACGTTTAGCACACCGCTTGCGGCTTGTGGGTGACTGATATGATCACCACCTACTGCCGGCGTATTGACGAGTCTTTAGAGTCCTACACAGAGGTTTCCTGGCTCAAGCGAAACGAAGTAGGAGCACATATGTGATATGTGCGGGACCGAGATTTATGCGTGTATGTGATACCGCATTCAATTCTCGCGATATGTGATATCGGTCGGTTATATGTGATATAGCCGGGTTATCAAATCAAGTGTTGATTCGATATGTTGATTAATATGATATTAGTCGGTTGTATGTGATATAGCCAGAATATTAATTCAAGTGTTTATTTGATAATTTAATGTATAATTATATATATGATATATTAACTTACTTAACTAATAGTTGCTCACTAAGTATTTCTTTTTCTCACATGTGCTTTAGTATATATGTGATATATATTAATGTACATTTTTTTTTGTCATGCTAGATGCTACATGCTACATGGGTGTATGAGAATTACACCATGCTTATGATAATCCTAGGGTTTTTATTTATCAAAGTAAATCAAAATTGGTTGGAAATTTTTCATGGCTAGAATCTTGGAGAAGCTTGTTGTGTCCATTGACTTAGTCCGCTAATTTGTTTTACTTAAGATATTTATTAACCTAACCATTATCCTTAGCCATAGTTTAGTCTCTACATGAGTTAGTATATGATACTAACTCACCCATGGTTCCCATTCTCACTCTCATAAGATGATATTCATTCACCATTCTTCTTCTTCATCATCTTAAGAAACCTCACTAGCTTTTCTTGAGGTGAAGAAATATTGTGAGAAAAATAAATCTAAAGTGAACAAAATTCCTACTTCATCATCCTCTACTATACTGGCCATTTTGTTTAGGATGTTTGCTTCACTAAACCCTAATTTAGTGAAGAGGTAGCATGAGCTTGAGTCTCCTCGACATAGATCATCTTCGGCCTCGAAGACTTCAAGCAAGCTTGTTCATTTCACCTTGTGGAGCCTCACTAGAGTCCGGAAGATCACTACTTGGATCGAAGGGACTACTACACGGAGCTATTGAAGTGAAGGACCGGTCTACAAAGGTTGTATTCCTTGTTCACTTTGTATGTAAAGTTGTTTGCATGCTAGATTCGTCTAAATCTCTAGTTAAGATTCTAGGGTTAGGGTTCTTTAGCACGCCAATTTTTATAAAATGGCATGGTCGATGCCTCCCGAAACCCAGCGGCGACCTAGGGAACCCTACACGAAGTCCCTCCAACTCAAGCTACCTCTACACTAAACTCTTTAGCGTAGGAAACAAGCTACACTCGATCGCTAGTCAAGTGTAGGATGGTGAAGTAGGGGATGTTAAAATCTCAAAAGTTTGTGTTCATTCATGGTTCACATCACATGTGAGGGTTGAAGCTTGAACCATGGGATTGAGGAAGAAGAAGAAACTAGAGAACAACCATGGGAGCAAAGCAAATAAAATGGCTAAGTGTTGAGAATCAACTTAGAATGAATGACAACTCTTGACCCCCACTCATTCAAGCATGGAAATTTTGCAATATAAAATTGCAACCATGCTTGAATAGTGAGTCAAGATGATTAAACAAATATAACTCCCATACTTGCAACCATGCTCTCATTTTCCACCTCATTTCCATTTTTCTCAAAAATAGAAATCCTGCCATGCTTACATATATATATATTTATATATATATCAAATATATATATATATGTATATTAATACATATAAGAAAATATTTAACGAGCTAATGATATTAGTTAAGATATAATTATATCACATTATTAAATCAACACTTGATTTAATAATCCGGTTATATCACATATGACTGACTAATATCATATATCTGTATATCACATTATCAAATCAACACTTGATTCGACAATCTCGTTATATCACATATAACCGAACCGATAACAGATAACTGCCAGATTACAATACGGTATCACATACACGTATTTAATCAGGCCAACACACATATCAAATATGTGTCCTACTTCGTTTCGCTTGAACCCGGGAACTTCTGTGTGGGACTCTAAAGACTCGTCAATACGCCAGCAGTAGGTGATGATCATATCAGTCACCTACAGGCCGTCAGCGGTAGTAGCTGGACGTAACGGCTACCCGGGTATTGAGCGATATAAAGATCAAGAAGCAAGCTTGTCCATAGTCTCCATGAAGCCTATCAGTAACACTACCGTACAGTCCGGTCTCTTTGTCTGATATGTCGCATATCATGTCTAGGGTGGTAAACGTCAGACCCCAGTAACGTGATAAGTCATGCCGATGTCTGGCCTATAACAGGTTGAGAAACTACTGATAACACTTATCAGTAAATCTCATAAGCAGCCCTGGCCAGGGACTTCCAGTTATAGCCAATCGAGCATAGCGCAATATCAACCCCTAATACCGGGAGAGACGAAACCCCTCCTATCGCTCATTGCCTCCATGCGACTCGGGACTGTACCCAAAATCCACCTGTTTGCACGTCTCCTATAAGCGTGGTAGGGAGGAAATCAAAGCACAGTGGGAGCTGCACAAGACTCTATGACGATCTTGGGTTTACAGACTAACCTGTACCAGTGTCACCAGAGGACTGCTATCTGACGATAGGTATATTACTACATAGGAGTCCTCAGCGAGACCGTACGATGTACCCATTCTCTAATGAGCACCTGTGTACAATCGTTGATGTCACACACCAATGGTTGTGGGATCAACCATCGCCGTCTAAGGGATATGAAACGTACACACTAGACTCTGGAATATCGATGCCCTAGTATCGATATTCCCTCGACTAGGAACTGATTAAAGGATATACTTTTGGACCACCCTGGCCCCATTAGTATGATCTCATCATAATCCTGGTAGTCAAGTACATATCCTAAGGGCTTTATCAACATATAAGAGACAGACAATATAAATACCAGTCTACATGTTAAAATAAAGGCAACCTGATAGCATACTATCATTTCGAGCAAGAAAGTCCTATATTTATATGTCCAAGCATCCACTATATCATTAATAATGGCCTCCAGGTCCTACATATTCCTAACAATCTCTCACTTGCACTAAGGCCAGTTGTTGTAGTATCTCATACCCAACGTCCCAAAAGTCTCTCAAATAGCATCTGGAGTATGGCATCGGTGAGTTGATACACTGTGTTATCCTCTGCGTCAACTCTCCTGACCTCGATCTCCTGGAGATCAACTATCTCCCTGATCAAATGATATTGTCTAAGAATATGTCTGGATCACTGACGGGACTGAGGTTCCTAGGCCAAAACCACAGCTCCATTGTCATCACAATACACAAGTATTGGATGCCCAATGGTAGGAACCTAGTTCATCTCATGAACTCTATTCATCTAGACAACCTCTTTGGCAGCATCGTTAGTAGCGATGTAATTAGCCTCTATCAACGAGTCTGCTACAGTATATAGCTTGGAACCCTTCCAACATACCGTCCCACCACTGAGGGTGAAGAAAAAACCTGAGACTGACTTTCAGTCGTCCTTATTACTCTGGAAGCTCGAATCGGTAAAGGACTCCATATGGAGTTCACCGTTATCATACACCAAGAACATCTCTTTAGTCCTTCTCAAGCACTTAAGAATGTTCTTCTGCTATCCAGTGGTTTTCCCAAATATCATTTCGATACTTATTCACTACACCTAGTGAGTAAGCTATATTTGGTCTGGTACATAACATCACACACATGATTGACCCGTCTTCCAAAGCATAAGGTATCCCTTGTATGCGAGCCCTCTCCAAATCAGTCTCGAGAGACATCTCTTTAGAGAGAGTGATTCCTGAACAAGCGGATACATTACCACGCTTAGAATCATCCATACTAAACCCCTTTAGTATGGTGTCTATGTACCTGGATTAGGACAATCCTAAATCCATTTAGATCTATCTCTATAGATCTATATCCCAGGATGTAAGAGGCATCAGTTAGATCTTTCATGGAAAACCTGTGTGATAAGAGGTGCTTGGCCGAGTGTAGCAAAGGAACATCGTTTCCTATCAAGAGTATATCATTCACGTACAATACGAGGAAGACAACCATACTCTCTACAACCTTCTTATTTATATATGGTTCATCTACCCTTTTGATGAAGTCAAACTCTTTGACAGCTTCATTAAAATAGATGTTCCATCTCCGCGATGCTTGCTTTAACCCATAGATGGATTTAAACAGCTTGCACATGCTTCCGCTGCTCTCACTGTCTACGAAGCCCTCTGGAAGTGTCATATACACGCTCTCTTCTAAATCATCATTTAGAAAAGCGGTTTTGAGGTGCAGTCTGCCAGATATCGTAGTCATGGTGTGCAACAATGGCAATTAGGATCCTGATAGACTTAAGCATAGCTTTAAAAGTCTCAACTTTTTCATCTACACCAAATTATCTTTCTCAAAGATCCTATTGTTCCCGATGGGTTTTACCCCTTCAGGAGCAACATGCAAAGTCAACACTTTGCTGGTGTACATGGATTCCATCTCAGATCGTATAGCATCCAACCATTTCACATAGTCTCCACTTGGGATGGACCGCTCGAAACTAGTTGGGTCATCATCTACATGATGCAATACTTGCTCCTACCATCTACGAGAAAACTGTAGTATCTCTCAAGTGGACGAGGAAACCAACTAGATCTGTGGAGTGGCTCCGGTTCGTTGGGGACTATTGAATCCTCCGATTCCACCAAATCGTCAGTTATAGTTTGCTTTGCTGGAACTTCTTCCAGTTCTACCCCATCGCCACTAATTTCTTCCACAAGAAATTCCTTTTCTAAAAACGTGGCATGTCAAGAAACAAACATCTTTTGTTCCTCGGTGTGGTAGAAGATATACCCTCGTGAATGGTTGGGATATCCTACAAACTTGCACAAAACTGACCTTGCCTCAAGCTTGTCCGGATTTTGCTTTTCAACATAGGCCGGACAACCCCATATCTTAACTCGTTTAAGAGATGGTCTCTTCACATTCCATATCTCATATGGAGTGGAGGGCAACGGATTTGATCGGAACTCTATTCAATAGGTATGCATCTTCTCAAGTGCATGTCCCTGAAAGGAAATAGGCAACTCATCAGTACTCATCATAGAGCGCACCATATCTCATAGGGTGCGATTCCTCCACCCCGATATACCGTTGTGCTGTGGTGTATATGGAGGAGTAAACTGAGATAGAATCTCATTCTCTTTTAAATAGTCTCGGAATTCCGTGCTCCAGTATTCTTCTCACCGATCATATCGAAGGATTTGACTACCTTTACCCATATGGTTCTCTTTTTCGTACTTATATTCCTTGAAATTCTCAAAAGATTCAGATTTGTGTATCAACAAAAACACATGTCCGTATCTTGAGAGAACATTGGTGAATGTAATAAAGTATGTGGAACCATCCCTGGCGTGTGTAGACATAGGACCGCATACATCACCATGTATATGTCTAAGAGTTCAGTAGCTCTTTCTCCGTTTCCAGTAAACGGAGATTTGGTCACCTAGTCTTTGAGACATGTGTAGGGATGCTATGCACTGCTACAAGGGTCTACGAGGCATCAACCATGCCCGATTAAAATTTTAGTCGTGCCGAACAACCTAAAGCCGGATCTTTAAACTAGAGTTTATGCGAAAACAAGTATATTAAACACTTTAACACTAAGTGAGAGGGATTACTGTAAGTGCACGGCGGCGCCCCGGCTGTCAATCCGACGCCGGAATGCGGAAGCGGTGCTAAACTTTAAACTTTTCAAATACCGGCACCACCGCGCACTATAAACCCGGATCGTGCCATAAAACTAGTCCTAGCTAACTACAAGATGGGAAGAGAGATATACCTAGTGATCCGTGTCCTCCGGTCATCTCGTCGTCGTCCCGATCTCCCGCGGAATCTCCGGTCTCCACCTCGTCGCCGGAAGGGCACCACGTCGCCTGCTTCTTTTACGGGCTCCCACCTCTATACCGAGGCAACTCGGGCATGAAGTTGGCGAGTCGACGTGCACAAGATTTGCTGTAGAATATGTAGTGCTAATGTCTCATTTCGGGGTTTATGGAAGTTGCCTTTTGAGATGGTGGAGGAATGAAGTTTTGGAGATGGAGCTAAATGGATTTTGTGCAATGCCAATGAACAAAATTCCCCACCCAAAAAAAATTGGGAAGCCCCCAAGAGCCAAGGCCGGCCATGACAAGGTGAGGATGGAATGAAATAATGAGAGAGTGAGAGAGAAGTCCAAGGGGATGTGTATCAACAATGATGCAAGAAAAGAATGATGATCAAAAGCAATGATCACAACCACATCCACACTCAACCTCAACCATCATCAAAACCATGTCACACAAAAGTTAAGCCATGATGGATAAATCAAGTCAATGGATGGTACACCATCATGATGCAACAAAATGCAAAGAACACCCTCCACAAATGCTTATTTGCACAAATGCAAATAAGCCCCCCTCCACCAATCTTCGGCCAATGAAAGATACAAACGAAAATGGCTGAAACGAAAAGCAAACTGGCAACTCCAGAAAACTGGTCCCGTAATAAATTACAGGAAAACCCCGCTACTGTGTATGCACACCCGCATTTGTATTCCGATCGAAATACAAATACAATGAGACAAATCTACACTGTACAATACTAGTATCCGGCTTAAACCAAAGCCCGCTAGTATAAACCGTACGATCCTGATCCGTGCAATACCGCACGTATCTGATCGAACCCTGCCATATCTCCATACGGCCTCTACAGCGTTTCGCCCGAAAACTTGAGCAACTGAATGTGGGGGACTCTAAAGACTCGTCAATACTATGGTTGTGGATCTAACCACTAGCACGTCAGAGGTATTAGCCATACGTGATGGGCTACCAGCTATTGACCAAAAAGGACGTCGATGAGCGAACTCATCCGGACCCCCCACTGAGCCTGTCAGTGACAATATCCGTACTGTCCGGTCCGTTCGTCTATAAGCATCGCATGGTGGGCCTAGGGGGTTGGTAAAAGTCAGACCCCCAAAAGCGGTACAAGTCGTGTCAGAGATCAGCCCAGAACACCCTGAGATACTACTGGAATACCTACTAGTAAATCTCCTGCCTTGGCCAAGGACTTTTCATGTTCTGGCTCTCCTAGACACAGTGCGACCTTACCCCCAATACTGGGAGAGACGAACTCCCGAAGATCCGCTCACTGCCTCCATGTGGCTCGGGACTGTACCCAACTAAAACCTGTTTGCATGTCTCCTTTGAGCGTGGTATGGTAGTAATCAAAGTATAGTGGGAACTCACACGAGACAAATGACGATCCTCATGTCGATGAACTAACCTGTATACATGTCACCAGGGAACTGCTATCTAACGTCAGGTATAAGACCAACTAGTATGTTCCCGGCGAGTCCTGTCCGGTGTACTCATAACCCAATGAGCACCTGTATACATCTTAGGTGAACCAACTGACACCAGTGGCTTGTGAGACCGGCCACCGCCACTCGTCGGGGTCTCGACTATATACACTAGTCTACTCTGGAGTATCAATGACCTGTCTCGAAACTCCCACGACTAGGGACCTTTTAAGGATATGCTTATAGACTACCAGCTCTCACGTATATGATCGCCCTCATACTACTGGCAGTCAAGCAAGAATCCCAGGGGCTCTATCAACGTGTAATAGCGACCTGTCAGGTCACCTAAAGTAGTACACGATGAAAAAGATAAACCAGATAGCATACTATCATCTTGAGTAAGACTGTCCTACCGGGATAGGTCCTCCCTCAATCATTGCAATCACGTGCCTGCGATCCAATAATTGAATCTGATGGCACTATCTCCAACAATCTCCCACTTGCACTCAAGGCTAATTATTGCGATGTCGCATACTCACAGCCCATGTGATACCGAACACCCAACTCCTCTACTAGTCAGTCTCACAAAACCTGTTTGCGAAACTATTGCGTTCGAGGAATAGCCTCAGTGAGTGGATCCGCTTTGTTGTTTCTTTCTATGTCTCTCTATATCTGAAGTTCGAGGAGAAAGCCATCTTCCGAAATGAGCAATACCTGTCTTAGAATGTGTATGGATGTCTGATGGGACCTAGCTCATAAATGAACTCCAAATCTAAACTTCATAGACTGTATCGTCAACTGAACTTAATCAGTGTCCCGCGCCATGCCTCCCTCAGTATTGCCTTGGACCACCTGTCCAAAATACTGCCCCTCGTCAGAAGGAAAAACTATAACTCTGACAACCTCCTTGTCGTCCAGGTCACCTTGGAAGCCTGAAATGATAACTGTCTCCCGAATGAGGCTGTCGTTATCATATCCCTAGAACATCCACTTATGTTCTAAAACTGCTTCCGACTACTTCTCCAGGATTGGATCAATATAACCTTATTGCATCTAGTGCAAGAACAACATCTGGTGTGGTACTTGACATCTCATGATTGACTCAATTGTCTGAGCAAGTGATCTGCCAATCATGCACATCCCTCTCCCATTTAGTCTGTAAGACACCTTTAGAGAGGGTGACTCCATCACCTGCAGGTACAGTACCGTGCCAGGAGTCGTCCATTCTAAATACTCTTAGAATGCTGTCTAAGTACTCTGATTAGGGAAACCACACAAATTTAGATCTAAAACCATGGATCTAGTAATCAGTATGTCTGATATAATGTCCATGTCCTATGTGGAGAAACCACTGTGTGACGACCAAAGTATAACCGATCGTAGTTTAGGAATATTACTTCCTACTCTGTGTATTTCATCCAAATACCATGACATCACACCCTACTACCTTCTCAACAGATCCATCCCCTATTCTGATGAAGTCAAACCTATGACTGTCACATCAGAAATAGATGATCTATCTCCGCTATATCTGCTTTAGTCTATAAATAGACATAAGCCACTTGTCCATCATGCTTCCGCTGCTCCCACTGACCACGACAACCCTCTGGCAGAGTCATATAGACGTACACTTCTAAAGCAAGTTTAGAACGACGCTATACTCATCCTCCTGCCGGGTCTCACAATCTGGAACAACAGCAATGGCAAGTCTGGGTAAACAAGAACTTCCCTGTCACCGTCCTTGAG